>CM023098.1:50609171-51053722 GCA_013103745.1 Gardenia jasminoides
AGGAGTACCAGGAGCCACGCTGCTGTTTCAGCGAGACCGTATCTGGTATAACTCAATTAAGAGGTAACCTTAAGTTCGGAAAGCGAAATTTCTGTTTGAGCACGAGATAACTTTGCATCAATGTCTGCTCAACAATCATAAACTTAATACACGAAAAAGATCCAAAGTAATTTACAACTGTTCTATGAAGCAGTTGATGAATCGAAGTGCAATGCATAATACAACAGTTAGAAGTCCATAAAGCAAAAAATCACACTTTTATTGGCTGATAAATACCGTGAAAAGTTGTTTTACATCCTGTACACACTTCCCATTCCCGTAATACAAGATAACCTAAAAAGTCTGCATTCGCAAGCCTCCCTAGTTACTCTGCTCAATCGACGATCAAAAAATTATGCGCAAAAAAGGGAAACAAAAATACAAGCTCACAACAAACCTGTGACCAAAAAAGAATATGAAGTGACTGCCTTAGACAAATAAAGAGGTGGGGGGAAAAGCAATCAAAATCTATGTATTCAGACCGCCATATGCAAAGGAAGAAAAAAATGCTAATCTCCTGTCTTTTGTCCACTAAAATAAAGGAAACAAGCCTCTTAGGAGCAGCAGCAGCTAAAAATGCACTAGTGCTGTCTCTTGCATACTTGAGAAAGTAATCCCCTGAAAAGAGAACAAAGAATAAATTTCAGTGAAATGATAACCAGAATAATAAGCCATGGTCCTGGGAAATATAGAAGAAGACTCGTACAAATTTCTCTAATCAGGTTTTCTTTCATCTGCAGTTGATTCATCAGCAATCTGAGATAGATTCAGATGTCTTCAGCAGACTAGAACAATTGAAGGGCCATTTTCAATTTGTTCTGTTTCCATTTGGGCAACTTGTAGAATGCAGCCTTAGCCATCCCAAATTTTTCTTTGAACTCTTCTGAAGACAGATAAGTCTGCATAGAACATCACCAAGTTTCAGCAATAGAACGTCATCTGGTTACCTGAAATTGCTTGTCCAAATAATGTACCTCTCTCTTGGTTACATCAATTTCTGTAAGTGGATCTGATGATCCTATTTTAAGCCGTTCATATGGGTATGTTGGAAGTCCTTCCTCATCTTCAGCTTCACCCTCTTTCACATCCTCCTGTATCGTCTCTGGTTTGAGTTTAGGTGATTCTGTTAAGCTGCCAGTTGAATTTTCTCTAGAATTTGTCTCCAGCTTTGGTTTAGGTGCCTCAGGGCTCACTACACATGTAATGCAACGTTCAGAAAATTCTTATCAAGTGAATAGACAAGTTTCCAGAAAGAAACTTGAGTCACAGTACCTTTAATAGAGCGAGGTATAAGAGTTCCCCGAGCTGGTGCTGACTGCTCAAAGCTGGTACTAAGTGCCGCAATAGCTGATGACCTGGAAGCCTGTTGTGCCGACTCTGGGGTCCCAGACTTTGGATAAAGCTTTCTTACCATTGGGGGAGGAGTTGAAAGATTCCTTGCATTTGGATTCTCAAAATTTGCAGCTAATGCATTGAAGGCTGGGGATCTACCTCTCACACGAACTCGGTCAGGGCTGAAAGACATGCTTCTGGAGCGTTGTGATTTTTCTGGTGCAGGAGATCTTCCACCATAGGATACAGGTGTTCTCCTTTTGGGTTTCTACCCATACAACATACATGTGAAAGATACAAATAGAAAAAACAGTTCTGATGTTAAAAGAGGGAAGCACAATCGATGAAAGGCATGCTGTAACTCAATTTGCAATTTCTGTACATCCAAATGATATCCATATTGGAATTCTTGCCAAAAATAACCAAACTAGCAGTTGCTAGTAACAAAATAATGCACTGAAGGCACTTATACTGTGTTTGAAAAGTGTACTTAGCCATCTTCAATATGGAGTTGGAATTATGATAAATACGTGCAAAAATATTGAGAGGGTTGGTGGTTATAAATCAGGAACCTGGATCTAAACTCTTGGAGCTACCAACATAAAGAAATATGAGAAAAGAGGGAAAAAAAATAATGGGAATAAGATGTTCTTTTCTATTATTCTGTTCCCAGTTGAAAGACTAGATAGAGTTAGTCTCCATTCCGGTTCCAATTTCTTCTGTGAATTCATCTTTCTACTTAGTCACCAAGAAATGTTTCCCTTGTGATCTCTTGGACAAGATAGAAAGTATCATGCATTGTACAGTGTTTGTACAGGAAACTTAAATCTTACAAGAAGCCAAACAAAAGACACTTGGTGTTGCTTCAACAAACCAAAGATAAATAAATTCATCAAAATTTGCAGCTTTATGTATTTGGTTAAAGACTACTCAAAGTAATTGAGTTCATCACCATCTGGATAGTTTAAAGAACAATGTAACTGCACTCATATCTACATAATTTGAAGTAACTACAAGTCACTTCAGACACAATGTAATTTGGCACATTGAAAAGTAAGATCACAGGAAATTCACAAAACCAAAGAGAAAAGCAAGCAAGACAGTTACTGAATCCAATAGTTGCTCACCTACTCAGAAAGGCGAAGGAAGAGACGGACATAAATGTCAAAGGAAAACTTACATCCAGTTGTGGAGTGCCACCACCTTTAAGAATAGCAAGTTTTCTTTGGAATGAGTTCCCATGCATCTATAATCATGTCAAATGGTATTCTTAGCAACAATGTAATTACAGATAACTCTTTAAACATAATAGTGAGATGCTTACACCAGATTTAGCAGAATCCCAGGTGAAGAAACGAGTAAAGAAAGGTGGCTCACTCCCTTCCGCAACAATATATATAGGAGTTTGAGGAGATAATTTCTCCAGAAGAAAATCACGTTCAATAAATTTCTGTTGGATTAAGAAATTTAAGGATTCATGAGACTCTGCAAAGCCACATCGGCTGATGCCTCAAAAAATTAAACCAAGTACCAATGATGAAACAGGCAGAAAAAAGATATGGAGATAAAGATATGGAATTTAACCTAGCGATGCATTGCAACACCAGGAAAAGAACAAAATCTAGACCAATCACTGTTCTCAAATTATGATAACTAGCTTGTATGATAAGATATGCACAAGTTCTAACTATTTCATCTGCCAAATGCCAACACTACCAATTACGAAGTTGCAAACCTGAGGTCATTGACTTGAGCAATACAAACAGAAGGGCTCAAGTCTTGTCAAAAACCCCAATGAACTCCAGATACTGATTAATTAAGCATAAACCATATTGTATAAAGTCAACCGTTTAGTTCCAAGAGAACGGCTATTAAAGTTTACCAAACACACACAACCTTTCCACACCTTTAAATCTTCCTTGAAGCCAGTAACTGTAACCATGGAAACAAATGTTGGACATGATGGCAACATATATAGCCAACACATAAACCCTCTACAGTGTCATAGGCCAGAACCCAGCCTAGAAAGATTCTTCCTAAAGGATTCTCCACTCAAATGAGACAGTCAAAGTTTTAAAATAAGTACAGAACCGAAATAATTCCTCAAATGACATGCATTTCTGAGCCTAGAGCATTTATGTAGTCACAACTAGAGTACGAATCTCTGCAAGATAAAAGAATACCTCCCCAATAGTTAAAGCCTGCATCTTTATTTTTGATTCAACTTGTTGGCCAATCCAGACATAGATATCCAAATGACAGTCAAGGATGAAGATGTCTTCAGTCATAAGGTCATCCTGGTTGAAATTGTATATCTCTGTCACCTGTATTATCATCAGAAGTTATGTATGAGGCAAATGAAAGAGTTACATCACAAATGAAGCGAACAACCAGACTCCCTTTAGTGCTCAATTTTGTAATGGGCGTGACTTGTTGAAAATAGAACATTAAGGATTTGGAAAAATAAAATAATCAATAGCATAATTTCTGAAAAAAATGATTCCCCAAACTCCCTCTTAAATAATAATTATTGGATAAATGAGTATGCGTGAGATATACCTTCAAATCTCCTGATGTACAGCATAATTCCAGCAAGCATCAACAACAGTGTACATGAATAACCAAATTAGTACAGTTCACAATTGAGTTTAAATCATTTAAATGTATATAACCAATGAATATACTCTTCTTACCTTTCGAGAAAGTACACGAGAACAAACGAGGATCAGTTTCAGCATCCCTTCCAATTTTTTGGCTGGGGTATTCTGATTTTCCACCCAACAAATCCCAAAATTGCTCAGATTCTGCACCTTCCTTTTGCACTTTGCACTGCATGTTAGGCTGTAAGATAATATTGGAAGTTAATTATGAGGTAACTGATTAGAAAAAGCCAAAAATTATGACTTCATAATGACAAGGCCATTCAGATGACTTTCTCATGTAGAACAAATACAGCTACCATAGATTTGCATTACAGTAAACTAAATAGTTCAATAAATGATGAAAAGAAAGGAGAACATTTTAGTGCTCTCTTTTAAATTCATTTTAAAGCAGGTATCCATTTTAAACTCACTGACTCAACGTAGTAGTGTTAACAATTCTATAGAAATAGGGGGGGGGGGGGGAAACAACCCTACAGAATTTACAAAATAACAAAACAGAAGGGAAACATCCATAACCACAATTAAGACCTTTATGATATCTAGCAGCCTCTCAACCAGCTCCTGGTCCTCAGCGGTTGTGAGATTTCCAGACCACGTAAAGATAGAGGACCCACTATGCAATATGTAACAGTAGGAGGAATTCAAGGACGACGCCACCTGATCAAAATAAATAAACCAAAGTTAAGTATAGATGGATGTAAGAACTCCAACCTTCACTTCACGCCAGCCCCCCTCCCCCCCAAAAAGAAAAAAGGAACATAACATTCCAATTAAGAGTGGGAACAGGTAGAGCAGCAAATGTGTAGTAGATAACGTAGTTTTGCTTAGGTACTTGAAAATAACAATGTACTAGCAAGATGTGCTGCACATTGACTGTATGTTAAAACTATGTCAGCATTAACAAACAGATTCACATTTCAAATTGGCTGTAGCAAAATAGAAACACAAATAATTGCGCTACAAGATAAAAGCAGAAATCTCAAAACGTATAACTGCAGAGCAACACAAGAAGAACAATCTAGAGTGTTAAAAATGTTCAAAAGCCCCTTTATTGCAATTAAGAATTAAAATATTAAAAGCTTCTCCAAGCAAATTCTAGTAACCAGAACAAATAGCCAAATAACGAAGCCTTTTCTTAAGACAATTTAAGCACAATGCGAAAGAGAATAAACAAGAAACAGATATAAAACTAGGATGCTTGATTTAAAACTAGATTCATAAATATAATTACTTAGTGTAACATAAGCTCCACAACTGTTCAGTCTGCAAATGAGGGGGAGTCCATTGTAATACAACCACAACAGAATGAAACTTGCTCCTACACAGTACAAGTATTTGATATCACTTTCTTGCTTCATTTTATGAGTGATTGGATATCAAGAAATCTGGATCAACTGTAGAAGCTATACCAGAGCTAACTCAACAGATTTGTACAGAAAATAGACCAAAGGTAGATATTTCTGGAACTAGGAAAGCACTATAAAAAACAAGCTCCATTAGACTATCAATTCCATAAAACTTTTGTTCGGTCCTCTTCTTAGAATCAAAGTCTTAATGGATAATTATTAAAAGAATATAAACAGTTTTAATATCCAAATGGAAGTTCAACATGTGAATGCTGTCAACTTTGACCAGTCATTTTTTTTTAATCATAGCAGGCTCATGTGTGGAGAGTAATACATACATATTTGTGATTTAGCCAAATTGATTTAATTGCTTTTTCTCCCTGAAATTCCATCAGTTGCCTGTCAAATAGATCAGATGATTTTAACATGGCTTGAGAACTAAGATGTAAACCATCTAATTAGACATTATAGATTTTGTCACTTGGAACCCCCAAACTGAATGATACCCCAGGATTCCTCAGAGTCTATAGGCACCTTTAATGAACACACATCCTAATCTGTGCTCCACCAAGGAATGATAGAGACTAATTTCTATTAGCTTGACAAGAAGCAAGTTATGATAGAATATACTGATAAACTTGAAGTCTTAGATCAGCTTGGTCAGGCCACGAACTTGCCTGACAAAGATTGTCTAAGCTAGTCTTATATATGCCTCCAACTGAAAACTTTCATAAGGATGGGCCAGTTATAAGAAGTATCTCAAGCCTAACAGAAGTAAACTATTTAACATAACAAATATGGAGATAATCCAGAAGAATTGACTAACTTAAGAAATCAAATTAACATGTGACTGCAAAAAATAAAATAAAAACAGCATAACATCGCAATAATCTATGATTGAGACTCTTATAAATAATTGGCTACTTAAAATAAGGCTGATGCACTTCTCAAACCCTTCGGTACAGAAGTACACAACATATCCATCAGCCAAGACAGGGGAAGAAGACATATTGAGAACATTCTGCAGCATCAACCACATGAACAGCAAAATCAAGAAAGGATTATAACCCGATATAGTTGATTTGAAAGAGGGAAGGAAGCAAACTAAAGCAATGTAACTTACCGGTTCAACTTGAATGGCTTGCATATTCTCAGGTCCAGTACCCTGAACTCGGAATAGCGCCAGTCCATCTTCTGCGTATGTGTCATCCTGAAGTTCATTCTCTGCTATATATTTCTTGTACCCTTCACTAAGACCACCCTGGTGATGTTTACAGGAAAGAGATTGGTGATACCCAACAGTTAGACTATGTAGTGAAAATAACATTCCACCTTGGCTTAACAAAGGAAGAAAAGTTTATAAAGATTATGCAGGATTTTTCCCTCCACACCTTGAAAACAATAAAGCTCTGAAAGATCGCAAAAAACAGGATGGGTTCACTTCCTTCATAGATGCGAGCCTAAGTTCCACAGTGAACACTGTCAATAAACACCAGGTGAAGCACATCTTCAGTTTGAAAGTAGGAATTACGCAATAGGAGTACCTGAGTAGCTAAGAACTTAAGTGATTCAACCATCTTGCTTGCCTGTGAAGCTGCCGAGTCCCTATCTTCCTGAATCGCATGTAAAGCAGAATCAATAAATGAGAAATGCACTATTGCTGCTTTTAGTACTGGTGCCAATAAGAATACCAGCCACTTAACCCTCTATATAAGTGGGCTACTTTCAGATGAACCTAGCCCCCAACACGACAGACGTTATCTAAACTTTGAAGACTAAAAGATGATAATAATCAAAAATAAAATACCTGATAAATACTAGCATTAGACAAAAAGGAAAAAGGGAGATGAGCTTTTGTATACGATTTAACTGCAGATTAATATTAACTGAAAGCACTTCATGATTGTTCATAACAGGGATCCAGCAATTTTTAGACAGGCATTAGATAAGGCACGCAATGTAGCCAAAGCATACAAAGAAACTAAACATTTCACCTCAACACTTTGCTTCCCAAACCATGTCCCTATGAGGTATTCTTCCTTGTCTTCTCCGGCATATGAATACTGAAAGATGTAACAGTCTCCACTGTAAAATTTTGACTGATCTGATGATTGAAGAAGAGTCTTTTCTTGACCATTCACATGCCAAACCTGCACAGACACAATGGATCATCCCCTTCTGTAAATCAAGAAAATGGATACATAAGTTGATAGAGTGGTGGTTTTAGGGATTCATTTGTCACCTATTAGACTAAGGTCCTCACAAACGAAAACAGAAAGAGTTTAAATGGAAACACTCTTCGTTGACAAATTATTACAATCATATCAATAATGTTAAGTAATTGAGTGTCATAAACAAAGCCTAAACAGGCAAAGATTAAAGTCTATGACATACAATTTACTATGCCAACCACAAGATTCAAAGGGGACAAAGGTAAATAAAAAATGTAATAAATGGGAGGACAGCAATTATGCGATGAACTTTAGCAAAAAATTCTTCAATATCACCTACTTTGGATTATTTCCTTAAATTGGCACTTCAAATATTAAACTTACGCTTTTGTACAACTAAATAAACTATCAGGTACAATGAATTATTTCTGGATTAATAAATGGCTAACCAGACAAGAGCACAACTCGAAAACATTGGTTCGTCCAATTTTTATGTTAAGAAAAATTAATCATAACCAAACAGGTTGTTTAGAGAAAATTTTCACTCTTCAGAGTAAGTGGAAATAAAACATAAAATGAAATAGGCATATCCAATGTACACAAAGTGACTAGAAACTGACCAATTAACATCTCAGGAATTGTTACCTTTTTTTCATCATTATTTTAATAAAATTCATTAGAAAATCAGAAAGGAGAAAATAATACAACAGGACATGCCATTTAATTGATCTATACAGACAGATATCTCAAAAGCACCTGCAGATTGCCCGTGCAGTCTATGTAGGGCTGGGGCTCTTCCTTTGGAGGTGTAGCTTTCAACAAGCCCTTCACATTAACCCCTTGGCGCTTTAAAAGTGCTATGTAATCATCATGTAGTACAAAAGTCAAAATTCTCATTCAAAAAGAAGGTTAGATGATCTAATACACATTGAAATCTCAATACAAGAATGATTGGCCTGTAGACTTTTGCTTCACCTATTTGAGTGCCACTTAAAGGAAAGGGATTCTTAAAAATGCTGTTTCAAAAGTTGAAAGTCATTGTTTGTCAAAACATTGAAAAAAGAAAAAGAATATTGTCTTCAAAAGTAGCCCAGGATTGTTCTCCAAACTATCTATTTCTAATCAAGTTAAGATAGAAATAGAGTCAAACAAAAACAAGAACACCTCAAAGCTTCTTTTAAATAAAAAAATAAAAAGAACTGCAACCAGCTAATTCTAAGCAAGAACAGACCTGCAATATAAACTCAAAAAGCAGGAAAGACAATGTCAGTTACTAACCAGCAACCTTGCCCCTTCCATCCTCAGATACAGCTACACTAGTTGAATGCGGCCAGGATTCAAACTTGGACCGAAACATTACGGTCTCAAACCCCTCAATTACACGTACTATGTGGCATTTTCCTCTATCAAGGCTACGCACCAACTCCTATAAGGACGAGGGTGAGAGAGAAACAAAATAAGAATAGGGAACAAAGCTGTAAACATTATGTAGATACAAGTTTATAGCAGTACAAACTATTACATCAGCAGCTCCACTTGCACTTTTTCTTTCATCAAGAGAAGTAGCTCTGCCCATCCAGAGGAAAACCTCTGTCCCACAGTCAAGAATATAGCATCTATTAGTATCCAAAAGCTCCCTCGTCAAAGAATCAGCCTCAATAGGTTCAGCCTGTCCCTTCTCAACCCTAATAGCAATGATAAACTTGTAATCTCTAGAGATGCTTAAAGAAAAGAATAGACAATTTATCACCAAAAAACCGAGTATGATGCAATTAATTCTCTTGTAACAACATTTTTATTTGGATTCGATTCTGTAGTTCTTTTACTTCAGAGAATGAAGTCATGTGCATTACTCTCCAGCAGAAGCCAACAAAGGTTTGTGATTTAAGAGCTATAAAGCTCTTACAATTTCCAAAAATCCATGAGAAAATTTGCTAACAACTTTGCCACCATGTTATGTGTTAAACAATTATTGGATGCACAAAAATGTGCATATGGCTGGATTGTATTACCGAAACAATCTAGTAGAAGTATCATCAGTACTTTTAGCCTCCTCGATGGTGGTTTTCCTTGGAAGGGGAGCAAAGCCACCGAAGAAACCCCAGAACTCTCCAGTCTCAGCATCAGCCATTAATTTGCCATCCTCTATACAGTCAAAACAGAACACACCTTAAATGCATTGGTGATTAAGGCAGCCTAGCAACAAGTTTCCACTTAATAATCCACTCACCAACTGCAGCAACCTCACATTTTCCGTCATGGTAATTATCTTTAATGTATTGGACAACTTCTAGTGCTTTTGCTCTTTCTTGGATAGATGAGTTGGAACCGTTGAACTGAAAAATTTTAGACTTGGTGTCGAGAATAAAGATGTCATCATGATTCAAGGATGAGCGAGCAAAAGGAACCTGCACCACCAGAAAAAAGGGTCAATAAGTGTTTAACTGATATATTACACAATTGCTGATGATCCATCATCAGACGAGCACCAGGACCAGAAACTTGCCTCTTTTACATGAACAACATGCTTTCCCTTACATACAAACAATCGGGTCTTGTGCTCTTCAGCCTCTGCATGCTTGAAGCCTGATGCTACTCCACCTTCTTGAGGAATAATACATGGCTTGAAATAAGAAAGGAACTTTTCTGTTTCATGACCTTGTACTTCACGATATTGGACAGCACGTCCACCAAGAGCTGCATCAAGTTCCACAGTTTTAATGGCTGCAGTGCCAGCTTCATCCTGTATACAACAGAACGTCAACAACTCAACTGCAACCATGAAGCTGGCTTAATAGGACATATCTTCAAAACACAACAACGGACCTGAGAAGTATCTCTACCGAGCCAATAATGAATATCATGGCGCAAAGCACCATTTTTCAGTGCAGTAGTCTGCAAACAGAAATTAAAAGTTCAATTGCTGCAAGAAGTGGCAAATATTCATAATGCAATAAATGGAAATTGACACCTTTTGATACAAGAAAAGCATAATGCATCAATTAATTGGGCAGTTAGTAGGTATATCAACCACCGAAGCTTGCAAAGACCGTGGGTAACTAGATTCATCTTATTAAGGAAGTTGATAAGAAAATTTGTAAACTATAATCGTAAATAGAATAAATTCTGCAAATAGTACACAAATTCTTGGACAAAAGCATGCACAAAAGATGCTAAAACCAGATGTCTAGGTATACCCACAATACAAACTACAGAAGTGCAATCAGCAGTTGCATTTAGTTACAATTTACATTATGTTTAATAGGTCCCTGTTATCATATACCAGTGGTATTCAAAGACTTCAAACCTAAAGTGCATGTTGCCAACAACTTGACATGTGATTAGAAGTCCAACACTTGACATGTAATTAGAAAACTTCCAGTATGATCACTTCTTTAACAGTAAGATACTCCTTACTCACTCACCTTCAAAATCACATAGGAGTCTCCAGTGAAAAATTTGCCATAGGAAGACTTAGAAACAGGCACCGGACGAAAATTCTCAATTCGCCATATCTCAATTCCACTGTATGCAGTCAAGGAGCATCAATTCAATTCGACAAGAAATTGAGCTAATGGGGATATATTAAATTCTAAATATCTGAATTGTAACTGTTATCCTCGCAAATACAACCGCAGCAACATGAAAAGAGTAAGTTTGCAAGAAAAGCCTGACAAACAGAAATTATTGATATTAAAGTGGGAGAACAATAGCATCAGCAGATGTTATAAAAACCATTAGATTTAGGATACGCCTTCTGCCCAGCTCCTTGAAATGCTGGATCCAAGTCCCTCATTGAAACAGACATATTGCTTACAGTATTCTTAGCACAAATCAGAAGATTGGCCTGAAAGTTGAAGCAAAGGAAGCTGAAAATTCACACTTGTGAGTAGTAACCTGCCACAGAACTAGTGCAAACACAAGCAAATTGGATGGAACAAGTAGACTAACTCAACCAACATACTTCTTTTTAAGTGTCACGTAAGTATGGCTTGCAAAATAGTAAGCTTGCAAGACGAGTATTTGGCTAATTTAGAAGCCAATGATAGAGACTAGGCTATGATAGCCAAACACGGAAATCACTTAGCTGCATATTTCATAATTTTGATTCACACTGGAGTTATGTCATTCACTGGAACTCAAAGGAAAAAAAAAAAAAACAGAGCCATCATATCTGTGCATTCACCCATCTTTGAGAGAGTAGAAACACAATTCTCCATCAGAAATCCTCAGTATGAGCTAACAGTTTTTCACACGTGTGCTAACAGTCTCTAAATTTTAAGTTTGATAGAAACCCCTAAGCAAGAGAACCGAAGACTTGTACATTTAAGAGCTAAAATCAGAGTGCTCAGGTTCAATAAGTTTTCCAGAGAGGCAAAGCATCTAAGGCTTCCCAATTTCCCATTCTGATACCCGGGTGGCATATGCTCCATGGTCTGCTTCTCATTCACCCGAGCCAGACATCATACGTTTAGAAATGTAGGATATATAAAAGTAGACATGTGCGGTCCAAATGGATTCGATTGAGCTGACTCATCGTGCACACGTGACCTCAAAGAAAGATTGCATTTTTGCCGCATTGTCAACACTTTCAAAGTAAAATGCTCAAGTATGATTTCATCACCAAATCTTCCACAAAAAAGGATGAAAAAAAAAAAACTGAAGCTTAAAGAATGAATGATTCGGAGAGTTGATACAATTTTGCAGATAAAAGAGCACCGGCGAGCCGCGACAAGTGCAATTAGTAGCACGTAACATCAAATACTGACAAATGATCCACTCAGCAAGACAAATAATTTAAAAACTCTTCAAATTCCGTATCATCTTGAAATTCGAAAATTCTGTTTTTAAAAAAAAATGAAAGCAAGGATGCAGTTTCTACACGTTTCACAGAAACAATTCAGCATTCCATCATCGAGAAACACAAAAAAAATAAAAAAACACACATTCCTCATTTCAATCTCCAAAGCTTCCAAATCAATAAAATAGCAACACACAACCATTTCCCACGGACGACCACGCACAATTCACCATGACACGAATCAAAACAACAAAAAAATCTCGATAATTCAATAAGAGATCGTTAAAAACGTTCCGGAAATTACCTCGGAACGAGTTAAGTGCGCAGCTGGGGGAAGAAGAACCAACAGATCCAATCTAATGAGGAAATTGAGCTGGAATTAAGGAAAAGGCTGGTTCGGCAAAAGCGTCCGAGAAAGACAGCTAGGTCTTTTGAAGAAGAGAGAGAAGGGAGAAAGAAAAGGAAAGGGAGAAATGTACTGGCAGTAATGTAATGAAATATAGAGAGAGAAGGTCAGGTGGCAAAAAAGAAAAGAGAGAGAGAGAGAGAGAAAGGGAAGGGAAGAGAAGAGGGTATTGGAGGGAATGATGAGGTGCCAGGCGTGCTTATCACTAACGGCAGCCGAAGAAAGGAGGCCCCATTGGCAACAGTTTTTACACACAGCAGCGCACACACTGCCAACAACTGATGCATTATTATTATTGTTGCAAATGAACTGTAAAGCTTCATTATTCTACTACTGAGTACTAACCTTTCTAATTTGATTAATTAAAATTTTCAGCCCTTTTTGAGTAACATGTAGGCATAGTCTTTTTATGGACTTGCCACATTTGAAATTTATAGCTTGATTTTTTTTTTATCATTGTTCATTTTATTACCTATTAAACAACAGATTTAGCAAGCTCTTTATCGTTTGGATTGGTTTTATTATCGATCACCGAAGTGTTAGGTAGTAATTACATTCACTTTATGTAACTTGTTTGGATTAAAAAAGTTTAAAAATTTTTATAAAAACATATACCGTAACAATGTGATGTGCGTAAGAAAAAAATATTTTTTTTGAAAAATACTTGCAGTCAAAATGATAGAAACAACAAATGCATTCATGAGTATTTGTGGAGTTCTGTTTTGTTTAGATTGTTTTTTCTTTCCAGAATTTTGGTTTTTAACTTTTTTAGCATGTTATTCAATCACTTTTTTATCTTACATAATCCATTGGATAAAAATTTGTAAAAAATTTTGTAAAAACATACAATGTATGTAATGTAAGTAAAATAAAAGTATAATTAGAAAATATTTCTGAAAAACTAGCAATCACAACAATACAAACAATAGATACATTCATGAGTACTTAGAGAAATAAAAAAGGACTTCTATATGTTTGTATAACATGGGTGCTTGCATTTTATTTTATTTTTTTTTTTGGGGGGGGGGAGAGGTGTTTGGGGGTTCAGTAGAGAAGGGAAAAGGTAGTTAATATCGGACGGAAGATGGTGAGGTTATGTGGCTGGTAAAAGGGCTGACTTCCGCAGTTCCGCTATGTGAGGGGAGAGAGACAGAGACAGAGACTGGGGAGGGAATAGGGAAACTGGGAAAGTCGGTCACCGGCCATCATTCGTGCATGACCATAAAGCCAACTTGCTATTTAGTATTAGAGCGGAGAAACATGTCAGTGCATTAGGATTTAGGAAAAGGAAAAGGAAAAGAGATTCTCCAGACTTGTCTGTCCCTCTTCTTGAGATGGATCGATAGTCGTTGGGGGACCCATTAAGATGGGGATACATGGTTGGGACCATCACAAGGACTGAACAGGATTATATAGTACCATATTCAAGTTACTCTGTAAAATTACCACTTTTCCTTTTTCGAAATACTATATCAATTAAATCCTCTTGGATTGCTAATCTTTTAAACATATTATTGAAAAATATATTGTAACAGTTTGACATACGTGAAATAAAAAGACAGCGATAAATTGTGTTCATAAAAAATGTAAGAATTGCTCAACTAATCTTCGGTCTTCATGAAATTGGAATGTGCTTAGGTAGCAAATTATTTTTGGAATGACAATACAATGCTCTTGTAACTTTTGTTTTTTGTTTAATTTTTTCCAGTAAAGGAGGGATGAGATTTGAAAAAGGAGAATGGATAGGGGGATTAGAACCCATTTTCCGATCTCCTTTGATCTCAACCTTAGCCACTTTAATAAGATGTGATGTTTGTGAAATAAAAATGTGATTAACAAATATATTTTTTTAATATGACTAAATTTTTAATTGTTTGCAAATAATGATCAATCGTCCAAACACACTTGTCCCAAGAATTGATTCAATTTGGATCTCGATTGGTTCCCATTGCCCAAGTATCTGCACATAAATTAGTTCTTTTTGCAGAAACAATTACGTTCAACTCACACACGGTTGATTAAAAGGACAGTCTGGATAAGTTTTCCAAAACACAATAATCTGCATTGTGATTCGAAGGTGAGGATTAAAGGGACCAATTTAAAAGAAGAAAAAATAGATCAATTCTATCAACTTATTTAATTTAGTTCATCTAGTCTATAATTATGACAGAGAATTTCAGCTTTTGATTCTTACAGAATAAAATCATCACCTAAAATGACCGAAAAGCAATTACTAAACTGGATATTTTAAAGTTTTGCAACATAAAAAATCAAAGTTGCTCCTGCTATTCAGCTAAGAGCTTTCGCCTTTCAGCTTTATACAAGCACGTAACGTATACATTTTATGCTCCTACTATCCTGTTTTGTCGTCCTAAAATGAGTGTGAATTTGTTTAATTAATTTCATTGTCTAATTTTTGTTCTCTTCTTCATCTTTTCCCTCATTGATTTTTTGTTATCTTTTTGGCTATAATACATAGAAGCATAACATTTCATGTTAAGAGTGTAATGTATGAATAGTTTCGCAGTTTTAGGACAAAACACACACACACACACACACGGGTGTGTGCGTGTGTATGTCATTGTGATCTATATGAAAGAGAAGAATCAAAGTGATTTAGGTTCATATTAATGGAACAAATCCAAGTCATAATTTCAAGAAAAAAAATTTATACACAATATTCTGTCAAAAAGAAGAAGAAAAGAGAAAATTCGGACACAATGTTGCTAATCAATGCATGCATGTCTGACTCTGGCATGTGGATACATTAATATATCTTAATATATAATAATTTAATTATACATCTAACCCTAGTATATTAGGTGTCTCAAGAAAAAAAAAAAATACTCGAATAGGTCAATATTAAAGAAGTTAATACAGCAGCACTGTCAGTCAATTATACCTGCAATAACAAACTGTAACGACCTCACCAATGCAAGAATAATTGCCAGTCTTTCGTACGTAGAGCCAAGACTAACAGTGTGATTAGATAGGAGATTATTTGAAATAAATTTTTAAGAAAAATATTATAACATTTTTTTAAATATGATGTATGTGAGATAAAAAGATGATTAAAAAAATATATTTATGATATAAGCAGATAAATTTATATAAATAATACATCCAAACACGCTCTAGGAGATCTTCTTCTTTTGGCCTTGGAAATATAAAATTAAGGAGAAATTTTAAGTCATACTTAATATAGGAGAAACAAAATTTAATTTGCTAATTTCAACAATAACGGGAAAAAATTGCCATCTTAGGAAGTTATAAAACATTCAAACACAAATTTGTAGATTGCACACTGCAACGGTCCTATGATTGCTCAGAAAATTTCATAACTACTAAATCCAATACACTAGGATGAATCAACGAATGGTATTAGCGTTAAATAATTATACCATGAAAATCTATGGCACTCGTATGAATATACATTTGAATGTCTAATAAACTATTTATTAAAATGGTCCAGCTAAGATTACATAAAACATATGGTACGATTACATTTGCGTGTGGCTATGCTTATATAGTTGCTTTAAGCTTGAAATTTTAACCAAAGTGTTAAAGATCAAGTTGTTTCAATCAGTTTTTGACTTAATTTCATCTAGTTTTTTGTTGAATCTAGTATTGTTGTGCATGGACCAAGTTTACATAGTAGTGGTACTAAGTTCTGTCTAGTGATACAAGATATTCTTACTCCAACCGAACAAGAAAAGCCTTTAAAGCTTAATGAATGATCGGATGGCTAGCTCATTTAAAACAAGCTTAAAGAATGCTCAGGGCGCGTTACAAGAGTCAGATATACGTTTCTATTCCTTTCGGATATGTTCTGGATTATCAGGAAAGATAGCATATCACAGATGAATAAGAGTTGGCGGGGTTGCATTTCTTCTGCAATGGTCTTAAAGCTCAGGAACGCTAAGAACACGATTTGAACAGTTCAAGAAATCAACATGTTTACTCCATTCCTTTCTTCGCAGATTCCCTTCCTCTCAAGCTATACAATGTTAATTTATTATAAGGTGGATAAAGGAAGTTGACTCAGATGGGTTGCTACATCGAATCCAGTTCCTTGTTGAATCTCCATGTAATACCTTCCTTTTTCTTCCACAAAGGGACATCTTTTCAAGCCCTTTTCAACTGCATTCTCCTTTGTGCTCTATACATAACTATCGTTGTACGCCAGGGAAGGGACAAGAGAAAGGAGGGCTTAGAGGGCTTGATTAGTTGAGAAAACATGGATTTTTTTCGCCTAGTGTTTAAGCTGTTCTTGGTTTGTCTGCTAGGTGAAATCTTGATGGTAGAGGGGTTGGCATGCAACTGGGGAACGAGGGCATCGCATCCCCTCCCCCCTGATATAGTGGTGAAGCTAATGAAAGACAATGGATTTGACAAGGTCAAAATGTTTGAAGTGGTGCCCGAGGCCATGGAGGCTCTTGGCAGCTCAGGAATTCAGGTGATGGTGGGGATACCCAATGATATGTTGGCATCCTTGGCAAGCAGTGTTCGGGTTGCTGAGGATTGGGTAACCCAAAATGTTTCCAAGCATATTTCCAGGAGTGGCGTGGACATAAGGTTAGTTCTGGCATTCTTTATCCTTGATTGGAGTTGTGAATCATGTGCATTAATTAGTGATTTCGAGCTTAATCTGAAGCCAGGATGTATGGTTTGCGGTTTTACATTCCCTAATTATTTCGATAACACCTTTGAGATGATAATTAATTTGGTGAGAATATGTTTGTTACATTATTATGGGTTAAACACTCTTTCAAAATTTCTTGTCTATCTTACATGTGTATGATCGTATGAACATCCTATTATAGTAGATATGTTATGTTTCCATCTCCTTCGAATATGTATGCCTGCTCAATTTTGATAAGTCTGAGAGATTATTCACTAATTTTAATAAGTACAGTGCATGTTTTTCCTCACAACAAGGGAGAAACATATAGGGGAAAAAATAATCAGTAGAAATGAGGCTTTTAGCTGGAGGCTTCTCTAGCCTCTGGGATGTTCCCTGTGAAATATGAGACATGTTCTGCCCACCAAAAACTGAGACGGACACCAAGAAAGTTCCAAGAATGTGCTGAAAACGGTCATAACATGCAAATGGAAACACTGTCAAGTGTAAACATTTCGCATCAAAACACAGTTAAGCTAAAAATCTTACTGCCCACACGGTGACTAGCAAATGCAGCTGAAGAAACATGTTCCTGTTTCTTTGTCTTCAGGTACGTCGCAATCGGGAATGAACCTTTTCTGAAAAACTACAAAGACATGTTCACCCATACGATATATCCAGCACTTGAAAATATCCAAGCTGCCCTGATCAAAGCAGGTTTAGGCAGACAAGTCAAGGTAACCATCCCAATCAACGCAGATGTGTACCAATCACAAAGTGGCAATCCATCAGGAGGCGATTTTCGCCCCGACATCCGTGATCTAATGCTCAGAATTATAAAATTTCTAAGTGACAATGGAGGCCCTCTGACCATTAACATATACCCTTTCCTTAGTCTCTATGAGGACCCTCATTTTCCAGTTGACTTTGCCTTCTTTGATGGCGCTGCAGCCCCCGTAGTTGATGGAGGCGTCACCTACAACAATGTCTTTGAAGCCAATTATGACACTCTAGTTTGGGCCCTGGAGAAAAATGGCTTCGCAAATATGCCTATTATTGTTGGGGAGGTTGGATGGCCAACCGATGGCAACATCAATGCAAACATTGAAAATGCTCGTAGATTCAATCAAGGTCTACTCAACCGCATACGTCAAGGCAAAGGAACGCCAAAAAGATCAAGCCCACCTGACATTTACCTGTTTGCTATCATTGATGAAGATGCCAAGAGCATAGAACCAGGCCCCTTCGAGAGGCATTGGGGCATATTCGCCTTCGACGGAAGCATCAAATATCCCTTAACTTTGGGCAATAACAAGAATCTCACAGCTGCCAAGGGCGTTCGATATTTGTCCAGGCAATGGTGTGTCATGAGACCTGATGCCGACCCTTCGGATCCCAATCTGCCGCAGAGCATAAACAATGCCTGTACCTATGCAGATTGCACGAGCCTCGGATACGGATCGTCTTGTGGGGGCCTGGATGCCAGAAACAATGCTTCTTATGCATTCAACATGTATTTTCAGACCCTGAATCAGCAGAAAGGGTCGTGTGACCAGTTCAACAATCTGTCAGTCATCACTTCCATCGATCCCGGTACTCAAATTCGGGGCGGTGCATGTCGATTTGAGATCATGATCGATATCGGAAAACACGACAAAACTCAGAAACCTACCACTTCATCAGCCGCAAGAGTGTATAATTCAATCTTTGCTGCGTCCTTTCTGCTTGGACTGCTAGCTTTTGTTAGCTAGGTCCTTGTTTCCTTGGTGACAGTTGATTTCTGGGCACTACTTTGGCTGCAACATAGTAGAACTTGGATATTCTTGGGCTACACTATGCATGATAGGCCAAGTCAATCTGCATGATTAGCCAAGTTGTTTTTGTTTATTTTCCTATTCCTGTCCATACATATAATGTAACTTGTTTTTGTTTTTATTTGCACGTTCTGGAACTATGGAGAAGCTCTTGAAAATGCAAGTACAGACAGTTTAGGTTGGTTTGTGTCTTCTTATCTTTCCTCTGCTTTTTTTTTTTTTTTTTTTTTGCATTATTACTTGGTACATTTTACTATTTTAGTTGGATACAGTTTTTTTCCAAGTTCCACTCAATGATAACCCTGTGCTTTTTGGTTTCATTTTTTTTTCAAACAGGGGAAGTGAAATTTAAGAAACAAGGGAAAAAAAATTAAAAAGAGAGAAAGAGAAGAGATTTGAGCCAAAGATGTCTCTTATTCTAATTTCTGGAATCTCAATTTTAGAGAGAGAATGATAATATCTCAGTTTTAACCAAGATAATTATACTTTTTTCACAGGCTTCTGCAAAATTCATGCCTCAGTTCAGACACATCTCTTGCGTATGAGTTAGACACTGTTTTCTTTTTCTTTTTTTTTTTTTTTGACCAAACTAAATTAGAAAAGTATCTTCAAGAGACGTTATTAAAATTAAACCGAGAAATTATCTTTGAACCTTGACTACATGAATTTAAATGGTAGATAGAAAGTAATTAGGTATCCTAAAGAGTATTCATACTTATGTTTTTATGGTGTTTAGATAGTAAATTATTGGAGATAATTTTTTTTTGATACGATATACATGAGATAGGAATGATGATTAAAAAATATGTTTATGCTGCAATCAAATAAATTTACGCAAATAATCCAATGTGCAAAAAATAGTCTCAACATTTTTGGAGAAGCTAATTAATTCCCTTCTTTTTTATTAATTTTTCATTCAAGACTCCATTTTTTGAGTACTTATACAAACTTCAACCACAGAACAATAATATATTGGGCAAGGAAAAGAAAAAGGCCCGTAGAAAAACAAATGAATCTGAAATCTGCGATGCCCTCTTTTCTACACATTCTTAATTCTTCATTTCCTCCATTAAATATTCATATTCAAAGAGGCCATTCCATTCTTGAACTGCTCAGATTTGGATAAGCTACGCGCCTTTTTCCTTCCTCCGCATTCCCAAAATATTCTCAAATTTCGTGTCTAATTACTTTTTTGCTTTTCAAAATCAATAATATTGGATGTAGCAATAGATCGAATAAATCAGAAAACAAAAATCATTTTCTAATCAATTACTAATACTTATTATTATGATACATAGGCGAAGCTGTTTCTCCCGCTTAAGATCTATATATAGAAGTAATCATCACCGCTGCCTTTACCGCCACCACCATTCACGGCTCTATTTAATGGCCGCGCCGCCGTCCACCATTTCCGTTGGCCGTACGGATTTATTCCCATTTTTATCCATTCAAAACTCTTCATTTTCCTCGGCTTCTTCAGCTTTTGATTTGAATTTACGTAGTGGCGGCGGCGGCGATGGCGGCTGCGGGGGTTTCGGAGGGGGAAGAAGTATTTGTTTGATGCTTAGAGGATGCGGCGCATCTGAGAATATTAATAAGAAAAATGATAAAAATGCGGGGTTTAGGAATGCTGGGGACGGCAGCGGGGCTGGTGGAGGTGGTGGTGGTGGATTTGGGCTGCATAAGGCTAGGGCAATTGCGCCAAGCTTGCAGCCGCATTTGTTGCGTGAACTGGTTTCTAAGGATATTAGGTTTAGGTTGGAGAATGCTTTTGACGGCGATGGTGATGACGGCGGAAGGTGTCAGAGTGATAGAGGAGGCTCCGTTGGATTTCCTGAGGACCAGCATTTGCTGCCGGAGAAAATTGCAGTTGCCGTTGATGTTGACGAGGGTATAATCCTCTTCCCATTCAAACGAAGAAGAAAAACGAAGAAAAATAATGGATTAGCTTCCTCAGAGTACTATATTTTCCAGCTTACATCTGCTAATCTTGACGCTGTGGATTATATACTGCAGTTTGAAACCCTTTTTTTTTTTTTAATTTTTTTGTTATCACTGTACATGTAAGTTGCTACTGTTATTTTCTTTTTCCCTTCTATTTAAAGGTTACTCCATGGGTGGGAATGGTTGGCATTTGGATAGTTTTCATACTGCTTTCGTCGGACTGTGTCGTTGGTATCTTCAGTTTAGTTGTGATTTGTCATACATAATTCTGACTGGAGATTAAACTGGTTGATTCTCATTTTAAGTTTAGTAATTGTTGTATGGTGGTTCGATTGCTTAGTTTTAGTCTCCTTGATTTGCTGGCTTAAGTAGATTTCTCGAAAGCTCCTGAAGATATGTTAACAAATCAATAAGTTTGTACTTCAAGTTACTGTCGTTCTCCTGCTAATGTGGATATTGCTCTCTCTACTGATTCTCTGTGCAGTTCTTGGCAACTTTGTATCAGCTCTCAATAGGTTTATTGCAGATCGATACTCTTTAAACCGCTCAGTTTCTGAATACCATGTCTATGAGTTTTTCAAGGTATCATTAGCTGGCATTTCATACTGCATGAATGTCCCTGGAGAAGTTGAACATTTAATGTGCCTCAATTTGATGAAAAGCTTTTCTGTGTTAGATGTGGCCTTGCAATTTATTAGTTTATGCATTACTAGATTGTAACTATGATTGGCATGCTTGCTTTTTGATGACAAAGATTATTTTCCCGGACATATGTCTTTTGTGAAGTATTCCCTGTTGGAAGTTAGAACAGCCTGCTCCATGACCAAACTTGTAACTCGTTTTGTTTGATCACTGCACGTGTAGGCTGTAGGAATAGATCATCCAATTGGATTCATAAGCGGTGAATTTTCCTTTGTCAGTGAAGCTGGTAACAGTATAGATGTCTTGGTAAACACAAAGAAAGACTGAGTTTCCCCTCCTGGGATGGGGTATTGGAAAGAATTTACTGGTCTAGCTCTTTCCTGCTTGCTTTTGGTGTGCTAACTTCATTGTTATTTTACTTTTCTTTATTTCTTCTCCTATCTACTCTTCTCTTTATTTTCTGGTCTAGCTCTTTCCTCCGTGCTTTTGGTGTGCTAACTCCATTGTTGTTTGTTTTTTTCTTTATTTCTTCTCCTATCTACTCTTCGCTTTTGCTTGGTTGCATAATTCACAGTTTAATTATATTTTCATGCATGTCGATTTCTTTTTGCAAATAACTCTGGGAAAAATTGGTTGTTTTTCTGCTCAAATACTACTTAAAGTTTGGAAACAAGGCACCGAGGAACTCTACCTGGAGACATGGATTGATCTATCAAGTGCAATGAAATTTAATTGGCCAAGATATGATGGTTCTATTAGTGAAAGTTGGGATATTTTTCTGCAGTTGTGAACACAAATTGTGAAAAGGATTGGTGGATAAATTGTCCGAGCATGTGGCTTTTCTGTGTGCAATCGTAGTTGGGTGAAATTTTTGCTGTCTGTGGGCTGCAGGGTGCAGTGACAGATCTCTTTGTTAATCTGTTAAATATCTGTAATCTGTTCAGAGTACAATAAAGACTGATGCTTGTTCCTATTTATTGTTGCCATGGATGTGGCTTTGAAGTATGAATGCTTTGGAACTTCAAAATTAGTGCCAGTGGGGAACTAGATTTAAGGCAAGCTAATTTACCATTGTAATTGCCAAGTGTTGAAACTTTTCCTTTAGTTTGTTTAGTATGCTTCAGTACGAACTGAAACAGATGCTTGTTAGAGGTGACTATTTTCAGGAGTAACTGTGAAATCTTTGTATGACAAACTGGAATGCAACCATTTATTCCCCTGTTCTTGCTTGACTAGCTCGTTGCATTTTCCATGACGCGTTATCATGTCAAGAATACTTGAATTCCTCCCTAGTCATTGTAGTACCAACTAAGTGAGCAGAAAAGACTTGATACCTTTTCTAGAACTTGGGACCTCTCACTTACACTCCCTCCCCTGGTAAAGCCCAACCCATCCACCACCACCACCCCCCCCACATTGTTTGGTGGGATGTGGGTTCTAGGCACTTGTCTTTTATCATTGGTGTTTGGTAGCTTTGCCTTACTCTTTAATGGACCTACTGGAGCTGGAAAGATGGATAGAGAAGGCAGATTTTGACCAACTTTTGGAATTTTTCGTTTCCAGCCTTCTGCTTCAGGTGGACTTTATGGCTGAAGTGTCTATTTGTCGGTATAGAAAATCTCTACCAAGGGGATAAAATTTTGCATCTATTTTTCTGATGCTTTAGCTTATTCTTTGCATTGAATACTGTTCACATTCTGAGGTGTCAGCTGCTGCTCCTCTTTCCTCATTTTGACTGTTCTATTTATGAGTTTTTTGCCTCGTAATCTTTAATTTTACATTTACTACTACATTTGTGTGGATAAACACAAATGCTCTTGTGCATTTGCATGAGTACTTTAGGCCATTATGAAGCCATGCGATCATGCCTCTTAAGTACTTTGCAGTTTAGTAGCAAATATTTCAATGATATAGACATATGTTCTCTGCTTCTCCCTGATTTATATTTGATCTGTTTTTACAGATATGGAACTGTTCTCGAGATGAAGGTGTAGTTTGATCCCTTGTTTCTATTATTTAATTTAAATTTAACCTATCTGCAGGTTTCATAATAAAATGATTTTAATGTGACAAGAGTTTCCTATGCCTGTGACAGCTGCTATACGTGTTCATGAGTTTTTTAAGACGTCTTACTTCAGAACAGGGATTCATCCAATCCCAGGTGCTCGGCAGGCTCTTCAAAACCTGTCCAGATTTTGTGATTTGTCCATAGTTACGTATGTATTTTGTGGATCTCGCATGTTTTGACTTTTTCTCTTCCTACTTTGCATATGGTAATCAATTAGTTGGACTCATATATGTAGGTCCCGGCAACATGCAATTAAAGACCACACAATTGAATGGATTGAGAATCATTATCCAGGACTTTTTCAGGAGATCCACTTTGGCAATCACTTTGCATTGAATGGAAAATCCAGACCTAAATCTGAAATTTGCCGGTATATTGTATCTTTTGCCTCGATACTCTTAGGTTTCACTTTTTTTTTTTTGCCTGGCCAACCAATCAATTAGGCTTTTCTAAAAATTATCAGAAAACTGCACTTCGAATTACTATGTTAGCATGTATGGCGTCTATATCTTTGTGTTGGTCAAAACTCTGACAGTCAGTTTCTTACCAGGGACTTTTGGATTATTTACTTGGAAATCTTTTGAATTTTGTGGCTTATTTTTATGTTTCTGTCAGGTCCATGGGAGCAAAAGTTTTGATTGATGATAATCCAAGATATGCGGTTGAGTGCGCCGAAGTTGGAATTAGGGTTCTTCTATTTGATTACGAGAATTCTTACCCTTGGTGTAAGACAGACTGTGTTAACCAACACCCTCTGGTCACTAAAGTTTACAGTTGGCAAGAGGTGGAGCATCACTTAGTTTCGTTGGTAAAATCCTGAGATTATTTTATGATTTTTAGGACTCCTAGCTACGCTTGGCTTATTAGTATTTAATAAATTGATTCTACTGGGAAGCAGCAGAGAGTATCCTGAGATGGGTACTTTCCTATGTCATTGGCTTTTGGCAAAGCTGCCAGCTTGATACTACCGCAGAAGTTATGTCCTTGGTGCATCAACCTAAGAAAAAGGAATCCGTTCTTTCCCCCCTATTTTGGGATTGTAGGAGGTCAATATGCATTTTGGCCTGTCATATTGCCGTGGCAAGACCTATTCAAGCATGACAGCTATGTCATTGTAGGTTAAAAACATGAAATTTAGGCATGTTTCTGTTCTTAGCAAATATTTCTGCACTTAACAGCTCAAGCAGTTCCAAGGATCAACTTGTACGGTTTTACACAGTATGTTAAACAAGATTTTATCGATCCTTGGATTTGGAAACCTGTATATATGTTATATATTGTCAAGGACCTCAAGGTTTAGGTGCTTAATTCTCTATTTTTGATGGCAGGAATTCTGTACTTTCACTGTGTGAAAGATATTTTAGGATGAATAGTATTTGATTGGTTGGAAAGTTAGCTTTGACATTGCATTGTACCTTTTCATGAACTTTTGTTTGGCCCGGTTTACCCCATACTTGAATGCTGTCTTCAACATATGGGTGACTTTTTTGGCATTTGTCTGCTGTAGATGCGGATTACTATGGATCTGTCAAAAGCGAGCGCTAAAAGTAATCAAAATATTCATCTATTTTCATCAATTGATCGAGAAACTGAACCTTTTTTCTTGCACCTACGAGGCCTATTCTGTTAAGCATCTCTAATGGAGTTGATGGATTTATGTGGCAGATTCTCTTGGCTCGTATTCTGTTAATAATAATTAGTACCATCTAACAAATGCAAGTGTATAAACTTAAGAACGATTGTTTTGCTTGTTAAAAGAGTAATTCATGAATAAAAGGCATTTTGTGTTCTCAGGCTCTCAGGATTAGATAAAATACTATCGAGTTGTTCTAGATTGCTTGATTCTCTCCCATTTACTTTTTGATACCCTGCATCTAGATTTTGATGACTTTGAGTAAACAAATATAAACATCATTGACCTACTCTTAATGAATAAATAATTATGCCAAATATCAACTGGAATGAAGATTATTCGGATAGCAATAGCTAATATTTGCTGACAACAAAATTAACTAACGAAGTAGAGAAAATTGTTTAAGTTCAATTTAAATGTTTGCATGCCAATTATACCATCAATTAGATGAATTAGTGACTATACATCTTCAAAAATAATTTTGAAATTTTATAATCAAGGTTCAGGTTCACTAGGGTTAGAAGGGTGTGGGAAGCAATGGTAATATTAAAAAAAAAAAATTACTTGAGAAGATCAATCCCTTTACGGAGAGAACTTTAAGCTTGTGTTTGGATGAAGTGGTTCTTTTATCCATCCCTCGATTTGGGTTAAGTTTAAGACAAATAAGAAAAGAATGATATTCGATTGAAGGGACAGTGCTCCTTCCACATTTTCATGTTCTATTTATGTTGTGCACATGTATTCATATAATTTACAATATATACACTGCTCTAACTTGCGAGTATACTGGGGGGAACCATCTGGTTGGATATGGTCTTGGATGGCCTGAAAGGTGCTTAGTTTCAGTAAATTGAAATGTATATCAGAAACTTGCAGCTTTACAAGAATACAAAGTTCACTGTTTGGCTACTCAATCTTCTCCAACAACTTGAAACCATAGGCCTCCAAAATCTCGAGTGCTGCAAAATAGCAAAAACCAAAGAACTTATGTACGTCATTTATTGAGAGGACGCACATGTAATCTCAATGCTTATCTTATTTTATCAGACAATGCAGCAAAACATGAGTATCTTCCCTACCAAAGAACCTAAATAAAAGATGAGACCACAAGTTTACCTGGCATGTAGACTTCTGGTATGATGGGCCTTATCACACCATTTACTTGGATCTTATTTGCAAGTAGGAGCTGCAATAGTTGATATAAGATGGATCTAGTTTGATAAATTGATCAAAAGCAGATTTGCAAGAACCGGAAACTGAAGCAAGTAGTTACCAGAGCTCCAACTGCTGCTGGAATCCCAACCGTAAGCGCCATTGCTGTTGTGGTCATTCCATCCTTGGTCCTCCCAAATTCCAATAATGTAGCTCGATGGTTTTCTGTAGGTTGGCCATCTGGAAAATCTACTTCAACTTCATGGTGCAACAGAACCATGTCCTACCCACAAACAACTAGATTACGTCACGAGCGAGAGTACCATATACAAAACTGTAACTCATAGAATGTATGGAAAAGTACTTGTTCTGTGCCTGAATAAACTAAAGATTTTTCCATGAGAAGGCAGGTAACATCAAATGCACTTTGACAAGATGCTGGTATTTCTGTTGATTCATGAAATCCCAAAAACCTGTTTCAAAATGGAAATCATAGAACTTCAACACAGTGCAAACTGAAATAAGAAAAGGCAAAAAGATTGAGATATCAATTATTGTTCTCATTGGGAATCATTAATAATCGGTGTCATTACTATATTTGCAAGTTACGGCCACAACCAGAAGCAAGTGGAAATATGAGGCATGTGGTTCTGGGGAAGATGTACATCCAGTAACGAAATGTAGTAAGTTTCTGGCTATTCTACCCATAATATCAAAACCGAGTTTCTTGAAAGATTCCAAGAAAGTTGCCAAAATTTCATCAGTAACTTTGGAAAGGTTTTACATCATAATGGAAACATGTGAAAAAGATAAGAAACAGGGTGCAATGTCCAACAGAGGAAAAAAGAAGGATAAGAACTAAAACACCAAAAGGGGAACACAGACATTTCTTGCTCTGTTCACTCAAAAGCATCAAAAGCAAATGCATCTCTTATTGTTTTTACAGCTCCTTTAGCTGGAGCAGGAGTTAATTCAAAATTGAGCTTCAGCTTCCTATCCCCTGCAACGCTTTCAACGTTTCAGCTAGTCTATGAAACTCTGCTAGGCAGAACAAACATCTATGGGCATACTTACATAATGGTCTTGGCCGTCCTGACTGCAATTTCTCCCTGGCATATCCCAAGTGCAGCAATTCTTTCTGTAATTTCCTTCTCATTCATAGCCAACCCATCCGAATTATCATCATGTAATCTAAGAAGTTGAAGTAAAGCTTTTCTGTATGTGGGCTTTTCACCATTGTTGAGAGTACTCAAAGCTTCAGTATTGAAGAATCCAATTTTTGCAAGTGCTCCCATTACACCACTGAAACCTGCATGATATCTGAATGCATTAGCTTTACATATCATCAAGCCAGTAAGTTTCCAAAAATTGACCCACGGGGAAATAATCAGGGCTCCTTTTTGGGCCCTTAAAGATGATATCTCAAGTATGGGTGGCAATGTAATATTAATAGGTGTGTTCTGAAAATTGCTTAGTCTGTCTTATCGTGTTATGACCAATTGCGTCTGTTTCAACCAGTCCCTAGATGGCTTTGTTTGTGACGTGTATGATTTGTTCAGTTAAAGAGCTTACATTTTTAACATTAGATGGTCCAGTTAAAATTACCCAACTGAGTTTGGCATATGCTAACCTTACAGAGAATCACTTTATTACATGTACGGATGGGCTCTTATTCATGAAAGCACAGTATATTCCACACATGTACCAAGTTATACAATATTCTCTAACTTTATGAACTTCGAATATTGGTTTGCACTTTTTTGGAAAATGTCTTTGGAATTTTTTCAAACATGCTCCCCAACTACCTTTTTGTCATATATTCACACTTAACCAAAAAGTGTTATTCTTTTCAAAATCTCTTCTAAAGACCGCAATCAAGCTGGTTTCTGACAGCCTGAGTAATCCAGAAAGGTAAGTATGCCTTCTTAGAACATTTTAACACCATATGAAAACCGAATACAGGATACATGAATGCAGTCTTAACACTAATTATATAACATTTTCTCCTTGAATTACACTGTCAAATTATGTATATAAGCTAATTGACCCATTAATCATGTACCATAAAAATTTCTAGTCATTTGAAGAGCTGAACGTTAAAAATCTCAACCTGACAACCTAAATTGCCCAGTTTTTGACATTTTGGATATCTAGTTTTGCGACATGTTAAAAATTGTTATACCTGTTAAATATAGTGTAAAAGATAAATTTATTTACCTGAAGGGATTTATATTGGGAGTTGCCTCAATCTAAAATATGAGTTACTAATACAATGTGTAACATGATGATGACATAATATAAAAGCACAGAGACATATCATGCCTTCATAACGCAGGGTCCCACGGAAAACTGTTGATGCTTCATTTTCTATTCCATATAGCTCTCCATAAAGTAAAGAATTGCGATTTGGAAGACATTCCAATGCAAAAGCTGGAAGATCTGCTAGCCGAATTTTTGAAGCCGAATCATAAAGGTGGTCTCCTGCATTTATGCACCAGGAATTATCAAGAATTCAAGGACGAAAAGGTGTAACTATTCTTTTGCTAAGACAAACAAGCTCTAAATTCCCAGCTAGTAATTAAAGCCTTGGACACCATACAGGATAAGCTAATAAAAATTACTATCATCAAAACCTAGCAACAATTCCAGAACTAGTCACCATTTTACTATATCAGAAGCTACCATGTTATCTGATGCGGGAAACTTACATAAACAATAAGAAAAACTCAGAACCCACATAAAGATGAGGTCAACAGAGGACTATTCATAATGAATCACACTGGCAAGTAAAAGATTTTTGATCAACGGAAATGAACCTGAACATGGTGATTACTTCTACTTGTACTAGTCGTTAAGAGATTGATAACTCACCATCGACATGTACAACCTCTCCATGATATCTATAGGTGGCTGGATTACACCCGGCCCGAATAGCACCTGCTGGACTCCAACTGAAAGTAATATTGAAATGGTATACTTTAGAGCATCTGTTTATCTTGATGAAGGACTAAATACAATGCACAAAAAGTAATGAAATTGATTTCCACAAGAACTTTTTTAATACTCCTACATAACTCATCTCTGAAACATGCTCTAGAGCATTATAAACAGCAGAGGACTTGTGGGACATAGACAGAGCCTGAACATGATATATCATGCAGTCACTAAAAGTACAATGCTCACATTCTGCTGAATTGGAAGGAGAACAATATACTTCTATACAAGCAACAGGAGGCCTAAAGAAGCTAATACATTGTGGATTGACAAGAGTGCCTCTAATGCAGCAAACTTCAACTTCAAGGAGTTATACCTGAATTTATAAGCTAATGGGTTGTTTGCAGCTGCTGGAGATGGAAGACCACCACAATAAGAATTAAAGGACCTAATCTTCCCATTTCGTATATGTGCTTCATTAATCATCTTCATCGCCATCATATGGTCTGCAATGAGAAAGTGTTAACCGTTAATCAATTGAATGTCCAACAACTGAATATCAGCATTTTTTAGCACCAGGAGGAATTTTACCTATTCCAGGATCTAAGCCCATCTCCCCAAGAATTGAAATACCTGCCATCTTTGCTGCCTCATCTAGCTTTGACATGGAGTCATCAACATAACTAGCAGTAACAAGATGTTTCTTCAGCTGCATTTAGGAGAGATAACATGATATCGTCTTATGCAAAAAAATAAATAAACAAATAAATAAATAAAAAGGTATAAATGGATCAGGTGAGCATTTTGATATGTAACCTGCAAAGCCCCAAGAAATCATGGCTACTGTATAAGTTCAGAAAATGAAAGGAGAAAAGTTTGAGATGATGTCATGACCTTGACCTAGTTCAGTTAGAGGACTGTCATGTGCAAGAATTTCTCTTTTAACCTCATTTTCAGAGGTTGTTATCACTTAGCAGATAAAGATTAGGGTACCTTGTAATTATTTTCCAATTCTTTTTATTAGTTGTAGGTTTCAGCCCTAACCATCTCAAGGTGGCTTTGTTCCAAAAAAAGGGAGGAGGAAAAGAAGATGTAATAAATGAACTCCAGTATTTTGTCCTTGGTGGTTGACTTTAACCAAAATTTTCCAGTAGGCTCAGCTACTGCTGCGCTGTACAATTGCAGTTAGAAATAACAAAAAACCTAATCAAATTCAAGAACATGAAGGAATCACTTAGTACCTCAATACAAGCAGTTGCTATGATGTTGTGGCAACTAGCAGGAAGTAAACTGATGACAACATCAGCCTGCACAAGATGAAGGTAGGATATTGACAAAGTAATATTATGGATGCGGCACCAAAATAGATGATTGTGCAACCAATTCAGCTGTTAAATTTTTGCCAACGTTGACAGGTTGGTGTGGTTGACAAACATAATATAACAAGAACTATAGCATCTAAACTATTAAGGCACCAACAGGATGCCGAACATCTCCTTGTTCTTCAACTGGAGTTTAATTTGTTTAAACTGTCTTTGATGAACATGCTAAGATTATACCTGCGAAATGTGAAAATGAAGATTTTCGTGATTCATCACATCAAGTTGAATTGCCGTTGCATTTGGAATTCCTTGAATAACCTGCTCCGAAAATTGAATGAGAATTTATTTCACAATACTATACAGAAAAGGGACAGCTGACAAGGGAATAAACAAGTAAGCAATTAATGATGAAAAAAAGTCGCTGGCTAATGCCTAATGTATCATTATATGCTTCACTCAGACATGCATTGGAATAAACAAAAGAGCAAAGCATGGGCAACAGACTTTTTTCTACTTTTTTCCCTCTTTAACAGGTTGATATACCACAAGACTTTTATATCTGCTGTGCATACCTCCTCTGCATCCTTCAGGTATAGAGAAGCAACAACTACTTCAACAGAGTTTTGCTCCTCAAAAGCAGCTTCCAGACATGACTTCAGAACTTCCTGCGAGGGAAGACTCCCTATTGATGTCAAGAATTCAGCAGCTGGTCGACATACGCGCCCTGCACCTAAGATGAGGACTATATTTTTCTTCTTCATATCATATCCCTTCTCCACTTCAGTCTCATAGAATTTACCAACCTTCAGAGAAATCTTATTTTTTCTTGTATCAACAAATCCATCTTCTACACTTGGATTAGCAATTGAAGTTAGAGAGTTGATTATTCTGTCCAGAACTTCTTTATCATCTGCTCCAACCTGTCCAAAACATGAAATCACTATACAAGTAAAAACAGGTTGGGGGAAAAAATTGGCCTAAGGCCAACACAATGAATGGAAAATATGCATGAGTAGCCTAAAAGAACTTTATATGCAGATGATCAGACATCTCTGCCACCCAAATATCCAACTACTTCATCCTTCTAAAAATGATCGCTGTAAATTTCAGATCAGAAGTTGGAATGAGTTTTATGAAGAGTAGAAGAGATATTTCTATCTAATATTTATTGATCACCAGCAACTGTTTGTGTCCCATCTAAATTACATATTCCGTGGAATCTTCAGATTTTGGCAAAAAACCAAAACGCACATGGGAGTGTCAGCACTTAGATTTCAAATTATAATTTGAAAGAACTGTGTCAGTATAGGTGCACTTTAATTCCTCTTTATAATTTTGAGGAACCACTGTTATAGGTTTACTCACCTCAAGTTCTGAATAAGACATAGCATCTGTACTCTGGCCCACTTGACATTTAACCAAATGAAAGGAGCCACCGGCCGCTTCAATAATATCCAGAGCGTCATTAATAAGGAATTGATCAAACAAGTGACCACTTAGAGATACCTGTCATTTGACAGAGTAAAGAGTGAGTTTAAGAATCAATTAGTAGCATAAATTTAAAAAAAAAAGAATTAGGAACAATCATGACTTGATGTTTACACCATATAAGTATGAGTTCTTTATGCACATTCACTTTCTGTAAAAAGCTCAAATTTCCTAAAGCTTAATCAACTACATGCTTCACCAAGAGCAGCTAGTTGAGTATAAGACATGAAAATTGTTGAAGAATTGTCTATTGTAATCTATAGTTATTAATGCAGTTTTAGCACCAAAAATTTTAGCAGACAAATTCTTTCAAGCACCAGAGAGTCCAGCAAGACAAGTTTCAGCTCAAAACGCACCAATTTTACACCCAAAAGCAGAAGATAACTTAAAATGAAAAAGAAACCAAAATAACAGGAGGAAAAGAACAGCTGGTTAAAGAAAAACAGAGAAGAAAGCATCACTTCAATGAGGAGAAACAGAAAAAAGAAAAGAAAGAAAGCATATTTGCAACAAGAAAAAAGGAGGATAAAGACAGAATCAAAGAAAGAGCAGCTTACCTTGTTTGACAGGGGAACAAGAATTGGGGAGGAAGAAAAAAGAGCAGTGCATAAATTGCTCTACATTTTGGCACTTTATTTATTTATTTAATTTCATTTTTGTTGTTGTACAGCCAATAGTATTCAACAAAAACATGGTGCATTTTTGGTGTTTTTATTTTTTCTTTGTGAACAGCAAAATATGAAGATCTGGTGCAAGATATCATCACACACCAGCATTTATACAAATCCATACCAAAAGCAAAGGTAAAGAATACACCACAGTGAAGAATACTATTACTAACTATTAGAACCTATTAACAGCTCTGGGCATGCATTTCCTTTAGCTGAGAATGCCAAATACAGTTTACTATAAAGGAGTAGCAGAGATGATCTACTGAAGAAACATACCAATATAGTATACTTCTTCTTATCAGGGTAGACTTTTTCAAGATTTCTTGAAGGATCTCTGCATAAAACACATTACATGAATTGTTTGGCATCATGTTAAGAGTAAGAACTTCATACAAGATCTAACTTGTACAGTGTTCACAGCAAAGAATCCTAAATCAGTACACAGAAGTAGAAATAATATCTTGATTTCTCAATGGCCGGAATAAAGCAACTATAAGATGAAATTAATAAAATACTCCAAAAGAAGGTAGCATAAATTAGAGGGTTCATGAGAGCATGAATCTACAAGCCCTAATAATTTTTCTTTCAAGCTGAACTTCTACAGGTTCAAAACTAAGCATAAACATGATGGTTTTCAGTTCAATGACTTCAATATAGTTAGAAGTTGACTTGATACCTATATAGACATCTAGGGGTACAAATCTAGATGCATCATATTAATGTGATGTTATCATTTTTTGCTGAATATGGATATACATTGAGAACTTGCTATGAATTACAAAATAATTGTGAGATTGCTCTAATACTTGTTGAGGAGTTCCAGGAATGAAGATTTCAGAAGCTAATAATTAAATTAGAGCGTTTAAGTTGCAAAAGCTGTGGATGACATTGAAATTGATAAGTACTTTAAATCTTTAGGTTAGAACAAATATAACATATAGAAAGAGAAGCAAGATCATATAAGCTACTTACTCAACGTTGGAATTTCGCATCCGCCGTATATATTCATAAAGTGGAGTTAGTGCTCCACGATGGGCTATGCAAGCTCTCTTTAAGTGCAGAGGCAACTCCTCAATATTTGTTATAGAAATTAAGCTTCCAATAAACTGGGATAAAATATCTCCAAAATGCTGGGAAGCCTTTATTTGTGATTAATGGAGGAGATAAAGTTAATAAGACATGACAACCATAGCATACTTGTGACAAAGAAGATGAGAAGATGATGGTAGATAAAGCATAACAATTACCTCTTTTGCAAACTCAGTAGGAAGAATGTCAACAGCAGAGCAGATCACTCCCTCACCATCCAGATCATAATGGTAGGAATCTTGGAAAGGATCATATCTAGAACCCATCATTGTCAAAGTAATGGCACAGAAAAAGCAAAGAAACACTTCAGGGAAAAGAAAAAGGAAAAAAAATTGGAAACATTATTAGAATTTGAAGGCAGCAACTGGATGCCTACACCTTGAATATGTAATGGAGAGTGTCTAGCAATCATAAACATGTAGAAAAACAGAGTTCATACGATGATCTATCTGAAGATCAAATAAATGCATTGTTAATTTTTTGCCAAGAGACAATTTTTCAGGGCAGCAATTTCATGCAGTAAGAATTTATGGTTAGATGACTACGCGTCTACCCTGTTAGGCTGGAGAAGTATAGCTAATGATAATATGACTAATTTAAGTATTTTTTACACGCATTTCCTCTAGAGTATTACAACCACAACCATGTTATCCTGGTGGAGAAATTTGACGATTGTCTAGTCAACTTCAGTTACTTTGAAGGGTGTGGCACCAAATTGTCAGGTAGAACAGAAGGAAAATGTAAATTCAACAATGATGCAGTGAAAACCACCGAAGTGTTACCTAAAGAAAGGAGAATCAATTGATGTGGTTTGGTTAACGATCTCTAATGAGCCACCTATATCACATGTAATGTCACAAATTCCAACAAGTGGACAGCCTTTACTCATCAGATCTTGCAGCTGCTTGGTCGTCAATAGCTGAGGAAATCTTTTCTCCCAATACATACAGTTAACTGCAAGTGGAACAACACATGAAAGAAATAATTTGAGCTAAAAATTTAAAAATAAACAAATTCTGCGCACAATGCTTTCAAACTGTTTGAAGATATTCTATGGCCTAGATGCAAGTTTAAGCATGTTCAACACTGACTTGCTTAAACATTCACCAGAGATGACTTTGGGCTTGGAATTCAGCATTACATACTTGAGGTTCCATTGATCAACCCCAGGAAAACCGTTACTAATACAAACAGGTTTGCCTAATCCTCTTCAAATTAAGTATTACAATAAATGTTTGTGGTTGTCCAAATTTCTGCAATTCTTCCATCAGTCAAGCTGCTTTTTGGTTTCTTTATCTCTGAAGAAAGGCTCTTGTATGATTGAATTGATAAGCATGGCATTCATTTAGTATCTGGTGAATTTTGTGATATAATTTTCCAGCTTTATGATACCATAACTCAATACTGAAACAGACGATGAAGAAAACGAACCTATCACAGATGCATAAGGGGCAATCTTTTCATGAAAAACAGGAACGTAGCGCTCCGGATGTGCGTAATAGTCAGCCTGAAAGAATCATAACTTCATCATCAGCAGGAATTGCACAAGTTATCTTGAAACTGGTATAGACATATGTGCTAAACCTCCAGCTGAACTACTTAAAAGAGGTTCAGAAACAAAAGTTCGTACAAAGAAGATCTATGTTTCATAATATATTTTCATCTCTTATATATTAAGTATTAAGCAGGAAACTATTGCAATTCTGCAAAGCAAGGAAACTTCGCTCAGGTACCAAAACTACACGGCAAACTTTTCATTATGAATCACACATCGATGAACTAATAAAGTGGTGCATGGATATTTAATTATTCTATGACATGTTTACCCAATTTATCTTCATATAGAATTACATGAAAAGCAGATGTTTGTCAAAACTCTTAATTTAAGACAATGACGATCAAGCAGATAAAATCGCACATTGGCAGAATTGGTTGATAAAAGTGAGCGTTAAGTATGTTATCCGGCTCCAAAGCAAGAGGATAATAACAATGAAACTACTAGTTCTCTCTCATTATATGCGGTATACAAAGGCATCTGTAGTTCCCAAGGAATTGGCAGTAGACTGTAATAATAGTAGTATTTTCTCCTTTTTCAAGGGTGGAAAGTGGAAACATAAGTAACTGTTGGACTAAGAGCCCACTAATGACTATGAAGAAAATGACACAAGAATTGGGAGGATGTCCTTAATTTTGGCTCAAACTCTCATTTCCTGAAAGATGTAAGCTTGTCACAGACTGTACTCAAAAAGTCCTGATGCAAATTAGGCATATACACCTTGGACTGCTTTGGAACACATCTCCAGAATGGTACCATGTGAACATTAACATTTAAGTTCGCTATTGAACATATAGCTCACCATGTACAAGTTGCTTACTGAAACCTAAAAGACTAACCAAGAAAACTGCATTCTCATGCCTCCAAAAAGTTCACTTGAAGAGTCAGAACCTAAATATAAGAGCCATTATTGTGTACCTTATCAAAAAATTTCGAAGGTTCTTTAGGTTCCACCATGTCCTTAGACGTCACAACACAGCCATAAACTTGAAAGACTCTCTTTGCTGGACGTGCAGGGTCTTTAGCCTGTACACAGCAGACACATTTTTGTAAGAATGAACATAGTAGGCTGAAAGATGAATGAGGGATCAAAATAAATAAAGATATAAAATATCTTTTAAAGTAAAGAATTGATCATTAAATGAAGACTGTCCATTTCAGATAAGCAAAGAGAGACAGAAAAAAAAATCTCAACATCTCTTGGAATTTGTGTTCAGTGAACAAGTCTACTTGGCATGAAAATAATTCTACACTAGACCATCAACTTTACCAATTACATGGGTTGGGTAACTAGTAGCCAAATCATAGCTTGGTAGCGAACTTGGTTTTGTGTATCATCTCAAACATTGTTACCAAAGAAACCAACTTAAAATAGAGAATTGCAAAATCAACTTATGCATCAGCCAGAAATGCAGTAACCATTTCTAGAAGCCATTATTCAACTTTTTTAAAATTCCTATAGGTGTGATAATGTTTTTTAAAAGTTGAAAAGCCACTGAGGTAGCTAGTCGCATTCAAGAAGTGTTGGGTTGGATGTGGTTCTTCTTTCTACTTCAAAATAAAAGCATGCAATTCATGAGCAAAAGTTAATTTACAACAGCCAGAGATGCAATAACGCCTGAACACATTGAGTGACAAATGAAAACCACTCAATAGAAGTAAATTGTACTGTCTGAAGAAGTCTATGACCACCTTCCCAAATATTTCAGGAAGTCTGCAAGGATCCACAAAAGTGTGAGGCAGAAGTTTAAAGATCTCTTGCGCTCCATGCGAAACTACAGAAAATATCAAAAAGATCAATAGAGAAATCAAGTGGTATAAGCATATAGCATAGAAGATAAACAACACAGAACAAGCAAGAAATTACATGAACACATTCAGAAATAATGATATCAAAATGGAACAACAAAGTAAAGCATATGCTGATATGAAGCATAATCACGCAATAATCTTTTCATTATAATGCAGAAAAAAAGTGAGGGAATAGCAGATTTAGAGTACCATTTCCTGAACCAGTAAAAACAAAAACTAAAGGACAGATTCCAGATGGAAGTCCCAGGGTAGCAATCTCTTCCCCAATTGAAATTACTGCAGCCTTTGCAGCGGCTAATGAAGAATACATATAAGATGCTCCCAGAGACAGGAAAGGAGTTGAATACCCAAGACTAAGATACCCTGCATTAAGAAGAGAAATTAAAGAAATTACTGATAAATGGCATTTGAAGGACATTCTGGTTTTCAATTAGCTCCTGCTGTGTCAGACTACGTAGCATTACATAAAGAATAAGTAAGAATTACTCAAATTGAAAAAACAGGTGCATACTCTGTCCTAATCCATGTAAAAAGTCAACCATTCCAGCTCTACCAGCAAACTTTCCGAATGCTACTAATCTCTTCCCATGGTCTCCAACAATAAGCTCATAATCAAACAACGAAGCCTTTTCATCTAGAATCTAAACATAACGAATTATGTCAGAACAGTGTTAAAACAATCCAAGTCTAGATGATGTACCAAAAAATAAATAAATAAATAAATTGCTTTGAGTCCGCTCTACCTTGTCAAGCAAGGGCATATTTTCCGTTTGTGCCTTGTGAGTATGTGAGAAAAAGGCATAAGCCCTGTCAGGAAGAATCATGTCCAGCTGCCCCACACACACACACAAAAAGGTCATGATATGACCGTCTGATTATCAATGAATATTCCAGAATCCAAATTGCAGAAAAAAGTTGGCACCTTGGGTTGTTTAATGCCCAAAATAAGGCCACAGTCTGACAAATCCTCAGAAATTTCGCAGCCCACATCCTCATAAAGAGAATCATGATGAATGCGCTTGGTGGAAGGCTGAACAATGATCCGGGCCACCCCAGTTTTGCCTCTGCCTCCATGCAACAGTTTTGCACAGTGGGATGGGGTGAGAGGCACCCTTCTTTCCCACTTGCTGGTTGATTCTGATAAAATCCCCACCACGCCATTTCCCAACATGGCTTCCCTTTATTCTTCTGTACCAAAAAACGTCACAAGAACATCAACTCACTGAAGTCACTATATCCTTAATCAGAATATCCAACAAGATTCTACTTCGTCATATTATATACAAAATCCCCAAAAAACACCATACTCTTCAATAATTAATGGTTATATCAAATTCTTCAACTTCAGGTAGAAAACCCGATAAAAACTAACAAAATGCGATCATTAAAAAAAATTCCAGAAAACCTGCAAGTTCAATCGAGTGAGAGTTCTGAATTACTAGAAAAGACCGGATGAAAAAGTCACTCAGAGCTCTCCTGCTGTTGTCAATGCTTGCGTCTGATCAAGCATGTCTGTCCTAAAACCAGTACGAAGTTTTCGTGATGAGACAGCTTTCTGCAAAAAACTTAATACTCCTCGGAAGTTGTCGTGATGAGACAGATTTCTGCAGAACTGCGTTGTTGTCAGGGCGTGAATTTCACCCACTATCAGAGTGCATCTGTCCGAGTCTGATAAGGAACTTTTTCTTTGAGGATCTTTGAGTGATAATATAGATAAGTAGGATTGTCTTCTGGCTTGGCGTTTCTTAGATAGATTACTGTGTTTATACAGCCATCATACTCACGTCCCAACAACATTTTGCATATGTGTCATTAATGTGATATACACACTGGGAAAAAAAAGAACGTGACAAACAGGTGTGAACCCAATTAATGAGGACTGACTAGGATCTCTCTAATTCGCACCACTAAGATGTACATTAGGTGTCAAATTTTTAAAAAGATAGAGAATTAATTAGGAAAACTGCTGTATAAATATAATGAAAGATAATAATTATTAATATATATATATATGTGTATATATATACACATGATAAGTTATAATATGTTAATCAGCATTTATTAGGGACTCATATTTATATATACATATATTAATGATGACCAATGAGACCCTAAACTCTCAAGGTACTCTCTTCTTTCGTTTGTTTGGATTGCTTATATTTACCTAAAAAATTTTACTTACATCATTGACACAAATTCCAATCACCTTTTTATTTTAGATACATCACATCAAAAAAGTGCTACAGCATCCTTTTCAACAAGTTATTCCAAAAAATCTACTATTCAAACGCGAAAAAGCATATTAGGAGTGTTTCGATATTTATCTAAACCAACTTGTATTTACGTCACGTTTTCCTTTGAAAGGTATTTGTAATTTGTCAACTAGCATTGATCCTATCTTATGGGCATTGGGTAATCCATCTTAGCCAATTTATCTTGAAAAAAAAAAAATCTTTTGTAATATCAATGTAGTGCATGTCAATGATTGAGTGATGATGGTATTTCACATTTGTGGAGTATTGGGTAGTGGTCCCACGAAACAGAGCGAATTTTCAATTGCGTGCATACCGTATCTCATTTAAGTATGCATCCGTATGCATACCATGTACACGTAAGCATTAAAAAAATGCTTCACTAAAATCATTCTCAAAAAATAGAACAAAATATCGAAATGTTCCAAGGCTGAATGTCTTAAAGACTTAAACTTGCAGGCAAATGCAATCCACAGAGCAGATTAAGTCAAGTGAAAAGGCATGGAAATGAAACCAACTAATTTTGAGCCCGTTTGGATAGCTATTTTCTAGAATTTTTATAGAAAGTTATATTGGAACGATTTGATATACGTGAAGTAAAATGATAATTAAAAAATATATTCATAAAAGAACTTAAAAATTTTTTAAAGGGAAAAATAGCTTTTCCAAATTCCTTTTTTTGGTAGGAAAATAATTCTGAACGGATTAGGATGTGACGTGGGTTTGGTAAAGGCGTGGGGAGTTGACCCAACCTGTTTAATGGTTTGTTGCTCCGGGCCGTCGGTTTCGGTCCTTTTGGATTTCGATTATGTTAAACTAAGTGGAACTCGACAGGCCCACGTGGATAGTCACATAAAGTAGTTTGCCTTTTTGGTCTTTTTCATACTTTTGGGTTCATATTAAAGTTCAGTTAATTACTTAATTGTATTGCCTCATCAATTTGGTAATTGGCACTAGTGGCAATAGTAGCAATAGGCAGATTTTAATGGCTAATCTAATTCATTCGTAAGGACATTAGTCAGGTAATCATGTAATTTCTGATTCAACGTTGAGTTGAATTCTTCTCCTTCCCACTTTTAAGACTTGGAGCCTCCTTTTGCACCAAGGAAGAAAACAATTAGGTTGACTACACTATTGAAGGTCTTGGGCAAGTCCATTGATCAGTGTCACTTGTAAATGTCGAAGACAAATATCAATTGGAAAAATCTTGAATATTTCATGTGCATCACTTTTCTCCTACCATCAATAACAAATCATTATTAAGTAGAAATGGTGTGCTATACATTATACGTTTCATTACCATTCTTTGGTAATCAACAATTGCTATTAATACATCACGTCATGTGTCACGTAATGTACATGTGATACTTTCGCACACGTCCATTTCTCCTGTCTCTACTTTACCATTGTACCAAAAAAGCAAGTATATCCTACTAATCAAAAGGATTATCTAACATAGGCATTTTTTATGTAACAGGGTGCCTTAGACTGCGGGGCACCAATTTATTATGGTGTACGACTAAATTAGGAAAATGACTAGAAGTAAGAGGTGTGGAAAATGTCACTGGTTTCAAATCTTCTGTCCCTATTTATCCTCTGTCTCCTCTATCCCCTACACCACAACATGCCATGTGGTAACGTATTCAATTATTTCTAATCTTCTTCTTCTTAGAAATTCAAAGGACTTAAAACATTGCTGATTCTTATCAATTGTTTAATCGTCTATTGGAACTCAGATTTTTTTTGTCTCCCTTAAAGAATTTAAAAAACTGTTAATGCCAATTTATTTATATTTTTCTATTTTTTTCTTTTGTCAAAAGTAAGAGTCACAAAAATATCCATCTTTGTCTTTTTTTAAAAAGGAGAACGGCAATATCTCCAGGAAAAAATGAAGAAAAAAGACGTTATTTCATTATGTAAATGTATCTTTTATTAATTGATCCCCTAATTAGCTGTTCTTACATAGCTAACATCTTGTCACTGGATACATTAGTACAACATCTGCATTATGGAATACCCTTCGTTGCCCGTTAACAGTTTCTTAATAGTAATGCTTAAAAATAGGCAATGATTACTGCAGAAAGCTAACTTTAGCAAGGATTAGGTTAACTTTGTATAAGTTCAATTAGTCTTAAATTTTTGTTGTAGGCTTGTACAGACAAAGTGTCAGTTTAGACAAACTTGTAGGCCTTTTGATCATACAAGGACAAACTTACAGATGGGCCTGAGTGATCAGAAGCTCCTTAAGTTGGATGGGCCTTCTTCCTAAAGCTTCCGAAAACGATGGTACAACGACCTTACTTGTCTGGGTTGAAATCAATTGGGTCGTAGTTCGAACTTAGACCGTTCCCGAACAATACTGCTTTTCAATCCCTTCTTTTGGATTCTACCAGCATAATGAAATGCTTTAACAAGTACTCGAGGGTATTTATCAAATGATCGTGAGATTCGGCAGTCTTTGGTATTTTTTTTATTAAAAAAATATTTCTACAGTAATATGTGAGCTACCAATATTTCTAAATTAGTGGAGAACATTCAACAAAGTTAAGTCTAAATTAGTGGAATCTCTAGCAATAATTGAGAGAGATGGTCACAGTGGCTTCTAATGCTGGATTATATATTTTGGTTACTGTTGAAAGAGATGCATCGAATGTCATTCAAGAAGTCACAGATTGCAGGATATGAGTGACGGGTTCATCAATCCAAATTGTAACAAAAGTGGCGCACAATCTTGCTTGACATGCTAAATTTACCTACAATCAAATTGTACATTAGCACAATGTTCCAAACTGTCTCCATTGCGTATCAAAAAGTTCACAATCTTTCCAATCAAAAAGTCCTTTTCCAGGAACTTTTTTCTTGTATTTCGTCCTTTGCGAAAGGTACATCAATTGTCATTTTGCAATAGCATATGCATGTCTCTTCTTCCATCCCTGTACACACACATGCACACACTAGGTTCTCAATATTTTTCTCAGAATCTGACCAAGTCAAGTTAATCGTTTCAAGAAGCAGGATAATATACAGCTGGAACATAAAATCCATTAATTGTATCATATTGGTCAACAACCAACTAATTTAGCTTCACGAGTTATGTTAAATTGCCATTAAAGTTTGAGATAATGGCTTTCCCACGAACATTGTCTATGGTCAGCCAATCTTGACAACTAATGATTTCGAGTACTTCATATTACTAACATTGTTTTCCTTGTTATAAAAATAAAAATAAAAATAAAAAATTCAATCATTTCCCTAGTCTGAGAATGTATTTCTTTTTATTTCATGAACCATAAAATGAAGGATTAATTGCAATTAATCCCCTTAAATTATACCCCATTTCTCACTTTACTTCCTAACCTTTTTTTTTTTATTATTATCTCATTTAACCCCCTATTGGACAGAATTACCCTTCTATTATTTCTTTCTTCCTTATACTCTCTTCCATCCTTTCCAATAGAAAACTTCATCCCAATAAAAATTTTATCTTGAATTTGTAATTGCATTTTTATATGGAACTTTAAAAGTCATCAAGAGCTAATTTCTAATGATTTTATTTGTCACAAATTGCAATTAATAATTATTAATTAGGTCTCAAATTCATCTTGTGATATTTTCTTGACAATAAAATAAGAAACTGAAATGTAGAGGGGAACAAGCAAAATAATTGAAAGGTTACAAAAATGATATTTTGGGGAAGTGGTTTGAATATTTTTGTAATCATTTGGAGAGAAGATAGATCTTTGCAATTCCTCTTTTTTTAGTTTCAATCACTAAGGTGAAGTTTCTTGTAGGGAAAAGGAAGAATTAAAGAAAGAAGAAAGAAACAAAGAAAATAAAGAAGGAAAGAAGGGGAAAGAAAAAAACAAAATAGACAGAGAAAAACATATGAGTTTAAAATAATAGGGGGTAATTTTGTCCAATAAGGGATAAAATGAGACAAAAAAAAAAAAAAAGGTTAGGGGATAAAGTGAGAAATGAGGTATATTTTAAGGGGATTAATTGTGATTAACCCTAAAATGAATCATCGTGAAGAACAGAGGGTGCCATGGGAACTCCATAATTCGTATGGAGCATTTTCGAAATTGCCAATAAATCTTGTTTAATGGTTAAAATTTCATGAAGAAGTCATAGGATGAGGTGCCCACACAGCAGCAGGGCCAGAGTTAAGGTCCACTCAAGATCTTCATCCTATTTCCCATGTTCATGTACCCTTAAAGTGAATACAAATTGAAATGAAGATGGAAAGGCATGTTGAGTTCTTTTTTACATTTTCTTTAATGGGAAAGGCACATTGAGTTCGAATTTCGACAGATGAAAAAAGGATTTCGTGGGCTCATATGCGCACATGCATTGGGGCCATTTGCATGAAAGCAAATTCTTTCCGGCCAAAATATTGATATAATTGTTGAATTAAAGAAATCCATCAACCAAGCATTTGCATGGATATACAATAGACAAATATACTCATAAATCCATGTCAAAATCAAAGGGAAATATAAAGTCAAAATACTAGTGCCGTATTAACCAAAGCCAATGGATTGTTATGCCCTTCTAAGAAAGCTTTTCAAGTGTATGCAAAATGTGTTGATTGGGTTCTATTGCATTCAAAATCCAATAATTTGATTTAAGGGATATGACGCCTCATAGACTTGGAGCTATTTTTGTGCAGCAGTTTTTCTCAAAAAGAAGGAAAGAGTCTGCTAAATTTGAGAGGCCTATGTGACGACATATTTTCACCAAAATGTGTCCTGTATCCGGCATTGATCATATACTTCAGAAAAACTTTAGCCTCCATCACTCAATCTCCAAACAATTTTGTGAAAATAACAAACTAGTGCATGGCAACATCTATTACCGAATGAGGGGACCTGCTTCGCATGAATTTCCTCTTGCTCCACTTTTATAAAGCCCAAGCCCTTCTTAATTAGTCAAGCATTTTTTTTCTGGTATAAATCAAAGGTGTTCGCATCCATTTTACGATTTTGCGACTATTTTTGTTTGACCCATGTCGGGCCCTTTGCAAGGGAAACCCGAAACCTCATAGTTAAGGGATGCAAACCCCTGTCCAGTTGCACCAACATCCGTTGGCTAGTCATGCATTTTTCATAGAGTTGAATTTTTCACTTAAAGTTAAAGACAACTGAAATCTTGGACAACTAGGATAGCTTTGCTAAAGCTGGGGGCTTTGGTGGGGGACCGTACATGTGAGTCAATGAATATATACACGCTACGATTCTTCTGGCTTTGGATGTATGCTAGCTAATTGGCAATTGCTAGCTGCAAAAGAAAGAAAGAGTATGGATTCGCTAATTATAAGAAAGAAGAAAAGGAAAGGAAAAAAAAAAGAAAAGAAGGGGAGACTAGACTAGGAATTCGGATCTGAAACGGGTAGCTGATCTTTCCAAACAATTAAGGGCATTGGAACCAAAGCTGGTAAACGCGTTTTTGGAGGGACCTCTTTTATAAAGCTAATCTCTTTTTAAGATAAGGACGCTTAAGCTGTCCATCTGTCTAGCTAGGCTTGCTACATTTATGCAATTAAACAGTGGCTGCCATATTCCTTTCCTAATTATTGGATCGTAATAGAGTTCAGTTACTATATACATAATGCTCCACAAGTTGAAACTTATGGTTAATTCCAATTATGTTTATATTGAAAAGCAGCAAATTTAGGTTAAGCTCAACTGCAAAATTAATGCGAAGAGCATGTATGAACCCCTAAAGAATTTCTTTCCTGTTTTGTTTTCTATATTATTGTGCTTTGCAGGCATTTTTTAAACTTGTTTATCTCGAAAAGAATGTCCAATAGTGTTCTCTTCTAGTTACGTCCAAGCATGGTAATTTCCCCAATGTTATAGGACCGACACTTAACTCAATGCAGTATTGAAACTTAATGGATTCATATCTTAACACATTCAGACCATTTGATAATCGAAAATAGAACATCTAAATGAATTAAGTGACACAAAATTTTCTAGATAAAACTTGTTCTCAAAAACAAGTGATAAGTGAATGTTATATATATTCAAATGTATTAGATGTAATAATTAACAATTTAATCACTTAATGAATTCAGCTTTTAGATTTTAGACTTCAGTTTTCAGATTTCAGTTTTATCAAATGCACCCTTTGTCTAGCTACAGTGGAGCTCACATATGTGTTTCATGGGATAAGAAATCAACAGGGACGTAGGTATTAAGGAAATTATATAATATACTAGTTTTCTTCCCTTGAAAAAAAGACAGAAATTGTGGCTGCACATCTTATTTCTACATGAACATAGCTAATAATTTCTATGCAATTAGAAAAGCACAATAAAAATAGCAATCCAGACGAGCTCAGTTATACTAGAGAGGAACTTCGAAGTATTTATTCAGTCTGCATATAATGCTGGAAGTCCAAACATAATGAAACAACAATTATTTGACAATTCCTCCACTTTAGGAGATCCATACCCCTTTTATAATTGCGTATAGCTTTCAGTTGGAAGAAATCCAATCCTTACCGGTTTTCTCCATTCAATTGCAATTCAAGAGTGCGGTGTGATTGCATGTGGTTTCACTTAATGTGATAGGTATTTGATGTAACATTTCATCCTGCTTTAGTGCTTATCTAAGTTGCCTGCTTAATTACCAATCCATTGAACTGTAAACCAATCATAGCATCGATCCAATTCTCTATTAAATACGGAATGTCAAATAAATTGGTCAAATCCGATCAAGAACCAGCCAAAGTAGGCCAAAACCAGTAACAACCGACACATCGAACTGGTATTTATTATTTTTTTCTTTTTCATTTCATTTTTTAAGTTCAGCATTATCCTAATTTTTTAGATATAGAATAAATTAGAATAGTTGAATAGTTGATCCAGACGGTTGAATTGGTGATCCACCAATTAAAAGTACGTCCGGCTCGGATTTAAGACTTGGCTTTCCAATGTTTGTAAAATGGCAAATTTTGCACTGTTTTCCGCACTCCAATTTATAGATGAGATACACTAATCTTCACCTAATGTCTTAGCCGCTCTCCCTACCATAATCATTCCACCAATCAAAGGTCTAAGGATAAAACCATTATTAATAGCACTACCTAATGCTCTTGACTCAAACAGTAAAAAGTTATACCACATTGTTAATTTACATACATTCGAAATGTTTTGCGATAACATCTAGTAGTAGCAATTTTGTTACTTGAAAAACGCAAAGCCAAAAATTACTCTTTTTCTATAGGATAAAAATTTTCTCTAACAAATTTTTATGTTTTTCATGGACACATTTCTCCATCACCTTTTTATCTCATATACATCAAATTATTACGGTATATATATATATATTATAAAAATTTCAAAAAATAGCAATCCAAATGGGTTCTAGCACAATCCCCTCCGTCTCAACAAAGAAAAAAACCAAAATTTTCTTTCTGTCTCTGTCACCACATTTCCAAAGGTCTTTGTTATTAAATACTGCAAGGAGGGAGAAGTCAATCTTGTCCTGAATATATACAGCTAAAAGATTCAATTAGAAAAACACAGCAAGTTAGAATTTTATGCGGCCAAGTCTCTAACTTAATTTCTATCACTACATTCAGTCATTTTGCCTCTCAAATGTCTGATCTTTTTGACACATTCTTGCGTATTTTATGTTTATCATTTTTGTAATTACAGAATCATCTTTAAGGATTACTATATGCTCTAAAAAAGAACGAAGGTATTAGAGAAAAATTTAAAGATTTTTATATAGTCTGCATATAATGCTATTTGTTCAAAACAGAAAAAAGGAAAAAAAAAGAATAAAAAATAAAACAGTTGTTTGACCATTCCTACGCCTCAGAAAATCCATAGCCATTTTATAATTTTATAAGTGACAAGAAATCCAATCCTAACTAGCTTTCTCCATTGTGCTTAAAAGTGGGGGTGTGATTGCAGGTGGTCATACTTAATGTGATAAGTATTTGACCCAACATTTCATGTTGCTTTAGTGCTTAATTAAGTTAATTATCTGCTGAATTAACAAGCTATGGGCTCTAAGAACATTATATCTAGATCCTCTAAATAGTACCCAGAAACTCTTTTATAAACAGTAAACGACAAGGACTTCACTCCATGTTTTCCGATTTTTGTTATAAAATGGGAAAATTCCATTTGATAACGTCTTCTTCTCCAAATTAATTTGGGATTGACATACACTAATCTTCATCCACCTACACCAAATTAGGATGAAATTACTCGCAATACCACCAGCTAGTAATAGCAGTATTTCAATACTTGAAAATGCAAAATCAAAATTATCCACTCCTTTTACACACTGGAAACCCTTTTATAGAAAAAGTTTAGAAAATCGGTCTAAATTATCATTTTCTAGATTTTCTGTAAAAAAAATATACTGTAACGATTTGATGTATATGAATTAAAAAAAATTTGAGAAATCTGATCATAGAAAACATAAAAAATTTTTTATGAAAAACCTCAATCCAAACAAGGCCAAGTCACCCCCTTCTGCTTTGTTCTTTAACTTTAAATTGCTTTGTTCTTTAACTTTAACACAACTCTCTCCCTCTCAACAAGGAAACAAACCACAATTCTCCCCCTGTCATTTCATTTTCACGTGTGTTGACTATAAAATACTGCATGAAAAGCTCATTAAAGGTGCAGACTGCAGGGTGGACGAAGTCAATAATGTCGATCATTCTGAAATGGTTTGGCGATATTCTTTGCATGGATCGTGTCTTTTACTGGCAGCTAGCGCTAGTAGTTTCTTGATTCTTTACGCGTCAGATTTGTATGCAAGTAAAAAAGATCTAAAGACATCACACTCATCAACATTGAGAATTTAAAGAAAATCCAACAACATCACAGTCAAAAACAGTGGAGATCTACAAGTACCCAGGCAGGTTGACTGTTTTCCTGCTTTCGGAATAGAAAAGTTGGGAAACACATCAACGTGGTGTCTGAAGCTAAAACCCGGATCTGGGTTCTCAATAATTCATTGATGGAAGACGGCCTACCAGAAACCAAAGATTTTGGTGAGATTAATATCATGATAGCATTGTAATGAGTGATGCATACGAAGTACAGAAAGAATCTCATGGTGTGTCTCTGTCTCTTCTTGTGAATTAATGGGAATTTAGTGTAGCTTTTCGTCGAAGAACATGATTTGCAGTAAATGAAAGAAAACACAAGGGACAAAGAACAATGTCCACCCCATGTGGTCCTTTATCAATGTCCAATAGAATTTTGCGTCGAAACGTGTAATAAGGTGTTTTACTATACATTACGTCCCATCACTCACCGGAGATGATTGCTTCTACAGCAAATTAGAGCCTGCTTAGATTGCTAAGTTTTGGAGTTTTTTTTTGTAGAAAATGTACCGTAATAAACAATTCGATATATGTAAGATAAAAAGTTAATTATAAAATATGTTTATAATAAGCATAATCATTTTTCAGGAAAAAATGGCTTCCGGACAAGACTCTTGTACTTTGCGGTGAAATCTCATGCAAATATCAAACTTCATTCTAAAGTATTCTATCATTCCCTCTGTATTCTTTTCACTAATTACCATGCAAGAGAGAAAGAGTTCGTGTTTTACTCACTAGGACGTAGACATGTAATGAAACTTGTGTCTCATTTGGATTGCAAGCTTTGGGAAAAAACTTTTTGAATATTTTTTAAATAGATGTTTGATTATCCTTTTTAATCTTATATATATCACTTTTTTTTTTAAAATGTCACAGTTAAACTTTTAACAAAATTCCAAAAAATACAATCCAAATGGCATGCAATTGGAGCGAAACAAATGAACTCTTAAGCTACTAAGAGCTCTCATGAGATTCTTGATTGGCGTGAGGAATCCTTGATTCGTCTTTCAAGTTGGCAGCTAGGATAGATAGAAAATGAACTGAACATGCTCTGCACAATCCTACTCATTGGTGAATTTCACAAAGCAATAAACTTTTGGAGTTCCCTTTTCTTCTTTTTGGACTCCCCCCAGGAAAAACAAATGGTGCACAGAAATAATTGCTCGAAACAGCGGGAGGTCATAGACAGGAAAGAAAAGAACGAAAAGAAAGAGAACAACACTGATGAGAGAATTTATGACTAAAAGGAAGAATTCATCTGGGCTGGCACGCATTACAAAGGTGCCTTCCCCGCGTTTTCCCTTACTACAAATAGGGAATAGAACCAAGAATCCCATAGGACCCAAAGGCCATGATCTCTCAATAGTCAATCCCACATACCCTTCTTTACGTAGGAGTGGTGAACCCCTCATGATCGCCGACACCACAGTCCTCCATCCCCACTAGCCCACCAGCACCGCTCCACCACCCTCACCACCACCCCCACCGTCAGTACTAGCATCATGACCAAGTCACCCTTGCATTAGTTCGTTGCTAGCTCCTATAGTAACTGGTCAGCACTCGGAACAAGTACACTCCATAAATGCCCTCACCTGCCTCCTAACTCTCACTATAACAACCCTTTGCATAATCCACAATTGTCCTTATCCCCCTTCACCCCTCCTATTTAATACTTCCTCCCAATCACACTTTCTTTCGAGCACTGCCTCATTCATTCGTCCAAATCTTTCCTTCCCCGACACCCCCCCCCCCTCCAAAAAACCAAGAAGAGGACCTCGTCACCATATTAATTTGCGTGACACATCAAGTAATTTCCTTGCATTATAAACCATAACAAGCACTATTTCTTATTATCCCAAGGAGGAAAATGCAAATGGCTTCCTTTTGGCGCTGCGAGATTTTGTTCACTTTTTTGGTGATTTTGGGACTGTGGTCTGCTCCATTGGTAAGCTGTGTGAATAACACTCCTTTGGTTCAGTCGGAGTGCTTGATGGTGCCAACTTCGGAGTTTGCGGGCTCGTTGAAGTCCACTATAGACACTGTCCGACAGGTGACCTCCATTGTCTCCAAATTCACCAGTTTCTTGGGAGACTTCAGGTTGTCTAATGCCATTTCGGACTGCCTTGATTTGCTTGATCTTTCGGCTGACGAGCTAGACTGGACTCTCTCCGCTGCTCAGAAACCTGCAGGTACGTAGTAGTCTGTTTATTCTCTCTGTTTTCCTTTCCCGCTTTCCTGAACCGTTGACTAGCCACTATTAGAAATGTAACTAAAATACAAAACCTTGCATTTTACCTACTTATTAGAAATGTAGCTATTGACCAGCTAGTTTGGCATGTACAGCCGCACAGCGCCAAAATTTGCTTTTGGCTGTGACCAACCAGGACATGTTGCTAGAAATCGATCTCCGCTTCTGCTAGTTAGTCGCAGCCATTATTTACCCAAAAAGTGTTATCCTAGCCATAAATATTTGCAATCACAGGCACTAATTGGGTGTGTGTGCTACTACTTTGTTTTGTGCCCCTCCCTGGTCCCTAACCTATTTTATTTGGACTCTAAACTGTGTATGTACCTTGTCTATAACCTGTGAAGCAAAATAGGACTTCTTCATCGTAGAAAAATGACTAAAAAGAAAAAACTAATTTAACTCTTCTTCTTCAATGATCACCTATATTTAATCGCTTTTGCACAACTTTTTTCCATTTGAAAAAAGATCTAAGTGTTTTAATATTATCCCAGGCAAGAATAATACAAATACAGGTCGGTTGAGCTCTGATTTGAGGACATGGCTGAGCGCAGCGCTAGTGAACCAAGACACATGCATGGAAGGTTTCGAGGGCACCAACGGCATTGTCAAAAACTTGGTGGCTGGGAGCCTCAACCAAATAACCTCATTAGTCACCGAAGTTCTCCGGATGGTGCATCCAATACCTGATTCCAGGCCCAAAGGCGGCAGCGGTGGCGGCGGCGGCGGCGGCGGAGGACGTACAGGGGGCCGAAAGCTGATCAGCCGCGAAGAATTTGAATTTCCATCTTGGGTTAAATCCAAGGATAGAAAACTCCTTCAGTCTAATGGGGTCCAAGCCAATGCAGTAGTAGCTCAAGATGGCACGGGGAATTTCACTAGCGTCAGTGATGCAATCGGCGCAGCCCCTGAATATAGTTCACAAAGGTTTGTGATATACATCAAAAAGGGTGTCTACAAAGAGTACGTTGAGATCAGCAAGAAGAAGCAGAATATAATGCTGATCGGAGATGGCATGGACGTTACCATTATATCCGGCAATCGAAGCTTTATTGGTGGATGGACCACGTATAGGTCTGCCACCTTTGGTAAGTCTTCTAGTAGCACTACTAATAAATTTCCTTTCATGTACTTTCACTAGCTTAATCATGCATTATGGTACGCCAAATTAGGTTTAGTAATAAGCTAACACATTCACTGATGGCATGTCATGAAATTTTGCACAGTATCTATCCTACGATATTTACAATTGAAAAAACAGGGGAATCTTTTTCTTTTTTCCCCAATTGTCACTGAATTATTTGGCGGGTCCCACTACTTTTAAGACCGTGGATTGATATGTGCATGCCTGAATCGAGGTAAGACATTAATTCTTGCGTTATGAGTTATGACTACAAAGGTCGTATGTTGCCTCTTAATTAGTAGTAGTAGTACTCCCTCCCTTTTTTTTTAACTGTCGTTTAAGGTTTTTGCTCCAATGTGTTTTTATCTGTCGTTTTATAAGCCCCATGCAGTATTAATTATTTTTTTCCAATTTTACCCTTTTATCTCTCATTTTTCCAATGCAGGGTTCTTTACCATGAGCCTTCTAGGTGGGGAAAACATGGGTGAGAGAAACAATCAAAAAAGTACCATTTATTACTCTGTTGAGAGAAAACATGGGTGAGTTGGACAATTAATGAAGGGTACAAAAGGAAAGTAGTGCATAGATTTAAGCAATGAAAAAATTTTCTTAATTGGTGTGCAAAACCTTAAACGACAGTTAAAAAAAAAGGGAGGGAGTAGTTTTTAGTAGTGGATCCGCCCAATTAAGTAATTATACTAATGAAGTCAAAAGCATATGTACTTAGGATTCAAATCCAAGTATAACACTTCTATTTGATCCTTTTATGGTGAAGATTGCAAAGTAAGTATAAGTCTTGGCATGTTACCATGTACCTTGTGAGACATGCAGAACATTAACTATGCCAACGTGTGAATGTGCCAAAAATTTAATCGTGCCATGGTCCATAGTAAAGGGCCATACCTCGTCTTCATGACTTCACCATTTACAGGGGAAGGGGGTTTTTGGGGGGTGGGAATCCCACCTGACCCATGACATCTTGCCTGCTTCTTCTGCATTGGCTTTCCGGTTTTCCTATATTATCCAGATGCTGGGAGGGATTGGAGGGTAATAATCGATTGTTTTGACCAACCGGGCATGTGCAGGTGTTAAGGGCCAAGGGTTCATAGCACGAGACATGACATTCGAGAACAGTGCAGGACCTCAAAATCACCAAGCAGTCGCATTTCGATCTGATTCTGATTTATCGGTCGTGTACAGATGTGCTATAAGGGGTTTTCAGGACACCCTCTACGCCCACTCCATGCGCCAGTTCTACGGAGAGTGTGTAGTCACGGGAACAGTTGATTTCATATTTGGCGATGGCACTGTCGTCTTCCAAAGGTGCACACTCAATGCCCGAAAAGGCCTACCCAATCAGAAGAACACCATAACAGCACAGGGCCGCAAGGAAATTACGGAGCCATCAGGCTTTTCTATCCAGTTCTCGAACATATCTGCAGAGCCTGATGTTCTAGCTTCACTGAACTCGACCGAGACCTATCTCGGAAGGCCATGGAAACTGTACTCAAGAACGGTGATAATGCAGTCGTTTATCAGCAACGCAATTAAGCCTCAAGGGTGGCTGGAGTGGAATGGGAATTTCGCACTTGATACCTTGTACTACGGGGAGTATATGAACTTTGGAGCGGGGGCTGGATTGGGGAGCAGAGTCAAGTGGCCTGGCTTCCACGCAATTAATGACTCGGCCGTGGCAAACAACTTCACTGTGGCCCAATTCCTTTTGGGGAATTCATGGTTGCCCTTGACTGGAGTGAAGTACACAGCAGGGCTGGCGGTTTAAATTGAAGAATTTCCACACACGCATACGTAAAGTTTTTCGGCTTCTCGAATTAATTGAACATTGTTTTTGACTTAGATTTAATGCCCAAAAAAAAAAAAAAAGAAAGGCAAACTGTTGGATGTGGTACTGATGTGCATTTTGAGGGTATAGGTATTAAGCCCACTTAAAGTCAACATGTTTGAAGGCCTCTGGCTCCTATATAGCATTCCATTGATTAAGCATTTATTGAGCAACATGCCAATATGCAAGAACCTTGTGTACTTATCCGACATTCTATCCCTCTTTTCTGTCTTTTGTTGTTTGGTTGAGTTTAATTTGCTTTGAAACATTGAGCCGCAGCCCTTTTTGTTTTTCCTTTTTCTTTTTCTGGGTTCTTCTTCTCTCTCCTTTTCTTTTCGCTCTTTAGACCTTGAATTTTAGTACTACTAAAAGCTTTCCGGTATGTAGTGTAGTGTTTTGGTTTATAACAGAGTTATCCGCATCCATTTTACAGTATGCAAATGATATTGTTCAAGCTACTGTGGGGTGTTGTTTTTTCCATTCATATAAGTTTTGAATCCGAGATCTCATGTTTAAGTGATGCAAGTCGCACTCGAAACCTTATGGTTAAACGATGCAAATTCCTTCTACTTGCACCAACATCCGTTGGTTGGTTTATAATAGTTAGAGAACAAACAAATAGACACGTATCTTGTAAATTGCATGCTCAAACTTACAGCACTAAATCCGGAAACAGAGCACAAGGATTTGTTGTTGGATCAATCCAACCCCATTCAATCCGTGGATATTGAACATAATTTACTGAAAATGAAAGTAGAATTAATGTCTGGTAAAAAGAAATTCTACTACTTGAAGATGCCCAGTGGATCATTGAACGTGAATGAGGTGAGTCACTTGGGCGATGTATTGGTGCTCAGTTGAGTTGAGTGTGGATTACCCCAGCTAGCAATCCGGCCTTGAGAGTACAGAAGAACATTTTGCATGAATTTAGTTTCGTAGCAAATTCTACAAACGGTTTCTTTAGCCTGGTAATTAGAGAGTCCTCTTAGTAATGTTCTAAAAGCATTAAAGTTAAAACAATCCCGGAAACTCAAATTTTTTGATTAGGCAATCGATGTATGAGAAAAACGAAGATGTCAGAGTTAGACTAGCTAGTTTGGGAGCACAAGCATCCCAATAGTTACACAATCAATTAGAAATGCATTAATTTCAGTCAAATTTTTTTAAAGTACTAGTATAAAGTAATCTAGCATTGAGATTTGCACTAGGTAAGGTGACAGCTCTGTAGCATCAAATTTTGGTTCTGTGCAAAGATTAATGCACCAAAACTGATACTCTTTATCTAGAAAAGCACAAAAAGACATCAACCATTACTGCAAAAGAATTTCCTTTTATCAATTAATAGAATACTAGGCTCGTGCAGAAGTGCGTTACTGGAAATGGAGAGGAGCCACTCGTCCCACAAATGACAGCCTAGATCAATAGTTACGAAAATGAGCTACAGACAATATTTTATTGTTTGATCACTAGGCCTTGGATTCTAAATACTCCTACATTTATCGATTGATAAATATTCAATGCATATGATGCAAGTGTTTTAGAGCTTGGTTCCAATTACACCTACGTCTTGCTTAAACTTTGTAACCGTAACTATATACGTTTCCTTTAGTATCATAAATTGCAACGAGCCAATGACACCCAAGCTTTGTTTCTTTGCAATATAAGTAGAGCCATCACGCTCGCTCGATTTCTTCTCATTCTCAGGGGGCAGACCTGAAAATGACAATGGCTTCTTCTGTGAAATTTTTCTTCTCGCTTTTGATCATACTTCTGTGTCCATGGTCTCCCTTGTTTAGGTGTGGCAGCTCGGATTCATTCCAGCCCGAGTACTTGTTGGGGCCAGTTTCGGAGTTTGCAAGCTCTCTCAAGACTGCAATCAACGCAATCCAGAATGTTACCTCCACTGTTTCCCAGTTCAGCCATGTCTCCGACGATTTCCATTTGTCCAGTGCCATTTCTGATTGCCTTGAACTGCTTGATTTATCGGCTGAATTGTTAGATTGGACGCTTTCAGCTTCTCTGAAACCTGATGATGGTACCTTTTACTATTCAATGTGCCAAACACTTTTCTGACTAAAATAACATCGATTCATTACGTTACCGTTTACACAATTTAATTGATCCATTAGTCATTGTAAATTGCATACCAAATGCATCTATTTACTACTACCAAGACACACATATATGAACTAGTTATGGCAAAGCCACTTGAAAATCTCTGGTAAAGTCTACTATGGCCAGTTATTCATGGCCAATTTACCCATCCCCCCTCCCCCCCCAAAACAATGAAAAAGTGTTACATATAGCCATAACCAACAAATTAAGTTTATCTTTTGTCTAGTGTAATTCTACAAATCTTAAATGTTCAAAATTATGTCAGGTACCCGTTTCGGTACAAGTGATTTAGGTTTTGATCTTAGGACGTGGTTGAACGGTGTGCTAGTGAATCAAGACACCTGCTTAGAAGGTCTTGATGGTACCAGCGGGACGATCAAAAAGCTGGTGGAAGAGAGACTCAGCCAAGTAACCTCCTTGGTCACTAGCATTCGTGACACCGTATATTCGCCTCCTGATTCCAAGCCCAACGGTGGCGGCAGAAACCCCACCAACCATGAACGAACTTTTCCCTCTTGGCTTAAACACAGAGAAAAGAAACTCTTGCTCCAGCCCTTTGACAAGGGTTCAGCTGATGCAGTGGTGGCAGCCGATGGAACTGGGAATTTCACTAAAATTAGTGATGCAATTCGCCTCGTCCCGAAACGTTCTTCCAAGCGGTTTGTCATATACATTAAGCCAGGCGTGTATCAAGAGTACGTGGAAATCGACAAGACGAAATGGAATATAGTGTTGATTGGAGATGACATGGATGCTACAGTAATAACCGGCAATCGTAACTTTGCCGATGGCTTTAAATCTTACGAGTCTGGCACCTTCCGTAAGAATCCTTTCATTCCCAAAAAAAAAAAAAAAGGTGTGCTGAAGTAATTGTTGGACTTTCACTCAAATTTACTAACACAAGTTTGCTGATTGTCCTATTACTTTCTCATGTCATATGGCAGGTGTAAAGGGCCGAGGATTCCTTGCTCGAGATATTACATTCGAAAACACTGCAGGACCTCATAAGGGCCAAGCAACAGCATTTCTATCTGATTCTGACTTATCAGCCATGTACAGATGTGCATTCAGGGGATATCAAGACACCCTTTATGCCCACAACCTGCGCCAATTCTACAAAAGTTGCCTGATCACTGGCACCGTGGATTTCATCTTCGGTCGTTCCACTGCTGTCTTCCAAAGCTGCCAAATCCTAGCCCGAAAAGGCCTTCCACAGCAAAAGAACACCATCACAGCTCAAGGCCGGAGGGACCCCCGTGACGGTTCTGGCTTCTCTATCCAATTCTCACACATATCGGCCGAACCGGATGTTTTAGCGTCCAATATAGAGACATATCTCGGAAGGCCCTGGAGATTGTACTCCAGAACCGTTATCATGGAATCATACATCAGCAGTGCAATTCATCCCAAGGGATGGCTACCGTGGAACGGGAGTTTTGCACTTGATACTCTATACTATGGGGAGTATATGAACTTTGGACCAGGAGCTAGCTTGGATCATAGAGTCGATTGGCCTGGATTCCATAAGATTCATGACCCATATGTGGCTAACAAATTTACCGTGGCTGAATTTATTTTGGGAGATTCGTGGTTGCCTACGACTGGGATACAGTACACAAACGGATTGCAAGAGTGAGTGAGAGAAAAATTTACGTAGCCAGATGTGTAAAAGCTTCTGAGCAGATCGACTTTTGCAGGAGCATTAACCAATAAAATAAGAATCGGAATGAACTTGGGCATAAAGATTGAGCCCGAACAAAGATTTTAGTTCTCCATCGAGCTCAAACCTTGCTAGGATCAAGTATACTAAAACTAATACTCGAATATTTATACATTTAAAGTTTCTTCGAGACATTTTACTTATACAATTTAGTTTCATGCTTGTTGTTTTACGTGCATAATTATTAACATCACTCTTGAAAATGTCAAACGATTTCTTTTAAGTTTGGGCTTGCTTAGCCTGGCCTGCAGCTCACATAGGATTTCAGAATCGCTGATGCTTTCTTCATGGATTTTATTTTCTCGCGTTCCTATTTCTCTTGTCCACTGTCTTAGTTTTCATTCTAACAACACGTAGAAAATTTGGACTAATGTTTTTTTTTTGTGAGATCAGCTTATAGTTATTGGTCAACTACTTCAGCCCTTCATCCATGCCAAAAGGGGTTTTAAAGCAATCTTTTTACCCTATCAAATCCTATTGATATCAATGGCCCTGCATTCTACTAAAGAATAGTGTCTGATTAGCATTAGTGAGGTTTTTTCCCCTGTTATTTTGGAATGTTTCCAATGAGTTGAATTTCGCATTTCTACTCTTTCCCAACAGCATAACCTGGGCAGATTGTGTCTACAAGACTCTGAACAACACCAGATTTTTTATAGCTACACTTTATCCATAAGTCCCATTATGCAACTAATAAGTACTTTTTAACTTGAGTTGTACACTTTTCAAAAGGGAAAAAGAAAAATTGAATTGTACACCATTAACAATACGTTTTCAATCAAACTTCTGTATATATCCGATCACTTCAAATGATACTCCGTTTTACTGATCATATACCCAATCCCCGCAAAACGAAATATGACAGCGTTGTTGAAGTATATGAATTTTTACTTACAACGTGATTTCAACTTTCATTTTGTTTTTGTCCAAAAACGTGCATGCTATAATTGGGTGCCAAATACGATGTCTTTCAGACTCTAGCATCCTTGTAGGAGAAAAAGAAAATTTAAGAACATAATACTGTACTTCAATTTTGGAATTGTAAGTCTGATAGCAAATCCAAATACACCATTCAAGTAATCATTCCACTTGATTAGCTTGATTGTGTTAGTTCTATTAAGACTCTAGGATCATGGTTCAACTATTCTCGACTCAGGGTGTAGATTTTCTACAACATTTAAGCATGTACGTGCATCGAGACTAGTCAAACATCAGTGAGATTAGCCTTTTCTTATTCGAATGTTCCCATATTTGATTTCTGATGTTTATTTATATTCTAATGCTTTGTTTATAATATTCGAAGACTATAGTGTAATTATTTAATGTAAGGTAATCAGGAAAATGGAATTCAATTAATATTACATCTGATAAAGATGCAAAACTGGTAGGAAGGTGGAACAACCTCGCACAAAACATTTTAGCAGGAAAATTTTGTACTTAATTACACGACTATTTAAGAATTGAAAAAAAAATTCTTGATTAAGCTTCTCAATAAAGAGAATTATATCATTAGGGATAGATCGGTAAAGGTCACGAAATAAGTAAGAATTTAATTGATAACCAATTCACCTTAATAAACCATGATGGCTTGACTGAGAAAACTGATAAAATGCTAGATAATAAAGCTTTTAGCACTTTCTTCAGTTTAGGAAAACGTGGATGTAATTCGACCTTTCCACCCTCAAATTAAATCTCATAATATTGTCGCAACATTTTGTAAATAGGGCATAAAGGGTACATTCAAGAGGAACTCAATTACAATATCTTAAATGTCAGGGCCAGTATGGATATTTTAAAAAATGTCTGGGAGCATGTTAGCAATTTTCCAAAAGCTAAATACAGGAAGACATGCCAGCCCATGGAATTCAACCGACGGCGCATTATCCTGGTTTCCATTGCCCGTCTATGGATTTAGCTGACCGAACGTGGTAGGGCAAGCTCAATGGTCAAAAAACCACAACTAAATCCATCTTCGCATTAACTGTTCTCTGCTTGACTGAAATCGTCCACCGATAAAAGTAATCAATTTCCTAAATTCCAAATATCTCTTACGTTGAGACTAATCTTTTACGAATCTTCATTTTTTGTTTGGATTGGTATTTTTTTTCAAAAGAATTTTATATTTTCAGTGAACACGTTTTTCAATCACTTTGTAACTTTATATATGTCAAGTCATTATAGTACATTTTTCTAAAAAAAAAAAAAACTCTAGAAAACAACAATCCAAACGGGCTCAAGTCGGCAGATCAATTGAACCAACAATTTCTTTGAGGCGAAAGTCTTCATGCATAGGACAAAAGAATTTAGAAGCAACTAGTGACAGGCATCCATTTTTCGCAGATTAGTTGTGTTCAATATGCCTGCGGAGTGGACACATTAACAACTAAATGACATGCATGTAAGGATAAAAAAGATTCAGAACGAAGAAAAATTGTCTCCCCCAGAAGCCAAAACATGTCCACCCTTTCAAACAATTTAATGGGAAGGCAAAACAGGACGAAAACCATAAAGTTTTATGGCAGTGATATTGGACGTATGATGGATCTAATGAACTAACCCAATTTGTGTCCAAGTTGCCAATCAATAAATGGATAATGACAGGATAGTAAATGTTGAAAGGAGGTTTTGCGTTTTCATCCGCAAGTTGCAGTAGTATAATCACACCGACTATTTTGGCTAGCTTCCAAGGTCCAAGGAGCCATCCCTGATTCGGCTGCGTGCTTTCACTGGAAATGCCAGATTTTCACGCGGTGTCCCAATGAGAGGAGTGGAGAGACGACGACGTTCACACGTAGTATAAGTTTTATATTCTCCCCAGGAAAATGACTTGACGCGTACCGCATTAGACAACTAGGGTTTATACTAATTCTCTTTACTTCACCTGCATGGCATCGTGTTACTTCTAACACCTCAACCGCGTCAAGTCAGTCAAGTGGCTATAATTGCGTTAATAGATGATATGGAAGAATCCCTGTAAATGGTTTATGGTCTCGAAAATATGCTCTAATTTATAGTGTTGATCGAAATTAAATTCTCTCAAACTTTTTTTTAACCAAAAAAATATCAAGTAGTACTACTTTACAAAGTGTGTATGATAGTTGACAATCTAAGTTGCTTGCAATTACAGGCAATTGGGTGCAAATTCTATGCCCCAAAAGTGTGGGAATTTTTTCTTTCCATGTTTGCCGTGTTAGAGAGGAGTTTCATCATTGTTAGTGCAATAAAATTTGTTTATTCCCTTTCATGATTTTTCAGCCCTTTATGTTTCGTTGTTTCCTAATTGATCATTCCAATGTGGATTTGTTTCATTTAAGCCCTTACAATCAAATTGTTGCATTTTAGCCCACTAATTATAGTGTGAGAAGAGGGGTGGCAAGGATGGTAGATTAGAAGGAAGTGATACTTGTGAAGAAGTTGGAGTAAAAATATGAGAAATATGTTGAGAGTTGAAAAAATTTCTACCGAGCTAACCTCATAGACTTGAAAATTGGGGCAAAATATGGGAATTCCATAATATGTAATCTGATGCAAGTTGAAGGATTTATTATTTTAGTTCTCTAATGAATTCTTGAATCTCCTCCAAAAGAGCAGCAACATCTCGTAATTGTACTAGGACTATATAGTGAAGTAATGCTATATACGGCTTGTATTGTATCAAAAAAAAAAAAAAAAAAAGAGTTACTAGGACTAATATCGATGTTACATGCTAGTGGTGTGATTTTAACTATAATCTATATCCGAAAATTTGTAATACTCTTACAGCATGTCATTCATCTGTCTTCCATGATAAATGAATTAATTAAGTAAGATAATTTGTCCAAAAATTCAAAAGTACATTTTCAGTAAGTAAATGAAGGATTCCTTTAATTTTTCTTTCCTATCAAAAAACTACATAAAGTATTCCGGGGAATGAACACTCGCGAGTCTTTTTATGTGTAGCTTGTTTATTTTCCAAGATCCATAATATCGTTGTTTAACCCTTCTATTCAATGTTTATTACATAAAAGTCGTCAAGGAAATCTTAATTTAATAGTTAAGGTTGAAATTTAAGAATTAAATATTTTTTTGTTTAAATTCCTCTTCCCCTCCCGACTCCCTAAACCCACTTCTCTCATGTTTAAAAAAAAAAAAAAAAAAAGGTTACTACATAAAGGGACAAAACTGCAACTATGAGAAATAAGGACTAATTCCAGTTTGCAGCTACAAAACTTAATTTTGATAATCTTATACCCTAAATTTTTAATTTTGAACACTTTACATTCTAAACTCAAGTTTGTCTAATTTAATTCCAATGAATGACTACATTCACAAATTAAATGAGATAAAGAGGGGTAATGATTAATGACAATATACCATTTTATTCTAATTGCAATCCCTAAACTTTTTGGCCACTTTTAATATATTATCATTGATTTATAAGATCTCAATTACTAACATGATTAGCAAGATTAATATGATAAAAGATGGTACAAATTAATGACAATGTATTATTTTATTTTTATTATGATATCCTCGGCAGCTTTTGACTACTTTCGGCATGTATCATTGATTTGTTGGGTCCTTCATGCCGTTAATGTTGCTAAAGTTGTTATTAATTGGATTTAAATAGGACAAACTTGAGAGTTTAATATGCAAATATTCTAGGATGTAGAGTAAATTAAAGTCTAGGGTGAAAAGTGAAAAAGTGATATAAGTTGGAGGGTACAAAATGGAATTTGCCCTAAGACACAATGCACCTCTCATGTGCCTGTCAATGAGTCTGCTTTCATCATTATCCTCTAATTCTATCCCAGCCAAATTCATATAATTATAATAAACAGTATAGCCATGTCCCAGATAAAATTTTGGTGAAAACTTCCAGATTTTAAGTGGTGCATATGAATCCTGGCCACTGTTACCTTGAGCAGTTTTGCCTTCTTGTCCCTGGCTCAGTGAAATACCACCACCAGCCACCATTATGATACTGACGTTCAACTACTCTCTGAAGCTCCACAGCTCAACTTGTAATAAAACTCCAAGAAACAATTAGCTATAAGAGAAGCAAAAAAGAAACACAGAAACATGTGAAGAGTATCAGAATGCTATTGACTATTTAGCTTAAGCATGGAGCCGGTGGGTTGAAGCTGGATATTTCATAGAAAACGGGGCTAAGTAGCAAGTTCCAGGAAAATTATAGTCTCAGTAAGAAAACCCGATTTTCGTTTTTTACGTGCATCGGCTAAGAATTAACTCCAAGTAACGATAGCTGGAAAAAAGTTGTGACTTACATTTTTTTCACTGCAATAGAACCATGAACTGCACTTCTCTTCCACTATTTTTTTTTAAAGCAAAAAATTAGAGTTTTATTGATATGGATTTGTAAGCCAACACAAAGCAGCAAGACGCTACAGGTACACATGTATACTCGTACTAAATCTATTACACAGGAATTTACACCTTATCAAAGCACTTTTGCGAAATTCCCTACTCGAGAAAAAGTTTCCCAAGTTCTCTTGTCACTAGTTTTTTTTTTCTTCTTTTTCCCTCTTCCACTAGTTTTAGTTTTGGGATAATTTCAAAAACCTCCCCTAAGATATTCATTCAATATTTACTCTCTTGAGGTTTTTAATAATTTCACTCACCTCCTCTGTGGTTTATAAAATTGTACTAATCTCCCCTGCGGTTAAGGTTTTAATAATGAAATCAGTCAAAATCAAAAACAGTATCATTAAAAAAGTAATTTAAGGAGAGAAATGGAACTCTTATTTCACAAATACCCTTCATGCATGTGTATAAATTGTATTAGTAAAATAATGAAAATAATTAAAAGTTGAAAAAAATTAACACACAATTTCACTATTCAAACAGTTCATATCCAATAAATTAGAGAATACAAATAAGTAACAAAACTACACTAATGATCACAAGATTCAGCAAAACAATCCACTTATCTCTCTTGTGATTTTGAACCAAAAAAATTTTCTTTTCGAGTTTCACCTTCTTGCCTGCACTCTCTTTTCTCCTTCACTTCTATGAAATTACTTTACAACTATCACAGGTTTAAGAGCTATAGAGAAAACTTCCTGGAAAATAACCTTCTTTTGCCCTGTGTTTTCTTTCTTCTACCAGAGCCTTTCTTCTCATATGATATACAACTAATTTCTAGTCATTGTCAAGTTTTTTCAATCACAAAATGGCACCATTTGACATATTAATTGGCATTACTTTGTAATTGCAAACTACTATCCACCATTAAAGAAATTCCTGAAAATTATTTTTGTTAATCAATTACTAATAATTAATTAGATCTAATTATTTAATCGTCAGATATTAGTTTCTAATAAGACATAATGTCTTAAGATATATGAGTAATTTCTCTCCATGTGATGTAAGCAATTGGGCCTACAATTCTATCAAGGGAGATAAGTGTAATCCTAAAAACCATGGGGGAAGCTAGTGGAATTATTAGAAACTTTAGGAGAGATTTCTAAAATTATCCCTTTAGTTTTTGCTTTTGCAGCTTTGATTATGCAATTAGGACCAAGAGAATGAATATACTGAATTCGTCAAGTATTTTATGCGGTCTGCAATCAGCATACTATTATACACAAAAGAGTTTAGTACGCAATTTTGTTAAGTTTTTACACTGTTTCTTATAATAATAATAATCGAATACGTGTACAAGTATCCGATAGTATTATCATTTTGGTGTACAATATCATCACGTTTTTCAACTTTTTGCACTAAATATCAGCATATAACCACAACCTAGAACCTGACTGGAAGTACTAGTATTAGGCGGCATTATTGCTCGTCTGCTCCACACCACCATTTCACCAAAAAGTCTGCCAAGTCGTTTGTTTGATCCATAGATATTCCTTCTTGTAGGCCATATTTAAACAGGACAAAGTATCCTTAACAGGGCTCCAGGGGCAGTCACTCTAAACCAGACATGAATAAGTTACCACATGCAAATTCGGAGCCTCACAACCGAGTTCTGCTACAGGTATTCTTATAGATTGAAATTCACACTTGCTAGTTGCTACTATCTCTCAGGCCAAAGTACCAACAACCAAGGCATATACTGTCTGAAATGGCTGCAAGTCTTATGATCTTTCCACCATGTGTATCCTATGCTTCTGGAGCACTTGAATATCCCGAATCCGTTCATGATAAGACATTGGGAAAGCCAAAAACGCAATAAATAAAAGCTAAGTTACACCTAAAGTTTTATTTTTACAAAGAAAGATTTTACGGGCTATTATTATACCTATTAAAAGTGCATCCCCCCTTCTCTACCATCCAAAACATGTCACAGGAGAGCAGATGAGAGCAAAATGACTCTCTCTCTCTCTGTCTCCCTGTCTCTCTCTCGTGAATGATAAAACAATCTAGAATTATAAAAAAAGAATTCTGCTAGTCTTGTCATTACTTGATCCTAGCCAAAAAGCCGAGAAAGGTATAGTCTTGTCATTGCCATTAAAGACTGATAGCTCTCTCAGTAACAAGTAAACTATCGGTGCCCACCTAAACCGAAGGCGTTTGCAGGGCAGTAGTCATAAACCCAGGTACCACCTTCCCAATGCCAAATCTCTTCACCTATATATCCACAAGAGCTAGTTCAAAGTTCAAACACGCACAGAAAGTCAAGACTTGAGGTCTCTACAGCCTCTTCATGGCTTCGCCCAACTCGAAGTCATTCCTGCTACTATTCTCAATTTTCTTTTCAGCATGTGTTGCCATCACCTGTTCTTCTTCAGCTCCTGCAACTTTAGATTATCGTCTGTCTTCCGTAAAAGATCTCTGCAAGTCCACACCATATCCTGATGTCTGTTTTGAATCACTAAAGATCTCTGTCTCCATTAACATCATTCCAAGCATTTTAAATTTTCTTCTCCATTCACTTCAAACTGCATTATCAGAAGCTGAAAAGCTCTCAAACATCTTCTCTAGCAGTGCTGGACACTTGACCATTTTCGAAACACAAAAGGGTACGCTCCAGGACTGCTCGGAATTGCAACAAATAACAGTTTCTTCGTTACAGAAATCTGCTTCAATAATCAGCTCTTCTGACTCGGGAAGATTAGCTGATGCAAGGGCCTTTCTCAGCGCAGCTTTGACTAACAAAGTCACTTGTTTAGAAGGGCTAGATTCAGCATCTGGCCCTTCTAAACCAGCCCTGGTGAGCTCCATAGAGGATGCTTATAAGCATGTAAGCAATGCCCTGTCAATTCTGTCTAAACCAGGAGGATCAGAATCAAATGGCCAAATGCACAGGCGTCTAATGGAATTTCCCAGTTGGATGTCCAGTAAAGATCGACGGATTTTGCAGAGTTCTGAAGATGATGGTTATTATGACCCGAGTATCATGATCACAGTGGCGGCCAATGGAACTGGAAACTTCACCTCTATTACCGATGCAATAAGATTTGCTCCGAATAATAGCGCTGATAGAATATTTATCTTTCTCAGGCAAGGAGTGTATCAAGAGAATGTGGAGATTCCAAGTTGGAAGCGCAACATTGTTCTTCTTGGAGATGGAAGTGATGTTACCATAATTACTGGTAACAGAAGTGTAGGTGATGGCTGGACCACATTCAGATCTGCCACCGTTGGTAAATGCCTTTTTTAGTTCACTTAAATTATTGAAATTATCTGCATAGATTTCAATTTTGGAATGTCTCATTGCAACCAATTGGATAACTAAGATATTTGTCTAGGCGCAATCCATAGGATGATTATTTTGACCATAGGGCAACATCAGATCAAGCTTAATTAGAAAGTCAACTGGCTTAATTAGCGGAAACATTCTTCAGTCTGCAGCTAGCGACTTTTTTCACATGGGTATCTTTTAATTCATTTCAGCCGTATCCGGTGAGAGATTCTTGGCACGGGGCATAACTTTCGAGAATTCAGCAGGACCAGAGAAGCACCAGGCTGTTGCCCTTCGGGTTAGTGCTGATTTTTGCGCCTTCTATAGGTGCACCATGAAGGGACACCAGGACACATTATATGTGCACTCATTTCGCCAATTCTACAGAGAGTGCGACGTTTATGGGACAATAGACTACATATTTGGCAATGCAGCTGTGGTTTTCCAGGGATGCAACGTTATTTCCAGATTGCCAATGCCTGGACAGATGACCGTGATCACAGCCCAGTCGCGAGACGTCCAAGAAGAGCCCACCGGAATTTCTCTGCAAAACTGTTCGCTTCTGCCCACCAATGCCCTGTACTCCAATTTGGCTACCGTCAAGAGTTATCTAGGGAGACCATGGAGAAATTACTCGACAACAGTCATCATTAAATCATACATTGATCAACACATCGCACCAGAAGGGTGGACTACATGGGAAGACGATCAAGGCCTAAGCACTCTATACTACGGAGAGTATGGTAACGATGGCCCTGGTGCAGTGACAGATCAGCGAGTCACCTGGCCAGGTTTTCACATCATGGATTACAATGATGCATCTAACTTCACAGTTTCAAAGCTCGTCACGGGAGATGAGTGGCTGGCTTCTACTGAGTTTCCTTATGATAATGGCATTTGATACTGGGATGGAAATATAATACGAGGTGGAGTATTTTGTTTTACTAGTTAACTACATGTAGGCTAGCCGTGTACTAATACTTGATGTTGCTCGGCCGAAAGTGTGCCCAGCTCTGAAAAATGCTGTACGTGTGTATCACAATTCACAAATGGACAAGAGGTTTTTGTCATAAAGGGACAAGAGATTCCATATACATCTTTATGGTCCATGCATGCTGAGTTCTTCTGCTGTTTCCCTATCATCTAATAAATTCGTGAAAACCATGCAGGATATTTTTGGCTGGATCTGTCGGCAAATCGGAATGGTATTGAGTATTGACCACAATTTCGCCTTAGTCAAAATTTCTTCGTACTTAGTGAAGATCAGTGCAAAATAAGCCAAAATTTAAACAGTGCAGACCGTCAAAATAGAATTATATATTTAATTATTCTATCTGGGAAAACAACTACACTATGTAGACTAACAAACATAATTATATCCGTTTGGATTAGTTGTTTTTCAAAAGTAGCACCGTAGCATTTGGGATGTGAAAAACTACTGTAGCTGTCTTTTTGGAATAATGTTTGTGGTATTTTTAAAAGTAAAAATTTATTTGGGTCAACCTTGTGGTATTTTTGTGGTAATTGTAAAAATGTCCCAAAAAATTATCCCAAATAAATTTTTAATTTTAAAAATACCCTAAAAAATTACCCCAAATAAAGTTTGAATTTTAAAAATGCCCCAAAAAATTACCTCAAATAAATTTTTAATTTTGAAAATGCCCCAAAAAATTACCCCAAATTAATTTTTAATTTTAAAGATGCCCCAAGAAATTATCCCAAATAAATTTGTAATTTTAAAAATGCCCCAAAAATACTGTAAATAAATTTTTAATTTTAAAAATGCCCCCAAAAAATATCCCAAATAAATTTATAATTTTAAAAATGCCCCAAAAAATACCCCAAATAAATTTTTAATTTTAAAAATGCCCCAAAAAATACCCCAAATAAATTTTTAATTTTAAAAATGCCTAAAAAATATCCCAAAAAATTACCTCAAATAAATTTTTAACTTTAAAAATATGCCAAAAATACCCCAAATAAATTTTTAATTTTGATGAGGGGAGGGAGGAGGGAGGGGAGGGAGGAAGAGAGAAGAGAAAGAGAGAGAGAGAGAGAGGAAGAAGGAGGGGAGAGAGAGAGGAGGTGGTGGTGGTGGTGGGTGGTGGTGGTGGTGGTGGTGGTGGAAAAGAATGGATAATTTTTTTTATTTTTGTATGTATAAGTTGTTTTTGAAATATTTGTTTAGATTGATGTTTTTGGGATTGTTTTTTGTTAGTGTATTACTGTAGTATTTGGGATGTGAAAAATAGTTTTTCAAAAACGGCTCAAAAAATAGACAATCCAAACGGGAACTTTCTGTTCTGTTGAATAGATTACAAATAGAAGTCACAAGTCACCTTATTTATAGTTGATCTGTTCCTTTATTCAATCTCTTTGAATTTGTGTTTTCCCTCATGTATGAGGTTGAGGAAGTCCCAGAGTTCCACGAGCTGGAATCCGTCCAAACAGCGGTGTGATAATTCACCGAACTCAGAAGGGAGATGAGAATTTCATGGGCTGAAGTTATCAGTAGTATCAAATCGGCCGATCAACAGCGGACCACTGTAGGATTCGCAATTAATAGGGCTACAAATAAGTCGAATCGAGTTTTGGTCTAATTAAGTTTAGCTCGACAGGATCTCAAAGTGAAGTTCAAATTTGAGTTCAAGTTTGAATTCGAGTCTAATCGAACTTAAGTTCAAAAAAATAAAAAATAATTATTTTATTTTTTAAAAAAATAAATAAAATAATTAGTTTTAAATAAATAATAAAAATATTAGGCATACATATGTAATTTTACTATTAAAATAAAAATAAAGAATAATATATATATTTGACCTTATTCGAGTGGGCTCATGAGTTACCGAGTTTGAAAGAAGACTGCTTGAACTCGACTCGAATATAAAAACAAATTGCTAGAACTCAATCAATATCGAGCTGGAACTCAGTTCGCTAACGATTCGATTCATTTGCAACTCTAGTAATTAATAAGGAAAAAAGACATGAAAAATTTGTTCCTTACATTGTCGGCGTCGATTGTTCCATTTAAATTCATGTGGGCTCGAAAGTTCGATACGTCCCAAGAAAAGATAAGGAAGGAAGAATTACCCTTGTCTTCTTCATCTGCATTTTCGTTACGAAGAAAGCCCCTTAATCTGTAAAATCTACACTGTTATCCCATTCTAAAATTTCAATAGCTCTGAAATTGCTCTTCTCAGTGACAAGGAGAAATGAGGGTGGGAGGAGGTGAGGATAAAATAACGAAGTATATATACATACATTCGTACATACATACAAGATTGTACACTTATACACATAGATACACAAATAGACATACATACATATATTATAATTTGAAACGAATAATCTGATAATTTGGGTAGTACAAAAGAATGATTTTATTATGTTAGTTTACTTGACTTTTTTTTTTTCCTCATGTCACACATGTTATTCACAAAAAATAAACTGCTATTGGTTTTGATTTCTCCTGCTACCAAATATGAAGAAACAAATTCAAAAGATGAAAGTGATTTTAATCATTCATTTTGAGTATCTAGCTAAGAATTCCAAAGAATAATTAGTAAAGCTGGTATTAGTCTTGTTTATTTCAAACGATTAGGTAAAAAAGGGATAATTTCATAAACCTCTCTTGAGGTTTTGTCTAATATCACTTAGCACCACTGAAGTTTTAAAACTATCACTTACCTCCCATGTTAGTGGATGGGACCACTAAGCACCATTAATGCATATAAATTGATATAATTATCCTTCCCAATTTAACCATTCCTTAAGCAAATCATATGGAGGAGAAAACCAAATTCATCAAAAAATAATGACTAGTTTAACCACCCCTTTTGCATTAAATTATTTTAGTTATTTAACCTTCCTATGGCAAGAGGGCATTACAATATCCTTGATATTATAATAAATATTTCAGAAAATAACATATAGAAAGAAATCTAAGTCTATAAAGAATGGTTATTTGAACAATTTTAATTACACATATGCATCCTTATCCTTCCAAATTTCTTCGCCCTCCTATATGAAGTTTATATCAAATCACCTTGCTAATGTTGACAATTATGTAGGAGAAAATAAAAAGTTAAAACTAAAAATTCTTAACGTCATAGTTCTCTTACTTTTGTCAGTTTACGCCAACCATATATTTACTCTTGCTATTTAGACAAATATATGAAGAAAATGAAAAAAAAAACTAAAATCTATAAGATTTGTCAATTCTAATGATTATTTTTCCCCTAAACACCCCTTTCTTTGTCTTCTAATCAACTATGTCTACCTTATATCAAATTATCCTTACTATTCTAACCATTATTATTGCAAAAATAAATTAAGGTAATAAAGGGATAAATTTGGAAGAAAAATAGATCTATCTCATTAAATGATTATTTTAAGAATATTTTTATAATGGAGGGGTGAGATTGTTACAAGATATATGGTTCTAGGGGAGGTTAGTGATATTTTTGATACCTTAGGAGTGTCAAGTGACATAAGGTAAAATTTCAGGGGAGGTTTCTGAAATTATCCCAAAAAAAAAAGAGGAGAAAATAGTTTGTCACTCATAGAGCTTCCGCAAGAATAGTAGGGCGGCGCGAAGGAGCTTTTAAAACACTAAGCAGGAAAAAGCGGAGGGCTCCCCACCTATAATCTCGCCATTGTTTTCCCTGGAGCTCTACTCTTTTATCTTATGTATTAAGGCCTTCGTAGGATTGCAATTTTCGATCGAAAAATTTTAATTTTTTCAGTGATCATATTTTTTAAATAACTTTTTAGCTCACATATATCACATAGCTCCAATAAATTTTTTCATGAAAAATCTAAAAAATGACAATCCAGACTAGACCTAATTAATGAAATGGATATCTGCGGAAATTTAAGACAAATAAAATGGAGCTTTAGTCACAACTAATTTGCTTTAGTTAATGGAAGGATCCACCCAACCTAAGAAGAAGTTTTATCCCCAAAGTGATCTTACATTGGGGCTTAAATCAGAGAATATTACCCATCAAACAATAAGTTAGAGCTGGATGACCTTTTTTATTCCTCAAAGTGAAAAGATAAGATATATAGAACCACTAGTGAAAACTAAGAAACAAACTGCTAAATTGGCTCACCTCAAAAATAGAAAAAAAAAAAAATGTCCTACAAAAGTGGTGTTTCAGACAGTTTGAGGTGTGTACACGTACAGTGGTGTAATTTCACACCTCCACACAAACAAGGAGATGGAAGAGGAAACTCGCGGGAAATGCGGGTTTTGGTTTTGTCCTAATGCCTCAACTGAAGAAGATCTATATCATGAACGGATACACCAAGTTAAGAAGTCCTACATTTTCTCTATTCCAGACCTTCTTCGATGACTTTGGGAAATCCTGAGACTGAACTTGCACAACCAATTAAAAAGGACAAAAGCAAATATATATGGAGAAAAATGCAAGAATAGGTACAGAGAAGATAGCAAAACAGAGAAATTGAATTTTATCAGTACATCATTACACCCTCTGCCTTGGATTGAATTGCCAAGGCAGAGAGATCTCTGCCAAAGCAATCTCTCTGCCTGAGCGTAAATTAAAAATAAAAAATGGCGTTCCAGGATTTTGATCTCATTTCGCAGCGTCGAGAAAATGAGAGGCGACGAAAGCTGAGGAGGAGGATCACAATTGCAGTCGTTTCTACAACTGTCCTAGCCCTTGTTGTAGCTGCTGCTGTTTGTGCAGTTGTTTATAAGGATCGTCTGTACCCGAATTCTAGTAAGAACGACAACAATGCTCATCCGGCACATCATCCCCAGACCCAACCAGCTCAATCTCCAGCCCAGAAAGCTGTAAATACAATATGTTCCTCCACAGATTACAAGCAAACATGCGAGGACAACCTATTCAAGGCAGTTAAGGCCAATGCATCAGCCCTGCAGCCAAAGGATCTTTTAAAGGCTTCAATGACCGCGATTTCTGGTGGGATTGATCTGGCTATAAAGGCGGGAAGTTCTATCCATTTTGACGATCCAAAGACCAAGATAGCTTTTGATATTTGCATGACACTGCTTGGTGATGCCAAAGAAGAATTGAACAGTTCCATTTCCAGCATAGATGACAGGACATCAAATGCTGGTGACCTCAACAATTGGTTAAGTGCTGTTATGTCCTACCAACAATCATGCATTGACGGATTCCCAAATGGAACTATAAAGAGTACGCTGGAGAGTGCCTTGAAAAGCTCCAAGGAACTTACGAGCAATTCCCTTGCCATGGTTTCCCTCTCTCAAGTCGCTTCGTTTCACGGAACTAGCATCAAACGACGTCTTTTGACAAAAGAATCAGGCGTTCCTTCCCTTGACGAGGAGGGGCTTCCAAGGTGGTTGAATGATCAAGAGAGTCGAAGGATTTTAAAGGACAACACAACATTCCGGAATCCAAATGCTACTGTGGCTAAAGATGGAAGCGGAAATTTCACCAGCATTAATTCAGCATTAGCAGCAATACCAGCAAATTATGAAGGAAGGTATGGCTATGACAATCATTTCTCAGTTTTCTCCCAGGGATTCGGATTGTTTATTGGTGATTATGAATTTATTATCATAAGCAGGCCGCAGTGTTTCTGCCGAGACAACAATTTGCATGCTAACTACTAATGGCTTGCTTTTTTCGAATTCATGGCAATGCAGATATGTGATATATGTTAAGGCTGGAGTTTATGAAGAGACGGTCACCGTGACAAAGAAAATGGTCAATATTACAATCTATGGGGATGGATCACAAAAGAGTATAATCACCGGGAGCAAAAACTTTGTTGATGGAGTACCGACCTTCCTAACTGCAACTTTTTGTACGTCTCCGATGAACAAATATCTTTGTTGAAAGAGGAAAATAGCGATATAGGAACTTTTACCACAGAGCGATAAGCAAGGGTCTGATATTCCTAAGGAGAGTTGTGGGATAACTTCACTTACATTTCGAATTGATCACACACGTCAAAAAATATAATCAGCCTGTCGTAGCCTACCAATCCATATTACCTTCTCGCTTTACTGAAAATAAATAAAAGACACACACTTTTGCGGTGCTAACAAATTGGAACTAGCATCATATGTGATGCCGTTACAACATTAAGCTACACAATGGGGGCCAAAAAAATTCTTCTTGATATTTTCATGGTGAATCTATCTAATTCTGATACTGTTTGTTGATTGCAGCGGCATTAGGAGATGGATTTATGGCACAATCAATAGGTTTCAGAAACACTGCAGGTCCTGATAAACATCAAGCAGTGGCCCTAAGAGTTCAATCTGATCGTGCAATTTTTGTCAATTGTCGTATGGAGGGGTACCAAGACACATTATATGCACAAACCCACAGGCAATACTATCGAAGCTGCTACATAACAGGCACAGTTGACTTCATTTTTGGTGATGCTGCTGCTGTATTCCAGAATTGCATGATCTATGTCAGAAAGCCTATGGACAACCAACAAAACATCGTGACGGCTCAAGGAAGGGTAGACAAGCGTGAAACCACAGGCATAGTTTTACAAGGTTGTCGGATTCTTGCAGACGATTCACTCAATCCTGTTAAAAGCCAAATCAAGAGTTATCTAGGCAGGCCCTGGAAAGAGTATTCCCGGACCATTATAATGGAAACTGAAATTGGGGATTTCATTCATGGTGATGGATATATGCCTTGGCAGGGAAACTTCGCACTCAACACTTTGTATTATGCAGAGTATAACAACAAAGGCCCTGGAGCTCAAACTTCTGCAAGAGTGAAATGGCCTGGTTATAAAGGGCTCATCAAGAGAGATGAGGCCTTGAAATATACAATAGGTCCCTTTATTCAAGGGGAAAGTTGGTTGAAAGTTGATAATGTTCCAGTTCATTTTGGCCTGTACACCTGAGGAAGATAACATGGAATTTCTGATTCAGTGTCTCTTGTAAATGGGGCAGAAATTCATGTTGAACATTTTCTCGAGGAGGACTAAAGGGGAACTGCCTCATTGGTGGATTCTGTACAGATTAAAACCATGCCATGATGCTTATTTTTTCTGTGGAAGAATGATTTAAAAATAAGAAAATGTTAAAGAAGATCTTATGTTTAGAAAGAGGCAAAAGAATCACTCAACCCTTTTTTTTTTTTTTTTTTGGTTAAACAATTTTGATCTACATCGCACAAAACAATAGATACAAGAAGAAAACTTATTTCATTAGGTCATCCAAGAGAAAAAGAAAGAGTTGCTTCATTGTATTATCCTCTCAGAATTCTTTTATTAATTAGTCCTTTAAGTCCTTGGCCTTCAATCTCTCATTTTAACCTCAGACGTTCAAAGATTGGATGATATATCAGACAAGAAAAAGAAATGTATACACTATATAGTCATATTTTGCATCCTGTGAATCACATTTTGTCAGGGTTGGGATTATGAATTAAGATACTCCTACATCCAAATCTTGTGAGATGAATCATATTCGTGTAAAACATCAGATAATATAGCTGTGAAATAGATTTGCATTCCTAGTTGTATGAAATGCTCGAATTCAAAGTATTAGAGGCTTCAGAATATAAGTGCTTCTTTTCAAGTGCAGGACAAAACTGATAATTGGCACTTCACTCTTTCCTACTGGTTGTCCATATAACTTTGCTTACAAAAAATTAAGTAAATGAATAATATAAATCTTAAAATTATAAAAATGAACTAAGCGGAGCAACATATCTCGCTACCCTGTATGTTACCAATGTAAAATTATTTTGTGAGGGAAAAAAATATTAGGCTTGCAATTACAATTGGATCTAATATTTGCCCATTTTGCTCCTTTAGTGGAGAAGTTAGTTCAATTTCATGTTTTGAATGGAACTTTGGGCTCGAAGAGAAAGCAATAAACTCAAGAAAATTAGAATGATTTTGTACTTAAACTAAATACACCAAAAAAGAATAGTAATAAGGGAAGGGCAATTTTAATTTATATCTTGACCCTAAAATGGTTGGATAGAGTTACTTTGCAGTTTGTACCATCAAAGAAAAATTGGTTTCGACATTTCGCAAAATCATCTTTATTGTTGCTTTAATTTGTAATCACTCAGGCGATTTCTACACAGTTTGCTGCGAATGTAAACATGAAACTGTTTACTTTCACCACACAAATGTGTACTCTTATCCTTTCAAGAAACTATAACAAAAGTTTCGTCCTGTTTGTAAATTACAAAAGGTTCTGCTACCCTTACTGATAATAATTTTTTTCTCAAACTTTTTAGTATTTAGATATGATCACAGACAAAAAAAGACATTGGAACGAGATTTGTGCAGTACGTCCAGCTGCTTGGTTATCTTATTCCAATCTTTGGCATTCTAAATCCCAATGGACATAAGTTGACATTGTTAGAAACTTGGATAATGAGTCACATAAAATAGAAATTTTTATTTAAAAAAGATTTCAAACTTTATAAGAACAAAAAAGTATAAGATAGCTTAATATATGTATTATGTAAGTTTTTTTTTTCAACTTTTTCTAGCACAGAATAGTAAAACTTAAGAAACAGGGAGGGGATAGATAAATTACTCAAAACCTCTAATTTCTAAGTTTAAAAGTTACAACGATGCAACTTTAATTTAGTTCAAGATTGCGAAGAAGTAGGGTTTCATAATCGAAATTGGGCTGCAGCAGGATTACCAGTGACAGAACTACATTGAAGTGCTGTCGAGCCCAAAATCAATTGGATTTTCTTTCAATTTTATCAGGCAGCCAACTGAAGTTAAAAATGCAACTACGGAATTAAACAACATAAATGACTGGAAAAATTGTCCAACAACTTCCACATCCAAAAGGCCCACAAGAAATCAAATCTGAATTATTTTTCAGCAGGTTGGATGGAACCTTGCCTTAACTTCTGTGACAATTAGGACCTCTTGGTGTCATTCGTCATTCGAATTTCGTAACCTTGAAGATTATTAGACCACAGCCAAGTCTTGGTACTTGAGGGGGGGAGAAAAAAGTAGAATCTCTAATTAGAGGACAGAATTTCCTCCAAAAAAATGGCCTTATCTTGTAGTACATTAAGTTCTTTTCAGCTTTTATGCAGGTCCTGATGTTCATTCCTACACATGAAATGAAAAGAATTAAGCCTTTCAACCCCCAAAAAAAAAAAAAGAAAGCAAGTAAATAAACAGAAGGAAACTTTAACAAATTTCATGATCATGGGCTGGGCATTATCAGCTCCAAATGTCACTACAAATTATCATCACCAGCGAAATCACCATGATACAGGAACTAGAGATGCAGCGCAATTAAAGGCTAACTACTTTCTCGAATCAGGCTGAAAATGGATGATTGCGAAGAGAAACTAGTGAACAGTCATACTATTAGACAGGGAATGGTCCCGTCCCATAAAAGCAGAAACATACGTACTACCTCCTTACATGCAGTAATTTCGATCACATCGGGTTTCTCCAGATGCATAGCAAATTCTAGTGACCAATCACTTTTCGAAGAAAATGGAAGTTGGAAGAAGGTAACACGATCTAATAAAAACGAAAGCAGACATTAATGAGCTCAGAGATTCATGGGTCATGCAAAAACTGGAATTCTTGAAACGTTTTGTCAGCCTGAGTACACCTGTAATTCTTCTTCCAGCTTCTTTTCGTTTCTGAGCGATGCTGTAGCCTGCAGGAAGGTTATGTTGTAATACATTTTGTTCATACATAATTTTCATGGCAACAGCTTCATGTGCTTATGTTGGAAAGCAAAGGAAAAGGACCATGAAAGTGCTTTGGCATGGGACTTCACTTATTTATGCCCTGTCTAGTCAATTTCTTTTCCCGACTGCACTACTACTCCCTGACAATCGAATGAAGTCTCCGGAGGGCTCATCTTGATTCTTTCGAACTCATCTGGAAGATAAAACAAATACCATGATTAACATTTTCGTCGTTAAGGGGAACAAAATAAATCACGGGCTACTTTTTATGAGAAAAGAAGTTTCCACTGCCAATGTTTTTCTACTCCGTATGACTGTTCTCATCATATCCCCTCTTGCTTTAAGTACGGTAGCATTCGTTTGAAATCCACATTGTCTTTTTTTGTTTTCCATGTAGGGTTTGGTTACAGAAACAATTACAGAGACACGGTGAACTGATATCACATACTTAAAATTGTTGGTTTCCTATCCTTTCCCTTCAATGTTTCTTCTAAGCCTTCTGCAACAAGGATGTCTTCACCGATCAAATTGTTGAACTAAAAATCACCACCAATTCATTTGAACCATGCATGTTCTGGTACCAGTTGTCATTTATTGTTCATGCTTGTGATTTTTTTTTTCTTTTGAATTAATTTCATTAACAACTCCTGCGGTGGAAAAAGGAAAGACTGAGATTGCAGGGACGAGGGGACTGCAACAACCCCTCCCTCCACCCCCACCCACAAAAATTTTCAACCCTGTACCCAATGCTATCAAGAGGTAGATGAAAATAGTGTGAAATATCGACAGCCCATTAGAAGAAAAAGAATTATAATATACTAGAGCTGAATGGAAACACATGAGGTGCTTGATTTAATTCTCAAACTCTCTCATTTCATTCTTTTCTGTTGTAAGACTTAAAGTCTTTCTTTAAAACACAGGGAAAAAAAAAAAAAGTAAGGTAAAGAAGAGAAACACGTAAGTTTTTCGTACAATCTGTCCAAATACCATGAAATTTTCTGAAGAGGCAAATCATATGAACATATGGATAGCCAAGTTTGTAACCCCACCGACCTAGACACGTTAGTATTTTTCAGCATTTTCTCCGTAATTGCTTGGACATGTTGATCCACACCCACAAAATTTATGTCAACTGTGGCGAGTACACTGAGCAACAGCTCTATCAAGATTCTGAATTTTCTATGTCGGCTAATTGATGCAAACGTTCCATCATCACCTGAAAGGATGTCCAAGAATTTTCAGAATTTTCAACTACTATATTGCCAGGTACATTCACTCAGGAGGAAAGGAGTTGTGGGAAATAAGGCCTCTCCTGTTCTAGTTCTGTTCAATTATATAAACTGATAAATTTTTAGTGTAAACTGATATAATATCAGTATAAATATAAGTTATAATTGAATTAGTGTAAAACTCATGATTACATAAAAATATATTAATTCATACCAGAATTGTACCAGTTTAAACAATTGGACGGAACCTTAGAGGGCACTGATTGATCTGGGTTGTGACATTCCCTGTGGCCTTGTTTGGATTGTCATTTTCTATAGAAAAATATATATATATTTTTTTGTAAATACATTTTTCAATTATTTTTTTTACCTCATACATCAAATTGGGATAGTAATTTTTTACAAAAACTTCTAAAAATAACAATCCAAACACCCTATCCATCTCAGCTTAGCTGTTGGGGGCGTCCAAGGCCTCTTAAAACGCCTATAAACTTCAATCATTTTCTCATCTCATGAAGAATCAAATAACGGAATATTATTTTACTGCTCATAAAATAATTTATACTCATCTGAAGAGCAAAAAGTACAGAAATTCATCTTGAGCAAGATTATGTATTCGATACAACAATATATCCTGATTAGTGCCTTGTTTAGTACATCATATCATGATCGGAAAGAGAAATTGGAAGCTAGCTATAAGTTGTTACATTAATCCATAACATGTATTAGGTGGTTGGAGAGGATTATTCAACTGGACCTGTGACTTTCAAATTCAGATCACAGCAAGACTCAGAGTTTTTGGATCTCAATGGAAGTGATTATGTAAAATATTATGTCATGAAGGTCCACAAATGTGAAAGCGCCAACTAATGCAAAGTGTTCTTTATTAGGAGAATTATGCAGTATTTTTAAGTATTGACCATTAAAAAAAGTGTCCCAAAAAAAAAAAATGATGTGAAGTGGAACATGATAATTGAAAAGGCCAGACTTAACATCCCAATTATTGTGCGTCTTCTCATCTTGATCCATGAAGCATCGTCAAGAGAAATACTATCCATGAGTAAGTTGATTATAACATCAACTTAAAGAAAGGGTAGGTTGATTAAACATCAACTTAACATATGTGGCTAAGAAAAAAAGGGCATGATTCATGTCCTGTTCACTAAACCTTTATACTCTTATTGGTCGCAACTTTGCAAAAGTTATGGATTGGCCCCCATGAAACCATGGGCATCACATCTCAGGCGGAAGAAGGAGACATCAGACACCTAAGAAGGATTAGACACCTTTATATTCTTCAATTCCGTTCACCAATCATTTTTGCCTCTGCAGCACTATTCCATAAGTGCATCGAAAATGTTGATTATTGACTAGTCTATACATGCTTCTTTGTGTTTTCTTTCTCCCAATTATTGTAACTCTATAGCCTCCTGTATGAGGGTGATCACTCTAGTCGAGTTGAATTTGAAGGTCTAGCAATACAGAATGACGATGTTCATGTTAATTTGATTAGTTAACAAATCAAATTTGAATAAACTTAAATCGAGTCGATCTCGATTTTAATTTTCTCTCTCCCAGGTGTACTATGAGTACTCAAAGTACCATATATTTATCTCTCCCACGTGTACTATGAGTAGGCAAAGTACCATACAAACCACTTAGCAATATACAAACACTTGACTAATAATACATACATGACTTGTCGTTCTATTCCTCATCTTGAACTGCAAGATCTATTTCAAACAATAAAGGGGATATGTTCTTTCCTTATACAACAACTTACTGTAAGGTTGATAAAGACAAGACTTTTCCATTTACTTTATGCGTACTATCATTTATTACCTCCTCATTTTTATACATTTGTCTGATTCAATTATATACTTTCCTAAAAACTAACATTTAAGGCCATTTAACCCTGCCAACCCAACATAAATGTTTCACCCAAATGCTTACTTTATTTTTGGTTGGATAAGACGACAAGATCATTTGATTCACGTTTGCATTGGAGATTCTTCCAGAGAAAAATTGAAAACTCATGGATGAAAAAACTTAAGACTTGAAGCTTTTTACTAGTGTGGAGAGCAGGTTTAGGTTGTTCCTGAATTAGTCTTGAAAACCCATCACATTGGTACAAGAAGTCACTTGCTTTCTACTTTATTACCTTTTTTAGTATGTACAAGAAATGGGAACGGAAATCCCAGACCACTCGTTTGTATAACTGCATGCAAAACAGGAAAAAGAAAAAAGAAAAGATTTACATTATGCCCAATTAACAAAAAAGAAAAATCAAGGGCATAACAGCAAATTTGAATGCGGAATAGAGATTTCGAAATTGTAATAGCATCAATCCAATTGAAGGTGGATGACATAAACCTCTTGGAAACAGTGGAATCACAAATAAAAAAGGATGGCACTTCCAGTGTTAAAGGGGAATAGAGATGTTTCGAAATTGGAATGGCCTTTAATCTTAGGTTGCATAGGCTCTTTCCCGTACGGAATTAAAAGGGACCGGAAGATTTTTTTCATGAAAGTGTCTTATTTTTACGTCTACATTCATGATACTTATCATATGGCAACTTCTGGTAATTGCCTAAACTTTCTTCATTCTCTCTTATTTTTCTCTCCCTAGCAAACTAGTTGCCATGGATCTAAAGATGTTAGGGTAAAAAAATCATTACAATATTAGTGCATAAAAAGTTAATCTTAGTTTATATTCTTTAAGATCTAGTTTAATTGGTGGAAACATTAGAGTCCGTTTGAATTGCTATTTTCTGAAAATTTTAGAAAAATATACTATAGCGAGCGATTTGATGTATGTAAAATAAAAAGGCGATTAGAAAATTTGTTCACAAAAAAACGTAGCTATTATTTGAGGAAAAATGGCTTTTTAAGGTAATTCGATGGTTAATTTCTTACCTTTCTTTCTTTCTTTCTTCTTTTTTTTTTTTTATAAAGCTTAGAATCTATCTTGAACCAAAAAAGATACCACTATATTTTTTTGCATCCTTTCAACATTTATGTTTCAGAAAAGTAGCTAATAGTTAGGGATTCAGTGCATGAAAAGGAAGCGTGAAGATATGATCCAGCCAAATCAAATCATGATTAATGAAAAGTAGTTAAGGAGGAACAAATATTTTAATATTTTCTGTGACCACATGCCACTGGTCCCAAACCATGCACTCTATTTAACATTACTCAGCATCAGCCCGTAGTCAAATCAATGATCACCTTCACATCTAATTTGCTGTCAACTTTGTTCCTGGCAAGTAAAAAAAAACAAATAAAACCTTCGACTGCAAACCAATTTCCTTTACTTGTTTTCCCATGACAAATGAGAAAAATCAAATACTAAGACAGACTACGCATCATTTTGTTGTAGTCAATTATGACTCTCTAACTTGTGGATTCAAACCTGAATTATCTAACTGCTTGTCATAGTATTTGCCTAAGTTTATTTGTTCAATAAATTTTACCTTTAAGGGAATTTAAATGAGAATCTTGAAAAGATGTGGTGGGACTCGATCTATCAACAACAGCCAAAAACGATGCTGGACCTCAAAAATTAATTACTGAACTTAATTCTTAAGTTTTAAAGGTTAACAAACTGATAATGCATTTGATAAAACTAAGATCTAAAACTAAAATTGTTAAGTATTAAATATAATACTTTTGAATGCATATCGTATTGAGTGATAAGTGAATAACTTATAAGTTATTTTTTGAATAAGATTTGTTTAGAAAATTCAGTATCATTTAATTAATTCACATGTTCTATTTATTATCATCAAACGTATTCTAACATGTTAACATGTCAACCTATTAACTTTAAATGATGAATTGGATTATCAGACAGAGAGTCTGAGAGCTAATTTAATTACTCCAACATTCTAGCTGATTGCGAAACTTGCCCCAGGTAACATGCAATTGTGAGGTCCGTAGTAAGGCAATGGCCAGTGGTTATATGTCACAATCGCATTTGATGCAAATAAACGCATAATTACGTACGAGTTCAGTACCATTGTCCACTTTCTATTGTATTTATGCATATTCTTTGGCTTTTTACCAACTGATAAGTTGATGTTTGTTCGTGTTTACTGATACTGTTTTCTGGGCTCTTTAAACTAGCTTTCTAGATGCTGAAGCCAGCAATTTTTGTTCAGCCAAATACAGCCAAGCTTTTTTAGATATTTGACAGAAATTTAATTTAATTTGTTGGTTTCAGTATCAAAGTATGGAAACTAAAACTTAATTCGCACAAATATATGTCCTTCCTTTTTATTTTTATTTTTTACTGCGATGATAAGAGGATAAAGGGAAGTAAAATTCTGATGAAATCAAGGGAGTTTTAGTATCAATTAATAAATCTAGGTAACTTTCAGAGATTAAATGTAATGAGCAGAAAACCACGTACTGCAGGTTTAATTAATGGCACTAGAATTTTGAAGACCACAACACTCACATAATTATATCGCCTGCCGACTATCCATAATTCTTTTTCTGTTTTGTGACTCAATACTGTATTGCTCAGCCACTCACATGAAGCATGATCTTACAATAACTATATAAAATAACAGAATATCTGAAATTGGCTTCTTGTGCCCTAAGTAGAATAAACAATATCCTCATCAAGAAAAGGAAAAAAAAAAAAACAAATGTAGAAAGCATTACAATTAGCAAGACAATGGTTATGGTCAATAGCTCCCCAAGTTGTAGCGTATGACGTGCGCAGAAAAACAATTGGGTAAATTATGTATAACCCATGTAGTTTTATATAATGTCAGACAATCCCTCTAAAATTTCAGAATAACCACTTAACTCCTCTATAATTTTATATAAAATGAAAAATGGACATAATGAAAAACCCCTTTGATTTTACACAAGGTGGTTTAGTTATTATTTGATTTAATATTTAAGTGGGGACACTACTAATATTTCAACTAATGACATCATATTTTGGTCAGATTCTCACTGTACATGAAATCATAGGGGTTGATATGAGCATTTTGAAACATTAGGGGATCACATGACAATAGGTGAAATTATAGGGCAGTTATGTGTAATTTAGCCAAAAGAATGTTACACGTAGCCAAGGGCTTGTCTGGCACAGCCATCTTAGTGCCACTCACTTGACGTGGTTCCCTGAAATTGACCTCCAAACTAACACATACAACAGTACTGCTTACTCGCCAATAGGCCTCACCATGCATGGCCAAAAAGCCCCTCTTTTTTCCACTATAAATATTGATATAACTTCACCAATTTTCCAACAACATATTAGATAATCGAGTCTTTGGATCTTAAAAATAGATCTAAATTTCCTCCAAGGTTCGTACAATTATTAGAATGGCAATGCCAAAGTTGATCAGCATCATGTCTTCTTGGCTCTTAGTATTTCTTGCAATAATTTCAGTTGCTAGTACCATGTCACGGGCTACCACGGTCCCTCTTCAGCTGCATGCAACCTCACCCTGTCGGTTTACTAGGTTCCCAGGCTTGTGTGCTGAGAGCTTATCAGGTTTACCATCACAAAATCAATACGTCGACATTGTATCTGAGCTTATCAACAAGACAGTCTCCGCAACCAACCTTCCTGTTTCCAATTTTGAGTCTCTGAGCTATCATTTCATTTCTGAAGAAGCTCAAAATACCCGAAAGGCCATAGGTAGTTATTAAAACACAAAAAGAAAAAAAAAGATAAATAAAATTTTTTTCGAGCTTATATGGAGTTCTTTTCTTTTCTTTTCTTACCTCATGAACTAATTATTCTTTGTTACACATACAGGAGACTGTCGTGAGCTCATGAACATGGCAGTCAAACGGCTCAATCAGGCCTTGGTAGCAATGAAACAATCTCCCACAAAGAATAAGGAGGACATCCAAACATGGCTAAGTGCTGCATTGACCTATCAAGAAACCTGCAAAGACATAGCTAATGTTCATGCAGCGTCCAATTCCTTCATGCAAGAGATTTCCAAAATGATGGACCATCTATCACAAATGGGAAGTAATCCATTAGCCCTTGTTAACCGAATCACGACTGAAAACTCTAAAAACACCGGTACTCATACTCCTATCAAGGGCCGTGGCCTTGTCGAGCAGCAAAACTTTCCCACCTGGATTTCAGCTCGTGACAGGAAACTGCTACAGGCTCCCACAATACAAGCAAACGCTGTGGTGGCAAAGGATGGCTCTGGCAACTACAAAACAATCTCGGAAGCCATCGGGGCTGCCGGGGGAGGAAGATTTGTGATATATGTAAAAGCTGGAGTTTACAATGAGAAAATTCATTGTAACAAGGACGGTATCACCCTGGTTGGAGATGGCAAATATGCCACTGTCATTAGCGGATCTGGCAGTGTTGCTGGGGGCTTAGATCTTCAAAGCTCCGCCACAGTCAGTAAGTATCATTTCGTCATGTCTTTGTCTGTTTCTCTCTGTTTTAGTATTTTATGGACAAGTGGATTAATACGACCAATAACTTTCATGGCTTTCAATTTTTCCACATTGAACGTACGTATCAACACATTTCTATTTGTACGCTTATGTACTTTTGCCTGCAACAGTTTCGACGGCAAAGTCAAGTCCATATAGATACAATACATTCTTTATTAATGCAGTTACATCACGATCCACTTTTTCTTGTATCACTTTTTCATAAAAAAAAATTCCTGTACAATTACGGTATGATGTTGTTTTAACTTTGCAATTGTTTGGATAGGAAATTATTTATCAAAATTTATTTATTTACATCATCAACACATTTTCCAACCACCCTTTATCTCACATACATCCCATCAAAAAAATGCTACAGTGTTTTTTTAAAAAATCATCTCAAATAATCTATTATCCAAACACTCTTTCCTCTAGAAAAAGGGATCAGTATCTTTTTATAGCTCAATATATTCGTCATCCTCTCAACTTTGCACCTGAACTTTTGTATGGATATTTGTGACTTTCTACTTCCGTCACCGACATGAATAATTTGCCTAATCCGGGCTGAGTGGAAATATTTAAGAAAATAATATGTTCTAAAATGTTCACCGGATCTGAGTAACATTTAGCTCCAACAAAATTAATTCAGGGCAGAAAATAAAGAGAAGAGAAAAGGTTTTATGCCCAAAAATTTTTTGCTTCAGTTCCGACAATATTTATTAGCTTGGTCACTTTTTGTTTGTCTTTTGGTCAGCTTGGTCATTTCTTGCTCTAGAATAGACCATCCATACACCTCCCTACAAAGACCCTTCCAAGAAAAAATAATACAGTAGAAGAAAATACAAGGAATATTCAAAATTTTCACCAGGTCCGGTCTTAGTTATAATACCAATGATTGAATTTGGAGAAAGAATTACGAAACTCTTATTTGCAAATATATATATGTAAAAAATTTGATCGTGTCTTTCTTCTTATTTGTCAGCAATTACTGGCGATGGCTTCATTGCTAAGGATATTGGGTTCCAGAACACAGCAGGTCCCCAAGGGGACCAAGCTGTGGCGCTACTAATCGCTTCAGACCGTGCTGTTTTATACAGATGTAGTCTTGCAGGTTATCAGGACACTTTATATGCACTATCCCTCCGTCAATTCTACAGGGAATGTGACATTTACGGCACAGTTGATTTCATATTTGGAAATGCTGTTGCTGTTTTTCAGAACTGTTATTTAGTACTGCGTCGACCACGCAGCAGAACAGCCTATAATGTTATCCTAGCAAATGGAAGGAGTGACCCTGGACAAAATACCGGCTTCTCTCTGCAGAATTGCAGAATTATTCCGGGATCAGATTTTTCCCCAGTTAAAAATTCCTTCCAATCATATCTGGGACGGCCATGGAAAGTCTACTCCAGGGCAGTGGTGATGCAATCTACAATTGATGGTGCAATTACATCCAGGGGCTGGATTGAGTGGCCAGGGGCTCCCAGTTCCTATCTCAGGACACTATACTTTGCTGAGTATGGGAACATGGGGCCTGGAGCTGGAACTTCTGGTAGAGTTAGATGGCCAGGCTACCATGTAATTGCAAGAGAGGAAGCTGAAAAATATACTGTTGCCAATTTTATTGCTGGAGGCTCATGGATTCCTTCTACTGGTGCAGTTTTCGTTTCTGGGCTCTCATAAATAGTTAATTTTGAGCAAATTGGCTGTGAACTTTGTATATCGATTGCAGAGTCAAGGTTGTAGCAATCACTCCTCCAGTCATCCACTAAGTGGATAGACGTTTGCAACGATTATAGTAGCTGTAGTCCATAGGAACCATGAAGTCCAGGGCTTATAATTACCCTATAATAAGCCTTTAGAAGTAGCAAAAAGATGTGACCACGAATTTCTTCTGCATTCCCGTTGTATCTTTCTTCTTGTATAATACTAGAATTTATGAATGAATGAACCATCTCAATTAGCAAGTGAAATTTGTCGCATCTATCTACAAACTATTGCATGTCACAATCTTTCCATGTTCTCTCATGCACATGTACTCGAGTTCACATGTACATCTTTCGTTTTCATACAGAACCTAAAAATGCTGAACCTAATTATGGAAAAGAGAAAAATGACATCGTGAAACGACTACCTCAGAAACTTTGGTCCAAAGTTGATAAAACTAAACAGGATACTGTACTGTACTTTCTCTGGCAGCATGACAGTAGCAGGGGATGATCTATATTTGTGGGCAACGACATTGGAGGGCAGAAAGGAACCAAAAGGAAGAGAAAATTGACTTGCTTGCTTAACCAGTCAAGCTTGACAAACACTAGCGGGGCAACCCTAACCAATGCTTTTTGGGAAGATGATCTCTTCTCTTCATCATCACAAATTTATATATATAAATATTTTTGGAAGTTGGAAAGTATAATGGGGATGATATAGAGGTCTTAATGAAACTGTTACGGCCAATTCAATATTAAAATTAAGGGACCAACTTTTGTGGATGATGATCAGTTTTGAGGCGAATAAGTCTAACTATTAAATTACATGATTTAATTATCAGAACGTGGCATATAGATATAGTCCAGGCCGGGACCTATAATTAAGCTGCTGGCCAGCAATTACAATGCGATCCCATGGTGTCTGCTACCAACTCATCTGATTGAAGCTAAGTACAAGCAATCTGACTTAATAAGTTGATAAGGTATTAGCTTACTCTTATCAAATGATTATGCGTCCAGATTCTACTTCTGTACGTGGACACATCTTCTTGATCTTGTTCTTCTCCTTGAGGGCAATTATACGTGTCCAAATTAAACTTTGATGGGATGGCCTTAAGTTTTTGACTGACTGAGATGGCATTTTAGAACTATCTAATGAGGAAAAAAATATTGAATTTTTTTGATTTCAAGAATCTGCCAGGTACTCTTCTTCAATGGCTAAAGCAGGATGATTGTTCACCGAATACACACAATAATAGAAATTAGCTACAGGTGTATTCAATAAATAACATCCACCAATGCTGCGACACATCAAAGTACAAACTTTTTTGCCACCCGTTAGTGGCCTACAACTCTTTGGAACAACTTATACTTCTTGTCATTTTCAAATGAAGGACTATATATGCTACTTGCTCACTTACTTTTTTTTCTTTTAATTCCTTACTCAAACTTCTTCTTTGTGGCAACAATAACTAGGTTGAAGACTTTCCAAGAATGTGGCATTAGTCTCAATATATATTTGACTAAACTGAAATAGATAACTTGAGAATTTTGTGCCCATTCAAGGAAACGTACGATGTAATGATTACCTTAATCACATCGTCAAAAATGTTCACTTAATAAGTTAAGCTCGTAATGGGAGAATGTCTTTATTTGCTTCTTTATCAGATCTGGCATAAGTTATGGATGTATTTTTTTCTGCAACTTATTTTAATTCTGTTTCATTGTGGGATGAGTTAACTCACTCTGATTTATGTTTTCATTTTTTGTTTCGATTTCAGCACCAAGATTTTCAACTACACAAGAATTGGATGCAATTTGCAGGATCAGCTGCAAGCTCTAGCAGTTCTTGACGAGGTGAACAACAAGCTCATATAACCTTGAAGGCTGGAGCGATGCAGTGAACTGTTGGTGTTGGTTGTCCATGTTGTTTCAGCAGCAGGCAGCTGAACATGATTAGTCAAATACTCAGATTAAGCTTAATTTGCTCTTCTCCAAATGGGAGAGCTGCCGGGAAGTTCAAAGAAAAGCTTTTACATCATAGTTCCTACATGCCAAGTCCCTGGCAGCTGTATCGAGAACAACTGGGGACAAGAGATCGACATAGGACAATCTGGAGATGACTTTTTTTCCTGTGGTGATGACATGGTTGCTGAGGGAGCTGAAGATGACTTTCCAAACTGTTCCACTTAACACGCTTTCCAGTTGGTAGGGAAGTGTGATGTTTACATCACAGAGTTTGATTTGTGGAAGAAGGTGGTGGTGGCGGCAAGTGCACCAAGGCAACTTGATAGCAGCACTATCATAAGCTTTGGTTCCTTGCTCCATTTGTCCCTGAAGTTCAAGATTTTGTAGATTGGCTATCCACCATATTGAAGCTTTAAACAAGAAAACAGATGTATCAGCTCCTAACCATTCACAATCTTTAAAAAGCAACTTTAACGAAAGGACATCAATTCATTGCCCTCTTATTGATTTGATTTGGTAATAGCCTCTGAAAAGTAAGTGTAGTATAGTGAGAATTGGCTGGGTACTGGCAAAGGTTGTATTGTTACTAGTCTTACAAAAAATACTTGCCAAACAACGCAAGATATCTTTCTTTATTACTCAGACTGCCAAATATGGCTCTCCATTTTCTACATTTCTTACATCTGTTTAAATTTTGGGTGGAAAACAACAAGAAAAATCAATATATGTTTAAGAGATCTAGCTACGATCTATTATATAACAAAATATTTTATGTAATGAAAACAACACTCAAATGCTAATTTGGATGGCTTCTCCTTCCGTTGCCTATGTAATTTATTAAATTTGTCTTCATTTTCTTTTCACTAAGAAATCATATTTTGCAATAAATCTTTGCCATGACGACATGAATCTTTTTATCTTTCTCATGTGTTAGGGTTCATTCCTCTTTTATGGAATTTTTGTTGAAAAGTTTTAGGTGTTATTTATCTTTCTCTTCGTCATAGAGAAGGGTATAATTGTGCTACTTGGCTAAAGAAGGATATGATGCAATGACTCCCTTAATCACATTATGTTACAATAGGGAAACTTTAGTGTTTACTTTTAGTGTCTTTTGGTTGGAAAAGACTCTTTCTTATTGTGCTCCAGTTATTTTTTTTCTTCCCACGAAACGAATCAAGAAGACTATTTCATTTCATGTAATTGTGTTTTTATGATGTCTTACGTAGTTATTATGTATAATTTACAACATCACTGGTGCAATTTTTTTTTTTTATTCCTAATAGACTCGTATGGTTTTGTGAACACAACGAAAAAAAAAAAAAAAAAAATAGAGAGAGGGGTGGGGGAGCTGCAAATTCATATTTACTTGAATTTGACTCTCGTTTTAGGTACATTAAAATTTTGAATTAATCTATAGAATTTTTTTTTTTGTTTTGTATATGTCAGGCTATAATTTAGATTAGAACCTACCAAGTTGCATAAATTATTGTTACAGTTACTTTGTAAAATATTAAAACTGTCAATATGTCGCCATCGTTTGAATTATCGGTTCAAACATTAAACATGTATATTTTAAAAGGTGGATAAAAAATTAATTCCAAAAAAGATAGGGTATAACATTTAAAAACTTATTAGAAAGGAAAGGTATTCATAAAACAATTATCATACGGCACTCCTCATCGAAATATTCACCTTGAAAATTTTGGAAAAGTTGAGTAAAAGTTCTAAACTAAAACCCCTAAAAGCCTATAACAATTTCGAGCTTGTTTGATTTGCTATTTTCTAGAATTTTTGTAGAAAAATATACTATAGTGATTTGATGTTTATAAGGAAAAATGTGATTGAATAATATACTCACAAAAGACATAAATTTTTTTGAAAAAAAATGGCAACCAAACAAGGATTGAAACTTTTTAATTAAAGGACATGTGATATGAAATTATAGAACTAATTTTGATTCTTGCACTTTATTTACATTGTGTAGTTTCTAGTACATGTTTAACTTATTATTAGTACAATGATATAGATCGTGCAGGACGATTTCCACTAATTTATTAACGAAAATTGGTTTTATTAAAAAAAAAGGTTTAACTTTACTCCTTGTCACTTCTTCTTCTTCCAAAATAATAATGTGATACAATACACTTTGTAACCTAGTAGCTATCAACAATAAACAAATTAACCCCACAATTTTATCTTCATACCACAAAATAAAATATAAATGTTTGGTTCATTCGGGCTTTGTCTGAAATGTATTGTACAAAAACTGATGAAAAACGTAGTAACAAGTAAAATGTGTAAATATTAGATTATTACTCTCCCAAATTACAAATTTTTTGCTATGCATAAATTCCGAATTGTTACACTCCTTGGATATTCTTCATTTTAAATTTTTAAATCAATTCATTAATTAGTGAATTAAAAAACAAAGGAAGTAATAGCGCATTTTAGGGTTTTCTTTTTCTCCCTCCAAAAACTTAAACTCGACTGCTTGAACTGGAGTTACTGTGGCGTTGACTGAAGTCGCTGACCGCGAAAATGAGGCTCCTCCACCTCCATCTCCGCCGATTCCGCTTTCTCGGCCGCCGGGACCACCACAATCACCACCGCCGATGCTTCGCCACCAAATACAGCGGAAGAGTAGTAGTAGAAACCGACAACGGTCGTTCATTTGCCGTAGAAGTCGACAACCCTATCCTTCGAGCTGACGTGAGAGGCTATCCACTCCCCCGCCGCGATCTCATCTGCAAAGTCGTCAGCATCCTCCAACCATCACCTTGCCCCTCAGGATCCTCCTCCTCCCCCGACGATCTCTTCATGGATCTCTCCGACTACCTCGAAACACTAAACGTAATGATTACTCCCTCTGAAACCTCCGAAATCCTTAAATCCCTAAAATCACCAAATTTAGCCCTAAAATTCTTCCAGTTTTGCTCCTCCGAAATACCTGATTTCCGCCACGACTCCTTTACTTACAACAGAATTCTCTTGATTCTATCCAAGGCACATCTCCCCAACCGCCTCGACCGCGTTCGAAATATTTTAAACGAAATGGTTCAATCCGGAACACGTGGTAGCATCTCCACCGTTAATATATTGATCGGAATTTTCAGCGACGGCCAAGAATATGGAGGAATTGATGAATTGGAGAAGTGCTTGGGGTTAGTTAGAAAATGGGAACTGAGTTTGAATTGCTATACGTATAAATGTCTCATGCAAGGGTATTTGAGATTGAATGATTCGAAAAAGGCGTTGGAAGTTTACAGAGAAATGACGAGGCGTGGATATAAGTTGGATATTTTTGCTTATAACATGCTTCTTGATGCTCTTGCAAAAGATGAACAGGTTTGATGTTGAAGCCTCTTTTCAGTTTATTTGATCTAATGTTTTCATATTCTTTAAATTTTTGAGCTTTTAGCTTCCTTTTTATTTAAATTAAATGCAGTGGTATTGTACTGTCATCTTTCTCAGTGGCATTGTTGAATTTTACTACTATCATCTTTAGCTTTGCTTAAATGTTTTCTTGAAATGTATGCAGCCCTGAGTGGGAGGGACCATTTTGCCTGAAGTAAGAAGCTTGGCCTTATTTATAGCTAAGTCTTATACCACTATAGGGTTTTTAGATAGCTACCCTTAATGGGAAGTTTGTAAGAACTGGATATATCAAGTTCTCTCGTCCTTTGAAAAAAGCATCATCAAATATGACACAAAGAAATGATAGTTTGGCTTTGTTCGGTCATACGTTGCAAATTGAGCAGTTAAATCGTTAAAAGCAATCATCAAAACTAAGTAATGATGGGATCAAAACTTGCAAAACGTCTAATTCTTTGTCTATAATCTTTTGTATTGGACAATTTTCTGTGATGAGGCTGTCAAGCACACGTGCACATTTCAAATTCACTCCCATCTCCCTCTCTCCCTCTCCCTCTTTCTGTTTGAGATGGATATGGGCTTCAGAAGTCTTTAGTCTGATGATGTAGCATCTTGGCAGGTTGACCAGGCTTACGAGGTTTTTAAGGACATGAAACAGAAGCATTGTGAGCCTGATGAGTATACATACACAATTTTGATAAGAATGACTGGAAAATTGGGAAAACCAAATGAATCACTGGCCTTATTTCAGGAAATGCTATCAAGGGGTTGTTCACCAAATTTAATTGCTTACAATACTATGATGCAAGCACTGTCTAAGAGTCGGATGATCGACAAGACTCTCTTTCTATTCTCGAAGATGGTAGAAAACAATTGCCGGCCCAATGAATTCACATATACTGTCATTTTAAATGCTTTAGCTGCAGAAGGTCAGCTGGGTAGACTTGATGAGGTGGTGGAAATATCACGCAAGTACATGAACAAGTCAATTTACGCATATCTTGTGAGAACATTGAGCAAACTAGGCCATGCAAGTGAAGCCCACAGGATGTTTTGCAACATGTGGAGCTTCCATGATAAGGGAGACAAGGATGCTTATATGTCCATGTTGGAGAGCTTGTGCCGTGCTGGGAAGATGACAGAGGCAATTGACCTGCTGAGCAGGATGCATGAAAAGGGTATAAGTACAGACACCTTCATGTATAACATGGTCCTATCTGCTCTAGGGAAATTAAAGCAGATTGCCCATATCAGTGATCTGTTTGAAAAAATGAAAAAAGTTGGTCCTTCGCCAGATATATTCACTTACAACATCCTGATCTCTAGCTTTGGCAGAGCTGGGCAAGTTGAAGAAGCTGTCAAAATCTTTGAAGAGCTTGAGGATAGCAATTGCCGACCCGATATCATATCCTACAACTCGTTAATAAATTGTCTTGGTAAGAATGGAAATGTTGATGAAGCACATCTGAGATTGAGAGAGATGCAAGAGAAGGGTTTGAATCCTGATGTCATCACATATAGCACCATTATTGAATGCTTTGGTAAGATGGATAAAATTGAGATGGCTTGTCAGTTGTTTGATGAGATGCTTGCAGAAGGCTGTTCTCCAAATATTGTGACATACAATATCTTACTCGATAGTCTTGAGCGGTGTGGGAGAACTGCAGAGGCAGTGGACTTGTATGTAAAACTTAAACAACAGGGTTTAACACCTGACTCATTAACTTATGCCATTATTGAAAGATTGCAAAGTGGTTCACATAAGGCTCTTAGAATTCGCAAGAAAAATCCAATTACTGGTTGGGTTGTTAGTCCATTAAGGTGATGGAACACAAATATGATGTCTGAATTGGAAGCTGGAAGTACTCTCATCTAAGAGGCTGTTTGCAGGAGTCGGATTTTAGGCGGAGATAGATAGATGTCCTAAGCATGCGCTTCCCTTGCCACCAAAGAGGTAATTAGATTATTTTCCAAGAAGAAACAAAATTGCATGTATGGCAAAGAAATGTCCTTTAGTTGGCTGTGTGAATTAAGTTCTAATGGAGAATTTTAAACTTAAGGGTTTGATTTCCTTCTCTGGGATACTTTGAAGCTAAAGCCTGCATATTAAACCCAACGTTTTAATTTGCACTTTGCAGCGATTGTTAAGGTAAATCTCCAAAGCGTGAAATCCTGGCATATCACATGACCTTGTGAACTGTTGTGCACCTGCTGTAATCTACTAGTCTATCCATGTCATCACCTGGACAAGATTGAACTAGTCTTATGGCTTTAGGTATTTTAAGTACATGAATTTCAAAACCTCTAATTATTACTTAATTCTGGCACCGCTTCAGTATGCAATGTGATAAGTCAGACCCAACGTGACATGTGGATCGGGTTATTTGACCCTACTTTATTTCTGAGATGTTATGGTGCTTTTGGCATTTAAGGCACCCATTGGCTAACCTGATGGTTGGCCAACAGTTTTCTGAACCAATGATCAGTCTGTTAATTTCTGTCTCCCTACAGGTCAGTAGCACTATCAAGGTCAGGAAGTTTGTTAAATATAAAATGTTCTTTAAGACGAAATGTGACATCTAAACAAATTCTGGGGTGGTTGGTTTTGTGCTCTCACCTTGAGGCTGTTCCCGTCTGCCCAAGGGGTTGTAAGATTGTTTTAGCAAAAAGTTGGATCTAATAGTCTATCAAGAAGATACATGATTTGCTGTGCTGAAGTAAATTCTGGTGGGCATCTAGAAATCTAAGAATTCAGTTGCATTCTCGTTCTCTATGTGATGTTATTCTGGCAGTCTCCTTGCTTTTGTTCTCTTTTGGATTTTGAAGGGTTGGGGTCAGGGTGGGTGAGGATGCAGGTTTGGCTGGAAAAGTTTGAAGCTAAAGCGAGCAATATAAATCCATCCTTACAAATTGAAGATTTTTTTTGCATCTTGTTTTGTGGAGTAATCTTTTTCAAATGGCCTTTTTTTTTTCCTTGGATCCATTTCTTCTTGTCTTTGTAGCTATTTTTTTTGGCCTTTTTTTTTTTCAATTACTTTTTGGGTGGTTAATGAATTGAGGGCAGAATGGCTCTAAGGATACTTGAAACACGTTCTGGTGATGAACTTCTAGAAAATAGGCTAACAGTATCAGTTATTATACATTTTTTCTTTTCAGTGTTCTTTTGCTGCATTAGTAATTAGGAAAGTAGCCAATTAAGCATGCCTTAATAATTCTTCTAATTTCCCGGTTGAATTTTTGTAATAGTTTTTGTTTAGTTTTGCAGCATGAGGAAAAATTGGATGGGGTCAAATAGGTCTCCATGACTACAAAGAGAAAGCAGTCTAGTATCAGCAGATGTCCTCAGTTCTGAGGAACAAAATCTGCAGGAAAAAGAGTTGCTGGCTTGAAAAAGCGTAACTGGATGCACCATGCACCATGCACCATGCACCATGCAACGGCAACGGCAACTTTTGCCAAAAGGAAGCAGAGTTCATACACCAATTTGGCGCAATACTTGGAACGGTCGATGAAGTTTCTTGGAAGTTGTCTTTGGGCAAAAGATGAGTTCTTTAATTACCCAAAAAAAAAAAGAAGATATGAGTTCTGTCAGGGTGGCAGCAGGAAATGGTTGCCCATCCAATTCATAACTTGCACTAGAATGTACAGCCTAGTAACAAAATTTGTAGCATTATCAAGGTGGTTATTTTTTGTCCCATTAATTGCAAAGGTGTCGTGATTATTTAGTGATCTTGAGAGTTAATTACTGGACATGATGATGGCTTGATCAGATATAAGAGCAGAATGGAGCAAGAAGTTATTACTTATCAGCACTGTCTTTGCATGCCTTTCCTGTTGCGGGCTTTTGCAAATTTTTGGGGGGTCAAGAATGAGTATCCAATAGATGATTGCTATTTGCTACCCCATACTTCGTTTTCTCTAAAAGGGGAAAAATAAAAAGAAAAAGAAAACGATGGATCAGCTAGGATCCAATACAATTGCAGACCTCACTTCTCCTATTCGCAATTCCCGAATTGTGGGAAGGGTAAATCTAAAGAGCCCTTTGTGTAGAAAATTGAACGACAAATTTGTCATTCTTGGATTTGAAGACATTAAGGTAAGAAAACGAAATTTATCATTAAGCTTGACATTTAGACATGGGATACTAGACTACAAAGAGAGCACTAATTTGTTCCATGTGTTTTTCACACAGATTAAGAAAAGTTAGGTAGGATTTATTAGAAGACTAAATTTAGGAGAGTACTTTTCTATTATACCCTTACATGAAATTAGTTATAGAGTTACATTAATTACTTTTGGGAGTTGGTATGAAGATTAAGAAAAAAAATAATTGTTTGTAGAATATGGATGGTTTTTCAGATTTTCGCTCATTGTTTTGTAGAGAATGATGACTTTTAGTATTTCTTTATTGATATAGTAAAAAGGTTTGGAAGTATAACAAAATATGACTTTTTATATTACCACTATGCTTTTGGAAAATTTAACTACATTAAATAGGGTAGTTATATTTATTAACAAACTATAATAAATAAGGGCATTTTAGAAAATTAAAAGCTAACTGCCATCCTCAATGGGAAAAGTGGACCGTAATTGAGAGACAAAAAAAAGAAAATGAGACTATGAAAATGGGACGGAGAGAGTGACAAGTAAACGGTGATGGTAATTTACAGTATTGGGCGGACATCCCAGGCTTTCATCCGTAGTGAGATTGATTAGGACAAAATGGCACATTAATCTCACAGATCCCGAGTATCAAGGACCCTTGGGCCAATTTTTTTTTTTACTGTCTGGGCTACTTGTAACTAAAATTGAGTTTCGGCGGCCCAAATCTGTAGCCCACCAACCCTTCAGCTTTTCCTGTAAGCTTTCATTTTGGAATGGCACGCGACGCGAGCTAGATTTTGGCGCCTCCAAAATCTTTTGAAACGCCCATTTACCGTGTTCTTTCCCACACCCCAGTTCTGTCAGGCCACCACTACTCCGTCTCTCTCCGTCTCTGGAACATCAACCAGCGGCAATGGAGCAGCAGAGAAAGCAGAAAATGGTGCAAGAACAACAGCAACAACACGATGAACTAGATGACGTTCAGCACGGACCCTTCCCCGTTGAACAGCTTCAGGTCCAATGCCTTCCCCCAATTAGAAGAACAAAAAATGACAAAGAAATAAACTTGTTCTTATCAATTATCATAGATTTCTTGATAAAATTTTCAGCTTTTGATTGTATTCCTGTAGTTTGTTCAACTGGGTTTTCTTCTAATTCTCCGAAAAGGGTTTTCTCTTTTGGCTTTTCTAGGTTTAGTTATGCTAATAGTCAAGTCCTACCTTTTTTCTTTTGGGTTCTAAATTATTTGCGTAATTTCTGAATTGGGCTTTGTATTTTTTATATTTTTTTCAGTTTGCAGTAGCTTTCATTAGGGTTTGCTAGCTGGGTTCCCTGTTACGCCCAAATTAGCTGTTTCCGAATGTTTTTTGATGTATCATTGTTTTCTGGCGAGCTTCTCAGATAATATTCCAAACCATTGATTTCGTATCTGTGTCGCATGCATCTTGAAATTCTTTGCTGCTGCTGCTGCTGTTTTTTTTTGGTTTTTGTTTTTGTTTTTTTGTTTTCTCTCCAAAGATTTTCGACTAAAGCCCTTTAATTTGCTTGCATTGCTGCGAACCTTGAGCTATTGTTTGTAAAAAAAATGGGCCTTTAGGGGCACCTGCGTGGTATATCATTTTCTTGTAGATGACACCGTACACGGCATATCTGTGAATTTTCTTCAACAAGGCTTAAAAAAGGCTTCCAATTAGTTATTTAGCTTATTGGGACATCATCACTGATTGCAATCTAGCGCAAATGCATCTGTATACTGATGACTAATCTTGCACAGATATAGAGGCATTTCTTGGCTATTGTTTCTTGGTCAGTCTAGGATTTCTGTATGTTCTGCTTGACGTTTACTGTTGGAAAAGAGTGGTCTGATGTTGTGAACTTATGCTATTAGTTCATGAGTCAATCTCCTCGCACGCCATGACTGTAGCTAAAAGGTTTTACTGATGGGTCATATTCCTTCTTTGAATTTTTTTTTTTCCTTTTGGTTCTCCATTTGTAGGCATCTGGAATTGCTGCTCTTGATATAAAAAAGCTTAAAGATGCTGGTCTCTGCACTGTTGAATCTGTTGCATACTCTCCAAGGAAGGAGCTTTTGCAAATAAAAGGAATTAGTGAAGCTAAGGTTGATAAGATAATTGAGGCAGGCATGTTGCTCTTTCTTTAATGTTGTAATGTTTATTTTCACATGTACATTTTTTGCCATTAGTGAAAGGATATGCCTCTTCAACGCAATGGAAAGCTCATATTGTCTATCATGAGTTGTAATTCACTTCAGCTGCTTGTCAACAGCTTCAAAGTTGGTGCCTTTGGGTTTCACCAGTGCCAGCCAACTCCATGCTCAGAGGCTTGAAATCATACAGATTGCTACTGGATCAAAAGAACTTGACAAGATATTAGAAGGTAGATTACCATTAATCTTGGTTATGACCCTTTATAGTCATTTAACATCATATCATGTGAATTGTACAGGAGGAATTGAAACAGGATCCATAACTGAGATGTATGGGGAGTTTCGTTCTGGAAAGACTCAACTATGTCATACACTCTGTGTCACTTGCCAAGTAAGATTATTATGTCTTTACTCAACATCTGGCACCAAGACACAGCTAGTCATGTGATGTCCCTCTTGATTTGAACTTTTTGTTATACTAGCATGACTAAAAGGTGCAACCATATGATGTTGGAATTGCCATCAATAGTTGTAGACTACTACCTACCTAGTGTGATTTTCTATTGATATAATCAGCATCAGATGAACACTTGACTGGGTATTGCAGCTTCCACTAGACCAAGGAGGTGGTGAGGGGAAAGCAATGTACATTGATGCTGAGGGAACATTCAGGCCACAGAGACTTCTACAGATTGCTGACAGGTTTATGTAGAACTTTGACATAAACGTCTTCTATATTACTTTCTCTGGTTTATTAGTTATAAATTTTATTGACTATCGTTGGTCCAATATTGCAGGTTTGGACTAAATGGTGCTGACGTTCTGGAGAATGTAGCCTATGCTCGAGCATATAACACTGATCATCAATCAAGACTCTTGCTTGAAGCAGCTTCAATGATGGTAGAGACCAGGTATTCTGGGTTCTTGTTTGGTTACAGTTTTACACAATTTCTTGGCTTTCTCTTTTTCTTTTCATCCAAATCTTTCTTTCTTCCATCTTTTCTTAAAAAAATGCAGAGATTATAAGGTGAAATTTGGTTTGCCCTAATCTGTGATAGTTCTAACCAGATTGTCATACGAGTTTTTGATTTTAAAGCATCTTTTGCTACACAAGCCATCAGATTTTGTCAAAGTCTGGAACAGAATTAATTTTGGTGTTCTTATGATACAGATTTGCTCTTATGGTTGTGGATAGTGCCACAGCCCTTTACAGGACAGATTTTTCTGGGAGGGGAGAATTGTCAGCTAGGCAAATGCATTTAGCAAAGTTCTTGAGGAGCCTTCAGAAATTAGCAGATGAGGTATAGTTCTTTATCCACTTCTGGTGTCATTCTAGGAGCCTGTCTAAATGTCAGCTTGAGTTGAAGTTTATGCTCAACTGTTGAAGACATAATACTCAGTCAACAGCCTATATCTTGTATATATGTGATTCATGCTATTATGGTTGCAGTTTGGCGTGGCTGTTGTGATTACTAACCAAGTTGTTGCCCAAGTGGATGGTTCTGCCATTTTTGCTGGGCCACAAATCAAACCTATTGGTGGTAATATCATGGCCCATGCTACAACAACAAGGTATGCACATGCTTCTAGTGATTTTTAGCTGATCCACAGCAAGCTGATACACTGCTGAAAAATTAAAAGCATTTTGATGTCCTATTGACAGGCTTGCTCTTAGAAAAGGAAGAGCAGAGGAGCGCATTTGTAAAGTAATTAGCTCTCCATGCTTAGCTGAAGCTGAAGCGAGGTTTCAAATTTCCCCTGAAGGTGTAACTGATGTCAAGGACTGATCCTCTTTATTGAAATTGCGAAAGATCTTTCTTCTTCCCCATTTTTGCATTTCAGTTTAGCCTTATGCCTTCTATTGTAATAGGTACAGTTTCTGTCACTTTTAAGGGTCTTTTTTGTGAAAAAAGGATCTGTTTTTGTATCATTTCAGTTGTGAATCAGTTTGCCAGAAGGCATACAAGACGAACAATTCGGTCCAAGTGAAAAGAGCATATTGGCGATTGTTATGCTACTACATCTTGGTGCTCATTTCTTTGTAACTGCCAAATTGAAAATCTTGCAGATTTGTTTTGTAAATGCAATTTGCTGTTCTTCATAACTTGTTAGTCTTCTGTAACTTGCTGCTAAATGCTCGAGATTTAGTAATAGTAGTAGTTTGTATCAAGATGAAAAGATTAGGTATTTGCCTGACAGTGAGAAAACAAGGCAGAAACAGTCTACTCTCGTGCTACTCACAAAATTTACAAGAAAAAGCTGTCACTCTGGAAGCATTGGACTGGGAAGGGGGAGCCTCTACCCAACTGTACTTTTGCCATACCAGTTAAAACAGGAACTTAATAGAATTAGAAGATGTTTGGTTGGGTGGAAAATTATATATCTAACTGTAAATATCTAACAGGAACTTAATAGAATTAGAAGATGTTTGGCAAAGTTCAGATAATCTGTCAAATAATAGAACCAAGAAATGAGAGGACTTAACATCAAATTGAATATTTGTAAACATTCGAATCAACTTTTTATCTTTTGAACCACTTTTCGGATATGAAGTTATATGCAAAAAAATTTTGATTGCACAGTAACCGCATTTGTTTGGCTATAAAGTTATTTGCAAAAGGCAAAAAAAAAATTTGTTTTTTTTATTTCATTGTATGTACCTTTTTCAATAGTTTTTATTTTTTTAATAGGTTTCGTTTGGATTGATATTTTTCCTCAAAAAAATTTTTACATTTTTCATAAACATATTTTTCGATCACATTTTTATTTCACATACGTTAAATCAAATATTTTTCTACAAAACTCGAGAAAATAACAATTTAAACAGACTACATAATTTTTTATCATTTACATTACATCATAACAGAATTACATATAGTTTTCCAATTAACCTCCCATCAAATTTTGCCGAAAATAAAACAATTTAAATACTAATTATATAGTATTTTAAAAGAAGCTTACAAGCTTACGGGTTAAACTAAACTATGATGTACATATACAGAAGCAAATGGTACAACCAACCTCTGCACCCATAAATCTGAATCTTGACAAACCAACTAGCTAAGCTAGCTAGTCGCAGTGCAAGGCTAGAAAGCGCCCTCCCTCGTCAGTCGTCCCCGTTGAGTAAGCTCCACGACACAGGGGAAGCACGGCGGCAGTGGCCGTGTTGGCCGTTGCTCGACTGGTCAAATTCTTCTTCTTCGTTTCTAAAATGCATTCTTTTGCTTGAATTGAAATTCAGGATATAAACAGAATCTGCAAGAGAAGAAAATAATGGCGGCAACGACGACGACGACAACGTCGACTTCGCCGCCACCAAAAGTCGGCGTTGCAGTTCCGAAATCAGGCGCAGTTTCGAGAGGTTATAACTTCGCTTCTACTTGGGAGCACGTAAGCCTTTCTTGTCCTCTTGCTATTCCTCTTCTTGTTCACTTCAACACTTCTTCCGTTCCAGCCTCAGTTAGGTATCTGGATTCGTATTTTGCTCAAATTGTTCCGTTGGATGTAGCTTCTGGATTTTAGATCTATGTGATTGTTTTATTTTATGACAATGTAAAGAAAGATAAACAGTGGAGATCCGCGTTGGTCTACATTGCCAATTTCCGTTGATTTCTGGAAATGAACGTGCAGGTGGTTCTTGATCTAGGTTTTTCTGATCCTCATGTTATTATCGTGGACTTGGTAATTGTAACTCTTAGAGCTGCTGGTTAGGGACAAAGATGGTGTCACGGGATGATTGTTGAAGAACATTAGCATTTTTATATGGAAATTGAAACAGTGAGAAGTGGTGTATCTATGTGAGTTTATTTTTTTGAGAGCTGTTTGAAACCCCCTCTGTTCGTTGTGCTGCCAAATTAGATATTTTTACAAGGTTAGATGCTACTTGTTGCTTTTGGAGTTACAGAAAGCAAGAAACTTTGACATGTGTGTTACACTTCAGTGTGGCATTATTTTCTTTTCTCTAGTATAGAAGGGAATGGAATTCCCAAACTTTATGTATGAAACTAAGGGCAGAAATTGATATTTCTAATGTCCCCTTCAAGCATTTCCATTCTGATTGTAGAGCAGTTGGCTGTTAACTGATTAGGTTCGAGGCCTGCTTGGTAATCAATGCTAGTATCTACAAACTCAGTATTCATATGAGCACTTGCGTGTGTCTAGTTTTAGAAGTTTCCAAGCTTTCACCTTAATGAGTAATAAGATGTCAAGACACCTCCTTTTCCTTTTTCATTAAATCTTTATGTGTCAGTACATTTACGTGTATTTTGGAGATCTTATTTATGCCACACAATTTAAGTTTGTGGTACTATTTATATGCCACTGTTTTCCAGATATGTGCTATTATGTTAGTTTCAGATACTCTGCCTCTTTTATTTTTTATTTTTAAAAAAATTCTTTCCATATCGACACTATTTGCCCCTCAAAATTTGAGGGATTCAATGTGAACTTTGTAAATGCTATAATTAATTCTTTATTTCCTTTTTGGATCCTTTTTTTTTTTTTTGGTTTTGTAGAATGCTCCATTGACAGAACATCAGCAGGCAGCAATTCAAGCACTTTCTCATGCTGTTGCTGAGCGGCCATTTCCACCCAATTTAGTAAGTTACTGATGCCTTAGTTCCTTTTTTCCTTTCTTTTCCCTTCTTTAGGAATGTGTTTCTTTTCTCTCCCTGCAATTAAAGGCATTCTTTGCTATGCAAGTCCCAAGAGCATGTCACAGGAGAGGATAATGATCTGTCTATTTCGATGAAGCACAGTACAATTGAAGATTCAGGCACCATTGAGACTGTCCTGGTCAATACCAACCAGGTGAGGTAGTCATTAAGTGCTGAACATATACAAGATCGTATTATTTTACTGTATCTTGCTAGAAGATAGGGTATGTAGCAAAAAAGAAGATCAGCCATTTACAAACAGCAACATCAAGTGTACATATACCCAGCATTACTCTCATTACCTCAATTTGCTCGAATCATATTTGAGGCAGCATAGTGGTGTCAAGAAATGAGGATGGTCAGTATGGGGTATATCAAGACTGACAGTGGCATGGCCAATGGGTGATTTAGACATTCAGAATATTCTTATATACTCCAACATTGACTTTCCATTTCCGGAGACATGGAGGACTTAATTGAGTTCACTTTTAAAACAGATTACTTGGTTGGCACATGAATAAATTATTATTCGGTTTTCACTTTATGTCTTGTTTCCATGTCTGGTCCTCCCTAAGAACATGTAAGGAGGTTGCAATAGAGTATATATTTTCTTGGAAAAATTTATAACAGCTAAATTTGTTGATGTGCTTACTGCCAATATATACTTTTTAGTTTATGTGTCTATTGTTAACTCCTGAAATTCTTTCCTTTGTTTAGTTTTTGACTCGATTCAATGTGTCCTCTGCTTATTATGTGAAACAGTTTTACAAGTGGTTTACAGGTCTTGAAGCAGCCATGAAATCAGAGGTTAGTATTGGCTTCCATTGACATGGCATTCTGACAGTTTTGATGATCACACTACTGTACCTGATTTTTCCATCATTTAGACAGAAGAAAAGTACCAGCATTATGTGAACACCTTAACAGAACGGATACAGACATGTGATGGCATTCTTCATCAGGTGAATAAATATGCTTTGGCTTCTTTACAAATATTATTTCATGTTTTGTTTTCTGTCCTTTTGTAACAAACGAGCGAAGTTTGTCTCTTTGGCTGAATATACTTTCAGTTCTTTCTGTTTAGACTGAGTCATGTTTTGACTCCAGGTGGATGAGACCCTCGAATTATTCAACAATTTACAGTTCCAGCATCATGCGGTAGCAACAAAGACTAAAACTCTTCATGATGCGTGTGACAGACTGGTAGACTCATCCTTTCTGTTAGCATCTGATTGCACCAATCTTAGCAAAGTACCTCTCTGTCTAATGGTTTTAAACTTCTTAAACCTGTGGTGAGGGTGTTACTTGATATTTATTTTCCATGAGTTGCAATTGCTTCATGTCTTTGACATTATGTTTTTTGTTTGCATCATGTTCAAGAGGTTAAATTATCTGATATAGTTATTGATTTTTATGTTATCATTTATGGTCAGTTATGTTGTAACCTAATATTAGGAAAGAAAGCAATGTCTTTAGCCATTCTACTGAAGATGTTCTTCTTTTGTTACTGTTTGTTTTGCTTTAAAAGGAAGTTTAATTGAACGAAACTGTCTTACAATTCGAGACTGAGATGATGCATTAAATTTGTAAAAGTTGATTGAAGAATAATGTACATTGAATCTTGAGTTCTTCTGTTTGTTACGTGTTTTACAGGTTATGGAGAAGCAGAGATTGATTGAGTTTGCAGAGTCACTGCATAGTAAGCTCAGTTACTTCGATGAATTGGAGAATGTAAGGTTTGAACACCATTTACTTGTTTATAGATCAATTACCTTGTTATTTATTTGCATAAAGATTCAGATTCTTCGCACCTCAAAATGCATATTTTTAGATTGTATGGCTGATACAGAAAGATAACTTTGTGATATAACTTTGTCAATGATAGGTTTACCTGCTTAGAAGAGTGAGGCAATGACTTGTCTTACATATATTCATCATTTGTCCAGCAAAGATATGTTTATTGAGTATTTATATCAGGGTAATTCATAAACTGAAGTTGACAATTTTAAAAAGTGACATATTGCACTATGTATTAGAGACACGACCCCAAAGAACGTTTAATGTAGTGAAATACATTTTATCTGAGATACATTTCTTCTTGAAAGTTTTAATATCAATGCTGTTTCCTTCCCTTAATAGTATTACTTCTTGATCATTCAACATTAACATTGAAATCGTGGGCACTTTTTACTGTGCTTTTCTTTTGCCTGAGTTTCTTTGGCTGAAGTTTTATCCTTGTCCCTGCAGTTGAGTCATATTGGTTGTTATGTGTTGGTATTGGGATGTGTATAAGGCTATTCTTTTCTGTAGCGGGTACTTCAAAATATGGCATTCTCTCTCAACTTGTTTTCTAGTTTATTTCCTTCAGAACAGGTTCTAATGGAGCTGCCATGTTGCAGTTTTTTGTGGGGTTGTCTATTTGTTTGTTTCTATTAACTGTTGCAAGTGCAGTATGTGATTATAACTTGTTTCACTCTTGTTTGCAGGTTGCTACCAGTTTTTATTCTCCGAGCATGAATGTAGCAAATGAGAACTTTCTTCCATTGCTAAAGAGACTTGACGAATGCATATCGTATGTAAACTATTAAATTTCAGTATTTGGTTATTAGCTTGTCAATTTGCACCACTGGGTGAGGATACAATAATAACACTTTAATTGAGCTTCAAAGTTAAAAGTTTATCATATTTAAGATAGAGAATTAGCCCAAAAAGAGTTTACCAGAAGGAATAATTCCACTTTCCTACCTTAAAATTTCTCAATTCTCAATTTGCACGTGGACTTTTACTTTGAATACTTTGCATCTCCTCAAATTTTTATTTTGGGTTCATTGCACCCGAATGTTACCAATTCATCCTTAAGTTCTAGAATTTTGCACAATCTTATTGGAAACAAATAAATAATATGTACATATACACCATGCCTCTCTTTTCAATGATGAAAATGCTAAGTATGCAATAATCACAAAACAATGAGTGAGCAAATATTTGTCCAAAATAGAAGTTGATGCTGCAAAGTGAGGATCAGTGCAAACTAAAGGATGCAAAGTGGAATTACTCCTTACAAGAATTACTATGTCAGAAAGAAATGGCACACAAGGTGATAAGAATAAACAAACTGACCAATGTGGAAAATAAGAGTCTCCTTATCCGTCAGAGTAGCTTTGATAGCATACTTTACGGAGAAGTGCCGTATCAATCTGTTTGCTTAATGTGTTTATTAGCATCACTCATTCAAATTTGTTACAATGTCTTAGAAGTTACAAGTCCTTTTGAAAGAGTCTGCATGCCTTTCTTTATGTTGCGCAAAATATTCAGGTATAACAGGTAAAATTGGTTAATGCATCCTGAGTACGTTGATTGCTAAATGGAGCCATCTCTGAAGATCTAGAAAGTTGAACATTTTTTTTCGTTAAAAAATGAACCTGCCAAATTTCAATTATGATACTTGATTGTTCTTCTAAGTTGTCTTAGGTCATGGAGCAGGTTCGAAGTACTAACCCACAAGCATGAATATCCTGTTTTTAGAAATTCAAGCTGTTATTTAACTTGTCCACATTGAAATAGTGAAAACTTTTCTTTTGTTTTTTGTGTGGATAGGTATGTTGAAAGTAATCCACAATATGCAGAGTGCAATGTTTACTTGGTCAAATTTCGGCAACTACAGGTTTGTGCCAATAGGGTATTTCTTTGATCACATCTAAGAGCACCTCACGGGCATCATTTCAGTTTTTTATTCTATTCTTTTTTATATTAACTGAAACTAAAGAACTAATTTCTTTTTGCACATTTGACAGTCTCGAGCTCTGTCAATGATTCGTTCTCATGTTCTCTCTCTTCTTAAAAATGCTTCTTCTCAGGTGAGATTGCTTTATGTTGTGCATTTCTAGTGTCACTTATTACCTCCTGTATACCTTGCTTATCCACATATCTTCTTTGTCTTGATTAGGTACAAGCAGCTATTCGAAGCAGTGCTGGTGGCAGAGCAGCTGTATCTGAAGCTGTTGAGGCTTCTGTTATCTATGTTCGCTTCAAGGCTGCCGCAAATGAGGTGATTTTTTTAAACCTTTTCTCTCTTCTTTTGTTATGTCGTTCATTTGGTTTTCTGTCAACTTTTCTGCAAGCGGGATCAGCTTATCATTTTAACATGATGCTTTTTACCTGGCAATCTTTAATCTTGATTGCAGCTTAAGCCAGTACTGGAGGAAATCGAAACCAGAAGACCTAGGAAAGAATACATTCAAATGCTTGCAGAATGCCACAAGCTATATTGTGAACAGCGTCTCTCCTTGGTGAGCAGAAAATCTTAAGTAATTGATTTATGTAGCTTCTTTCTTTTTTTCTAGTCATATATTGGGTTTGTTTGTCATTCTGCTGTCAATTCTGTTAAACAAGTACTTTTGAGATTATTTTAGGTCAAGGGCATAGTGCAGCAACGGATCTCAGAATTTTCTAAGAAAGAGGAATTGCCATCATTGACTAGATCAGGATGTGCATACCTAATGCAGGTAGTGTATCCTTTGCTATGATTGAATCCCCCCTTTTTCTTTCTTGGTCATAGGGGTGCGCATTGCTGAGTTGCTGGTTTTGAATGGAACTTGCCTGTGGAGCAGGACAATTACTTTATTGGGAATAGATTGATAATAGATTTAGAATATTTGTAAATTTTTGTTTTAGGCAAATATATTCTGGTAAATATGTTGAAGAGTGGCTGCGTACAATGAGATTGCTCAAGGACAATGAACCTAGTTTTGTGTCTGTGCTGCAACTGGTGTTGCAATAACTACAAAAGAAAATTTTGATGGGTACCATTAGCTTGCTACAACTGAAGATTTTCTGAGTCACTTTTATGAAATCAGTGAATGGATTGAAGATTAGAATTTGAATGATTATTAATGTCTGATGATCTTTTGGAATTTGTAATTTGGAGAGCATCTACACCTTTTTTCACCCCCTTCCCATTAGCTTCTGCATTTTATCCATGCTTCTTTGTCTAATTCTTTCAGGTGCCTTGAACTATCAACATAATACTTTAAAAAGGAAGCTATCTGGATTTTTTTTGTCGCTTAACCATTTCAATTGCAGGTGTGCCAGCTTGAGCATCAACTTTTTAGTCACTTTTTCCCATCATCTTCAGAGGATACTTCAAGCTTGGCTCCTTTGACTGATCCACTGTGAGTTATCTTCCTTGTCCTGCTGGCCCTGTCAATCATTATTTTCCTTTTTCCCACATTGTTCCTCTTTCTCCACTTGTAAGTCCGTGACTTGAATCTTTTGCTAACAATAATTCCCTCTTTATGATTTCTTCTTTTACCTGAAGTCCTATTTATGTTAGCTGCTGTTGTATGCTGTTGAAACCTTCTAAGACTGGGATTAAGGATTTAACAAATTTTCTTGCCAGAGGCAGGAAGCTTATTTGGAATTCTATTGGAAAGAGAACTTTACCAACCATAGAAGTTTTTGTAGTTCATTTTTGTTAGTGGAGACTGTTTTACAGTTGAATTACATTATGCTGCTGCTGCTTCTTTCATGCCATTGTCTTGTTCTCTATCTGTACTATAATCTTAATGGCCTCATTTATTTCTGTGACTTGCTGCTGCATGATAGGGGTCAGCCAAGTACAGATTCTGTTGTATTCATCTTGTTGTATTTCGTTCTTATGGAAAAAAAATTCTTGTTTTTGCAGTTGTTTTAAAATAGTGATATAGTTCCAATTGGAAAACAGTATTCCTGTGGAAGACAAGTTGCTCTGAATGTTGTGCTGTGATTCGATGTGGAAATGAAGATCCTTAACAAATATTATTAATCAGTGCAATATAAAAGGTTTTGGTGTATAGAGTGTTGTAATTTAACTTTCAAGGTGTTGTCCTTCTATATACAAAAAGAAGCTTTCAGCAACTAGTTACCATTTTGTGATTATAAGCTAATTTTGGAGTCCATATCAATTTAAAGTCATGAACATGGCACTTGTGCTGATATGTAGGTGGCTAAGTTCAAGCCTTCTGTTCCCTAATTGACACTTCTTTTTCAGATGTACATTCTTGTATGATACATTACGGCCAAAACTCATTCATGAAACAAATCTTGATGTTCTCTGTGAACTGGTTGATATTCTCAAAGTCGAGGTTCTGGGAGAACACTTAAGCAGACGAGGTGAAACATTAGCAGGATTGCGTCCAACATTAGATAGAATCCTAGCAGATGTTCATGAACGATTGACATTCCGTGCTCGAACACATATTCGGGATGAGGTAGCTACTTGTGCCTGTGTTTGTTCCTTCAACTTATTATACCTCCTTGTGCTGGAAAAAATATCACTTCAAATTGAACATTCTTATGTTTCATGTTTTCAGATTGCAAATTATATTCCATTAGATGAAGATTTGGAATATCCCTCAAAGCTGGAGCAGTTGGCACAAGTGGATACAGAAACTGTGTCTGTAAGTGTCTTCTTTTGGTTAAAGTTTTCTATCTTGGAATGGCTTTGGTTTTTGTTTCTCTGTTCATTTTTGTATGACTTTCTTTCTCCTAGAACAAGTTGGATAGATTTGATAAGTCTTTGGAGCTTCAAATGAAGCTCTATAGCATTTTTCAGGTTGTCCATGTATCCTCACTTGATGACTTTTTATTTTTCTTGTTCATTCCATTGTTTATTGCTTTGCAAGGATTTTTGCTTTTCTGGCTGCTTTTCATGTTCTGCATTATTTCAGAACTTGCATATTCTCCCCTCTAGACCAGAGAAATGGGTGGATAACTTTGTAAAATTGCTTCTTGTGTTTATTCTACTTGCCTCCTATAAGTTGTTCATGGCTTCTTCCCATTAAATTCTTTATGGTTGTGAAGTCTGTCTTTTATTCTATGTTTCTTATGGGATGTCTATGAACAATGGTTTCCTTCTCTGATAAAACATGGTCAATTATGAATCTCAACTTTGATATCGTGAATCGTGCGTGCTTCGCTTTTTTTTTTTTTTTTTTTTTTTTTAATTTTAAGGATAATAAGTTTCCTGAATTGCATCTTGGACAGTGGACCATGTAAGCAACCCTTCTTACCCCAGTAATGCCCATAAAAGAATAAAAGATAATCATCTCATTTGTTTAGAAATTTGTAGAATATCTTGTTTGTCCCAGATATGTTTTCTAACTGGTTTTTTGGATTGAAATGATAGCGGTACTTAGTACTTACGACATGACTTGTCTGTAAAATTTATTTTTGCTGCTCTTCGGTTGGCGGAATTCTCAGTAATTATCCATTTCCTAAATTGTAATTATGTAAATTCTTTATAATTCTGGATTTCTGGTCATTCTGATCCTAATGACTCCTAAGTGCATTTACACCATCTTAGTTGGATATGCTAAGCATTTCTTAATTCTCATTGAGCATTTGGTACATTTATAATTGGTCACCCTTAGATTGCATTGTTCTTGAGGTCTAATGACAAAAGCAAAAAGTTATTTCCTTAAGTTTTAGCTTGCTAACAAGGTTTCTTCATGATTGTATCCTTGTTATCATGAAAGATAAGTTCAACAATTTTTAATTCCTTTTCTCCTCATGACACCTAACTGCAGACTGCTCAAAATTCAGATGCTTCTAGAACTTGGTACCCTCCATTGGAGAAAACTATATCATGTCTGTCAAAACTGTATCATTCTTTAGAACCAGCAGTTTTCACTGGCTTAGCACAGGTAAACAAGTATTTTGCTTGCTTGACCTCTTGTTTAATCCTTGATGATATACTCATTTTCCTCTCCTTTTTAACTCTTGCAGGAAGCAGTGGAGTTTTGCTCTGTATCTATTCAAGTTAGTCAGTAATACTTGAACTTTTTGTTTGAAGCGAGATTATTTGGAAGACATTCCTTGACAATGCCTCCATACATTTTCAACCACCTTTTTATTTTACATACATAGGCATCACAAGAAATGCTGCATTCAATAATACAACAAAGTTTTCCAGATAATCTTAAATCCAAATGCAGCCAATGGTATTTACATTAATTTACTTTTCTCATAATATGTTGGATTTAGGGATCCTAATAAGACAAGTTATGTAGTATTGCCTTTGTTCTGTGGTTTATCACCTTCTATCTCCTTTCACTTCATTCACTTGTTTTATTCATTCATGGTATTGAATATTCCAAGTCCATCAAATCCATCATCATATATTTCAAAAGACAAGCACATTATTTGACCTGAATATATTTAGTACTTCTAACACATGACACTAAAATCAAGGTGATACAGTGACATACTGGAGATTCATGTTCTGACCACGAGCCTCTTTCCTGATGCAGAAAGCTAGTAAACTGATTACTAAAAGGTCATCCTTGATGGATGGACAGCTTTTCCTGATAAAGCATCTTCTTATCTTAAGGGAGCAGGTTGTTCTTTTTACTTTAGCTTCTGGTATTTATTTTCTCTGCAGAGGTAACTTGCCTAATACTGATGCTTGGTTACAGATTGCACCCTTTGATATAGAATTTTCAGTAACCCACAAGGAACTTGATTTCTCACATTTGCTGGTTAGTAACTATTACATTGTATGGCTATTGTTTCTTCATATTGTGTCCATTTTGACTAGTAATACAGTTGTCTCTATAGCTAGATCACATTACTTTCTTGTGGTTTTGGCTGGTTCTTCTGCTATTCTAGTGAAGATCATTATTGTTTCATGTTATTCAACTGGCATTTTGGTTGTGCCTTCTCCAGCAGCTGAGGAATGGCATGTTCAGTTTCAGTTGTCTAAGTGAGAAAATATAAACTTGATGAGTTGTGGCATAAGGTGCTGTTTCTGTGGGTGTCAAGTGATGGGGAAATTTGGTTCAACTGAAATTTTTGTTTACATGAGGAAACTGTGTAGTTTGCTTGCCTGTTATAGAACTAATAAGCAATATGGCCATTCTGTTTATTGATAATTTTATTATTTTGATATTCTACTGGGGCCAAAAGATACTAAGTGACTGAAGATGATAGTTTCCTGAGGTTGTAAATGATTCGGTAGTGTTTCCAAATCAACCGGATTGAGATGATATCTGCAGTTTGTGATATTAATGGAGAGAAAGCAATCACTTATAGGTTCATTGTTTGAGACGTACTAAATAAGTTGGCATTTCAAAACAAATTAGTTAAAACAACTGGCTTTGAAGTGTGATTTTCGTCTGTTGGTAGATCATATGCAAAGTTACGTTTCAAGTCAGGTAGCTCTGACAAAAGCCAAATTCATGACTACTCAGCTTTGAATATGGTGAAGTCTTAGAAATTACGTGGCTTTTAGGCTGATCTTAAAACTTGCAAGTATGCTTTTGGTGAAGATTTTTGGTAGAAGAAGTTGTGATGATTTTGCAATTTGGTTGCCAATGTTGACTGGGATAATGTGATAGATTCCTAAAGTGCTTTTATAAAGGGAAAATTGTCTATCTTTTCTTTTCTTTCAGTGAAAAATTTGATCAGCATTTATGCATCATTTCCAGGAGCATTTGAGACGGATTCTTAGGGGTCAGGCTTCTCTATTTGATTGGTCAAGATCCACTTCCTTGGCTAGTACACTATCTCCAAGGATATTGGAAAGTCAAATTGATGCTAAGAAGGTACTTACATTGCTTACATTTTTATGTTTTCTTACCTCAAGCAATTTTTGCATATTAGTATTGCTCATGCTTCAACTTGTTTTGTAATAAATGTTCCATTATGCAGCATGGTGCAACTTGCTAGATGCTTGATTGTAGAACCTAGAAGATGTGATTCTTTCAACACATTTAATCTTGAGCCTATTAGAGTTGTAACTTCACTGTTAGGAATGTAGGCACATTCGATAAGAAATTCAATGGTGCTCTTGAAAACCCACTTACATTTTAATATAATTCCATGGTCCATCAGAGTGACAAGTTCCTTTTTAGGAGTTGAACTGTTTTTATTATTAAATACTTGGGAAAACATAGTATTCTTTTTCTGTACAGCAAGCCTTTGTCATTGTCAATCAACTAAGTAGGGCCTGATGCCCCTTCAAAATCCATAAACCTGAGGAGCGTGTCGTTACAAAAGGATGGTCCTTTATCTAGCTGTATGGAGGCAAACTAACAGGTAGCTTTATGTTGCTAAATCGTAGATGATTCTGCCAGACAAAAATTCTGGATGTACCAGATATATAGTGGTCTATGCCATTCATTGTTTGTTTAAAAGCCCCAACCAGTAGGTTTGGTGATGCACTCTATTTTATTGAATTAAACACCAAGTGCAAGGTGATATAATAACAGTGGAGAACACTGCATGTTTACCATTCCTAACTATATTTTATCTCCAAGGATTTAGCCTGCAGTATTGCATTATTTGCAAAATTGTAGGTCTCAACCATTGAAAATCCTTGATTCTGAAGCCTCCCTTTTTTTTTCCCAACCTGCATCGTATTGGTACTTGAACCTGAGTCAACAAGTCTGATTGATCCTGATGATAGAGCAAATGAACCCAAAGTTTATTCTTTTTTCCCTCTTTTGTCTCTTTTGAAGTTAAAACTTCGTAAGTTGGAAGGATTTTTTTTTCCCTTTTTCCTTTTTTTTTCTAAAACCTTTGAGCAAAAATAAATTTGCCAAATACGTGCATTAGAGCCCTCAGGGCATTGTAGCTGATAATGGATATGTCATCTGAGTGTAGGAATTGGAGAAAAGCCTCAAAGTCACATGCGAGGAGTTCATTATGTCAGTGACCAAGCTTGTTGTGGATCCCATGCTTTCTTTTGTTACCAAGGTTTGTTCATCTGAGTACCTGCATGCCATTCTAGAGAATAAAGGGCAGAATTTAATCTGAAATTGAATTCTTCTTTTGCTCTTGGGGGGAGATTAGTGTCAATTTGTCTCGGTTACTAAAAGGTGTTCTGTACTACAAGGTGGCTTTTGGTACATGACTTGAATCCACAGGAAGGGGGATCTACTCTAACAGTAGACCAACATTCTAATGAAATAATTAGAAGTTTGTAATAAATATGGTCTACACCATACAATAGATAAGGGAGTTGTATGCTGAAGAAATGGGAAGTCATCAAATTAAACCTTGATGGGCAGTAAATTGTAATACTGAACTGAAACTGAAGCTCAAATTTGCAAATTCATCCATTACAGTTTCACGTTTTGGAATTTTCCAAAGTGTATCTAACTATATCTTAAATTTGTCTGTGAAGCTAATATTTGTTGAAGTTGCATTGGGTTTCAGGGCTGAAATTCGGAGTCTTCTAGTAAATTCTTGATGGGCTGTGAATAATAATAAAGACAGAAATTAGAGCACGAATTTGCTGACTTATTCAGTAAATTTTCAATTTTTGCATTTGTCAAAGAAGGTTCACTAATTTAAATCTCAAATTTGTCTGTGAAGGTGACAGCTGTTAAAGTTGCATTGTTGTCTGGGGCACAAAATCAAAAGATAGAGTCATCTATTGCAAAACCTCTCAAGGATCATGCTTTCGCCACTCCAGAAAAGGTTGCTGAGCTTATTGAGAAGGTAAATTACAGTGAACAGATCACTTTGGTTTAGTGGAACATAGCTAGATGATAGCTGCTAGTATTTGGAAGTGATTAGCGTCTGAGAATATCCGGTGATTAGATGGCCACGTTGATTGGTCTCAACCTATAAGCAGGTTAAGTGTCTTAGCATACTGTCATAGAATAAAGCCTCTCATTCGTAGTTTTTTCTTTCATTATTTTCTTCAACTGCAGGCATGCCATTTTTATGTGTGTGTATGCTTTTCTCTCATTGTTCTCTGTTGTGCATGTACACCTAGAGATGCTTGTGCTATTGCATGTTAGCATACATCCTGATCAAGTGATGCAATTTGAGGCAGGTTAACGCTGCAGTTGAGAAAGAGTTGCCAAAAGTGATGTTAAAGATGAAACTGTACCTGCAGAACCCATCAACACGTGCAATACTTTTCAGACCAATAAAGTAAGATACCGCTTTGCACCCATGTCTAATATCTTGCTGATCTGTTCATAAACAGCTAAAACCTGGGTTATCGAGTATAATGCAATTATCTTTTTGGATCTGTTCCCCTTTTGGCCCATTCAGTAGTTCAGGATTCTTTATCCCCTTTTCTGGTTGGGAGAAAGGAATGTTGGGCATTTTGGGTGGGAGTAGGAGTTACGGAGTTTGATTGGTATCCCTTTGCACTTGACGATATCTGTTTGCTTTTCCTACTTGTATGTCCTAATTTTATATTTGTTACTTTTCATGCAGGACAAATATTGTCGAAGCACATGCACAAGTTCAATCGCTTCTGAAATCAGAATACTCAAGTGAGGATATAGAGAGCATTATCAATATGGTTTCCATACCGGAACTGCAAAGACGACTTGACAACCTCCTGTAGCATGCTTCTGAATCCTGTGGATGTCTCCAGTTTTTGTTCGGCAATTATATGTTTATCATAAATGGAACTTAATTTCAATTCATACCAAGCCAGTGATTATCCCTTTTAGTCATACCTTTATTCCTTAAGATGACCTTTTACTTGTATAATACTTTCAAGGTTCTGGTCTATAGTTTTGTAGTAGAGGTCTTCTCCAATGCCTTAAAAAGCTTCCGTCCATATGACGGCAATAGCAAAATGGGTCACAATGAACTATTTGAAGTATAGAGAAGTGTTCTTGACTTGCTGGATGGACATACTTCTGATTCTGCCACTGAACTGAGCTTAGTGCAATTTTTTTTTTCCTTTTTATTTTAGTGAAGGCTCATTAGTTTTTGATGTGTTTGTAAACAATGAAACATTGAGAGGATTGGTGGGTCAAGCCTCTCATTTTGGATGCGCCTGACTCTCCGATAGTTGCTATGATTATTAAGTATCCGTTTCCTTTGCAACTTCTTAGGAAATTAAACTTAAAAAAACAAATAAAGACAATGGCATCCAGAGGAGAGCCTGTGGCTTATTAGCAATCCTACAAGTAATGATTTCCTCTATTTTAGCTTCCAATCCAATTGTAAACCTCAGTTTGATTACTTGTTGCATTTAAAAGGAAAAGGGGCCTTTGACAAACTTGTGACCTGATTGCATTGCAATACAACTTTAAATTTTCATACAAAAAGAGTAGTTAAAAATTTTTTAAACTTCTTGTTAAGATTGTAAGATTTTGAAGGACAAAGGTTCATATTCATACGCAGTCAGGCCTCTTCAATTGGGGACCTCTGTTAGGGGGAAGGTTTCTTAAACAATTAACAGCAAATAGAAAAACATTGAGAAGAAACAACAAATTTTATTAACAGCCAACTGTACATGTACACGACTTTCATGATAATTGAGGACGATGATCTCAGGAAAACTTTCTGAGAATAGTCCTCAAGTGAGAAAATCTCCTATTATCACTTTCTGTATAAAAAATAAAGAATACACCAATTTCATGGTGATGCAATCAACTAGCGTAGAAATTTGGGGGGAAAAAATGAAGAGGAGCATGTACGGGAAATAGGAAAAATCCTACCTTGCACCTTGGAATCCTACACAATGAAGTCAACTCAGAAGGACACCACCTTGCAAATTTTCTTCACACAGTTCAGATTGGGATCTATTGGCGGTAACTGTTGACGAAGACCACTGATCTGGTACCATTAGAAAATAAGCAGACATGGCTTTCCTGAATCTTTTCTTGTATTCAACTGGAGATATTACTGTTGGAGTTGCGTTCTTGGGCCCTCCAAGGATGCCAGATGCCTTTACCCAGGTCTCAAGGTGCTTGTCCCACGTATATTGCCTCATAAAATCAATAATCCCAACTACCAATTCATGCTTCTCCTCGTCCATGCCAACCAGCAGGGAATAGTCCATTACATCTATTGACTGTATAACCATAAATCAAAAACAATAAGAAGCTTTTACTGGTGAAGCTGAACTGGCATTTTGGCAATAAATTTCATTTCCTAGAGAACTTACAGTCTAAAGACTAACTCAGGAAAACAGAATACAGACCACATTTACTCTCATAATACCAAGAGGAATCTTAAACCACCATTGAAATCGGATACCTTTATGCATACAAATACTGAAGTATGCAAATGTGTGTCCACAAGTACATTAACATATCAAATGCTAATTTCTGATGAAATGATACAGGTCTTTCCATGCTAGATTCATAGTTTTAAGACAGGATTCCTGGTATGACAAGCACATCTAAAAGCAGTGTTGAAAGAGAGGGCAACAGACAACAGAACATTACAGGAGAAGTCATCCGGCGCCTATTTCATTTTATCACATTTCAATTTATACATGGAAAAAATCACCTATGATGGTTTTTCACTTCCAAAATCATAATAAACAAGAGAATTAATTAAGAAGAACACTAAACGGCAGTCAGCTGTCGTCAAACGGAAGGCCATTCGTGTTCTACACACAGATTATGATAGTGAACTAACAACTTACAGCAAGAAATGAAGTATCGTTCCACACGGCTCTCTCCAACAACCGCTTTGCTTTGGGTCCTACAAATATTGGAGAAGTTGGCATTGCTTCTATCAGGTTTTGATCAAGAAGAACCTTATTGCTTCCACTTGAATCTGGATTGTATCGTGATCGAGAAGAACCTTTCAGGTCATATAGTCTCACAATATTACGCCCAAACAGAAGATTCTCCATTACCAAAACATCCATTTTTGATTCCTTTCCCCCCTTCAGATGCTTTGAGGTGACCTTCAAAACAAGCAATAGAGAAAATATTAAGCAAGGCAGTATTCTCAGGTTTGTTGAACAAGAACGATGTATGAATGATTTGAAAAACATCTAGAAGATAGCAGCAGGAGTAAAATATAACTTGCTGCTTTTCATATAGTAAAAAAGTAACTTAATTTGATATAATTGGAGAAAAGAATTTGACATAGGAAGTGGCAAATATGTCATCCTAACGCAGCTAAGTGCAAGTATCTAGCAGGATTTGATGTATAAATCTTTTCAAAACAGAAGGATACCTAAAACTTTAGCTGCTTCTACATTTTCTTACAAATTCGTGTTGCTAGAGATGAGAAGCAGATATTAGTAGCTAGGTAAAGCTTACTGCCAAAAATAGTGTAAATGATAGATCATTGAAGACGAGTATAATGACAATACCTGATAGATACCCAAGATCTTTGCCAGGCAAGTTGGGCTTCCAGTACTAATAGATTCGGACAAGTACTTGAAATAAGCTGGTCCGAAAGTAATAAATGATTCCAGCTCTGTTTTTGTAACCTGCTTAATAATAAAACGGTCGTCCAAAGTCTTTGCAAAAAAGACATTACTCTTGCCGCCTTGTGCACCCCACTTCCTACAACGACTCAGAGATCGTATGAAATCTAGTTCAGAGGGGCAGCAACTTCGTCTTAAAGCTTCAAATTGCTTTGTATAGTAACAAGTAACTGAGTACTTAACCTTCCCAAGAGGGCCATCATCTGAGAAAGATACTCTGGCATGCAATGCATTAGTATAAACAACTGGATCCAAAGTTGATGAGCCTCGAGATCCAGACACTGACAAAATGCCTTCATCAGTTGACCCAAGACTTCTAAAGGATCCTGAAGCTGCCTCATCAAGTAATGGAAATGAAAGTAAATTTGCCAGCTCCAAGAATGAAGAAGAGTCCAACCCATCCTTTGTGGGTTCAGTCAACATTTGATTATGGTAATCTGGTGAGACAAGAACATATGCTATAATGCTAGTAGGTTCATCATCATAAACAGGTAAAACAGTATCATTCATGCCTGTGGGTAGCAGCACCCTGGCACCACCTTGATGCAGCAGATCGCGAAATGAAGAGATATAAGCAGGATTATAAGTGCTAATCTTATCAAGCTTGTGTTCATTCACTGTAGAACTCTTGAGGAATGAATTATAGAAATTCAAAAAAGGCAGAGTGATCCAACTTCTGGGGTTTTCTCTGTTTTCAGACCCCTTTGTAGACAGCGGAGAGCAAAAGGAATCTTGATATTCAACCCCACCTTGTATAGTTCCACTAACTTCAGTATCTTGGTTAGCCTTGCTGCCGATGAGACTTGAAGCATCTGTTAGACAAACATCAGAAATTGAGGAACCATTCCCCGTAGTTGTATCTGGTGGGTGGCTATCACCTGTCCATGCAGCATCAAGCGTGTCAGATAAATTTTCCCCAATGGGGAACTGCCCATCTGAGTGGACCCGTCTGACAGTTTTAAGAGACTCTGGGCTAAATTCATCATTGCTATTGGCTCCAGAAGGCTGATTAACCTCACTATCCTTTCCACGCTGATTAACCTCACTATCCTTTCCACAGTATGAGCCTTGATTCATGCGATTTCTATTGTGATCCCCATCAGGTGAGTAAAGGTTGCTGTGTCCTCCTTGAATAAATGTTACATCAGGCTTCAAATTCAAAAGAAAAGAATCACAGCTACTGAAGCCTTTACTCGGCTTGGAAGTTGCTGCCATCTCAGATGGATTTGGACCAGAACTAACAGATTTGCCCATCACTTTAGGTGTTGAACTGCTCCCTCCATGGAGATTGTTATCATTGGGATTATTCATTTGTATTAACCGCTGATCCCAAATGTAAGAATGAATGATCAACAGCCTCCTTAATCTATTTACCCCAAGAATATCAACTGCAGGTTGACCAGCTTTAACTTTCTTATAAAGCACTTCATCTAGCAATTCCTATACAAATACAATAAATCTCAATCAGAAGACAATACAGCAGAGTACCTCTAAGATACACAAGAAACAAAGAAAATTTCGCTGGAAATATGAATAAACAAAAACACTTCCAACATTCCACTTCTAACCCCAAAAAAAAAAAAAAAGGAAAGAAACTTTGGAACACAAAATGTATCACTATCTGATCACATATGAATGCAAATATCTACTGTGTTTAACAAAACTCAGCAACAAGATGAAACGTAAAAAGACCAGAAAACAATAAATCATCTCTTCTTCCATAAGAATCAAAATATGCAAACAAAACTTTACAACCATCATTTAGTGTCAACCATTTTTAAATGCAGAATATAGTAGGCTACTGATGACAGGAAAAACTCAGAACTTGGAAAACTATTAAATATTATGTAGGCAGCAGAAAGTATACAAACAAGTTACCTCAAATTCCTTTTTCTCCTTCTGTAACACTCCTTCCAGTTCAGATTTTCGCTCTATAACTCGTGGAGCTTTACTGCCATTATTAAGTGGGACATTTTCTGTTATCTGATGAAGAGATTTGACCACCTCAGCAAACAAAAGTTCTGCTCTGCTGCAAACCTATGAATTACAAAATGAGGATGACACTGTAAATGCATATTGTAGTAGCTGTCAAGACCAAATAATATAGATTCAAAGACAAGCGGACCTCATCAACTTCTTTCTGAATCCATTCCTGAAAATCATAGTTGAATTCAAGCTTTGGTGGCGGGAGATACACAGAATGGACGTTGATGGGTGCATATTGGAAACAAGCAACCATCCTCCCAAAACTGCAAATCCAGAATAAAAGTTTATACGAATTTGGGGCCATGCTACACTGAAAAGAACTAAGAACTAGGTACTTGACTTAGGTTTGAAGAAATAAGGACTGATAAGGAAACATTTATCTACTTCTAAACAACAAACTGAAGTAATACAGGTGAAATCATCATTATAGATGAAATACCAAAACAAAATTAGTCAGTGAAACAAATATTAAAAAAAAAAAAGACACAGTTAAAATTGTCCAAAAAAGTTAACATAATTGATATGCGAAACTATCAAAGTCTCAACGAAACTTAAGTTCCTGTACCAGATTATCCTTTCATGACAGCTATACTCCAGCCACAAAAGTATTCTGTTATGGATGATTATTTCAAAAATTACTGGCTGATTCCCCATAGGCAATTCCAAAAAATTGAAGAAAAGTGAAAACAATGAAGAAATCAAAATGATGGGAGTATCAAACCAGTTGATAAAATGGTTACCATATTCAGGAGTCCAAAACAGCAATTAAGGCTGATTTGCCTGAATTGTAAATTCAATATTTGGCAACAGAAAATTGATTAGATGAAAGATTCTCAGTCAAATTTCTTCAAAGATATGCATGTCTGAAATTTTTCATCATTGACATTACTCTGCTTAGGTAATAAGTTTGATTTTCACTTTAACCGTTAAATTACCAACATTTGATAGTAGTGAAAATGTAATGTAGTATAGCATCTTCAAAATGCCTACACAAAGAAAAGAAACTGAGGTGTATACCCATAAAATCGGAGACAGTCTCTATGGAGGGAATGACCACAGCTCGCAACCCTGCTTGCAGCGGCATGGTTTGAAAAGCTGAGTTCCAAAAATTTTCCAAAAGATAAGCCCCAGGCAGCATCAGACATTACAATCCTCTTGGTGGTAGGTGGGAATCCGTTGGTTCGAGGACATCTCAGGCACCTGTGCCACATCCAGATTTTCCCTGCTTGCTCTCCTGGCAAGAAAATTTCCGGCAGTTTCCTCACAGAAATTGTAAGACTGCCTTGCTGATGACTATAGCAATGTACATGTGCTTCAGATGGCATTTGACATGAGTGACACCGATAGTTCTGAGTAGAAAACACGAGAGATATTATAGTTTCCATTGGTGGAGTAAATAACCAACATATAAATGAAGTAAGAGAGATGGAACCACACCTGATCAAACAAATGGTCGCGTAAAAACCGGCCCAAGGGCTTATCAAAAGTTCCATAATACTTTATACGAAAAAGATGAGCACGTTCACATACAGACCTTTTCCAAACACAGCGTGTCATCAGTGATACCAAAATGCTCTGATTGTCAGAAGCTGAGGAAGAAAACTCTTCTTTAGGAAAGGCAACCTCATTAACGTGGTCAAAAGTGCTTGAATTTGAAGGTAAATAATGTTCAACAGAGTGTAAATAGAAATGTCCTTTATCCACTGCTTCAGAGTTACAAGAACGACTGGAATTCAAACTATCCTCTTGCACTTTCCTAATGCAAATTTCTGATGGTTGCTGAACATTTTCCCGCTCCTTTGAAACTGTATCTCTTGGACAATGCGAGGAAGTTACAGAATTCACATGGTCTGGAGCACTCTGTAATGAGTTAGAACCTTCAGACAAACTAGACTTTTCCTCAGGTAGTAGACAACTGTTAGATGATGTGTTATGTGAAAAAATGTTGCAGCTAGATTGATATGGCTGCTTGAAGGCAGAATTATCATGAGCCACAGTAAATTCCCGTATAGTGGAAATCGATCTGTCAATACTTGATGGTTTATCAGGTAAAGCAACTTTTATTGGAGACTTCAGAGGGAATTCTGGAAGAGAAGCACCTTCATCAGCAAGAAAGGATGTCTCAAGAGCCAAGTGATACGCAGCAAATACTCCATACTGGATTATATGCTTCACTTTCTTCAATTCATCCCCATTGGCACCCTTCAATAGAACCTGAATCAGAGAAATGCAAAATCTCAAAACAATTATGTTATGAACTTTCAACAAGCCAAAAGTAATCAGCAACAGGAGGGAGAAACCAAAAAAAAAAGGATATTAAGCAGGTATCTGACACACAACAGAATATCCAAGTTTGTCTATTATGTCGGCACCTAAAATTTTTTCCCAATATGGCCTACAACTCGAAAACAGATAAACAAAAGGTGTATAAAGAGGAAACAAAATTTAAACAATCTATGCAATTAATTAATATTCTTTACCAAACTTAAGGGCCAGAATGGTAAAAATCTTATTACCCATCCACATGTTATATGTCTGGGAAATATAAGTGGTCAATGTCCAAGTTGTTCAGAATTTTGGAATCAAAGAGAGGAAAATATATGTGAAAAAAAATTAGGCAAAAGAACATTTAAACCCTCAGTAAAGCACTCAGACAACCAAGTTATTTTCAAAGATTTACTACTTGGCCTGGATAATAAACCAATTTTTGGGATAAAGATACAAAGTTAAACTATTTAACCCTTCAGTAAAGCATTCAGGTAATGAAGTTATCTCGAAGATATAGTTGGCCTGATAATAAACCAATTTTTGGGGTAAAGACTACAATATTAAACTTGGAGGTCTACTTAATCACAGATAAAGAATATGCCTCAGTTAGTTATCAAATTTGTCAGCGTAATTAAGAATGTAATAATTTTGGACTGGCTCCAAGCAACTAATCTTATTTGTACAAGTAACTTGGACCATGATCCTACTATTCTATTAAAAAGCCTCCTTCTTGTCCCTCCTACATTTTCCCCCTCAAATAAAAGGACACCACAAGAACCAGTTGCTCTATCTTACATAGTCTATCCAACACACTAATGAAACAACTAAGCATACAATAATTCAAGTTCTACAAGTCACGTTTAAGATACAACTGCACAAAGATAGGACTGTCGTGAAATGAATACAATGCCAGACTTACAGTAAAACCCAATGGCCTTGGGCAGCCCTCAAAAAACATTAATGTCTTTGTCAATTTCTTCCTGCCTTGCCCAGCACTGCCATGCTCTTCAAGAAACCTCTCCACATGAAATGAGTCGCAATATCCCAGCTTCTGTGTTGCAAGATGGTCAACTGAAGGCACTATTTGTGCACCAGTGCAGCGGGCTATACGCTCTAGAAGTGGCCTTTTAATATTGAGAACGAGAGATATGTCTTTTGCAAGAAGATATTCCTGTGCAAATCGGGAGACTGATTTTTCGACTAGAAGGACATTTGGGTGATGGGCATCAATCTTTGCAACAGCCATCTTTAAATGGTCCATTTCCTAAAACAGAAATTAAAACCAATGATAAAGATATCAAAGAATTACTTCAGCACTGCACTGATATTGAGGGAAGCAATTTCAAAACCATAATAAAAACGTTAAAGATAAAACTAGATCCAATACCTGCTGCAACAAAGTATCAAAACTTGACAAGTGATTAGCCACCCGCTGATACTCAAGGGCTCCTTCAAGGATCAGCAATCGGGGTTTATCAACTTTTGATGTCATCCGCCGATGGGCCACATTTTTCTTACAGACAACCCCTTTAACCACCGTACTGCAAAAAAATTAAACAATCTTAATAAGTGTAAATACGAACAGAACACATGCAAACATTTAATAGACAACATTCAACTACGTGCCTTGAGAGATAAAATATTTCCCTCTACAACTTTAGAGTGAATAGCTAAATCAGCAGCTTCTTAAACCCATACAATTGAGTAAGGAAACTCCCTCCGTCAACATAACCAGTTATAATTTTTGGATGTGTGGTCTCATATCAGCAATCTTGAGGCATTCAAAAGATGCAATCAAAGTCACAAATACTTGCAAAAATTTTCACAGGAAGCATAAAGAGGACAAATCCTAAGACAGAATTAAGAGTATATAAATGAAGTAAAACCAAAAAAATCCAAGGCCTACAGCATGAGAAGATAATGCACTACACCAAAGTTGCTGCTAAGACACATGATGTAGCTATATGCATGTTTCCCAAAGTGGCATCCACTATCTAAGATTGAGTACAGTGGAAGCAACGTTTAAAATTCAAGTTCCAACAATATGTTTTCAATTCAATAGGTAATGAATACAAAGGAAAAGTTATGCACAAAATGTTTTCAAAAGAGTTGTCTTATCTCATCCCAGTGTTTAAGAACATTTTGTAAAAGAGTGCTCATTTGTTTTCTCAATCATTTGCAAAAGAAATTTATTAAGTAGATAAATCAGTCTACACTATGAGAACAGTTCTATAAGTTTTTAAAATTCTACTATTCAATTCAAGGAAGTAAAACAACCAACAGTGAAAACTTATGAATCTATATGATTTTAATTGAAATTGAAAATCTTTCTAATCTACTTAACAATTTTGACCTTGAGAGCAAGCACATGCCTCATATTTGAGCATCATATCACCAAACTTCAAAACAATCCTACCACACCGAATTGAACTAATAATAAGAAAGTATATTTTCAAAATCTATTTTCAACTCTTAAGTCAAAGACATTTCAACAAGCAATTTCTTCAAAACATGAAGACAAAATAAAACTTGGTCATACTTTTTTTTTTTTTTTGGCTTCTACTTTCACTATAAAGAATGATGAAATTTGAAAGAAAAAATGCTTGCCCTACAACATGATGGACATAAATCTGAAAAATAAAATGGCATAAAAGATCATTAAACTATTTCAAGTTGCATGGTCTGCTCATTGAACCTTCTTTTTTAGCCAAAAAGGTCACTCAACTCTAAAGTGTAATTCTTGGTCATTCTGTTAAATTCATGTGTTAAGGATGACGGAACGTAACTCATGTGACATACACAAGAACATTTCAAGGGTAAATGTCTAAAAAAATTTGGTGACAATTTGAACAAGGAAAAAAATTATATCTTGTGGTCAAAATAGTAACATCAGAGAACTAAGGACTTAAACTATATTACACATAAGTCCCTATTCCATACCTAATTTTTACCCTACCTGCATAGCACCACAACCCTTTCTTTGCCACCTGATCTCCTCCCCTTGCCAGCCACCCCTCCCCACTCCCCGTCAACACCCTCCTTCGCTCTTCCCCATCTCTTCCCTTCCCCCACCCTACCCTCCTGCCCGGCCAACCCCTTCCCTGCCCTTGCCTCTTTCTTTCCACCCGCCTTCCCCAGTCAATTGGTCACCTCCTCTTCCCCAGTGAATCCCCTTAAGCCCCTCACCTCTCCCTGTCAAACCCCCACCCCCTCCCCCATACTGTCAACCTCCCCCTCCGACCAGATCTGTAGTCTACCGTGTAAGATTAAACCAATTAAGATGAATATTCCTGCTGCCGAAATTTCACTTCAAATACTGCAATATTGATAATTGAATAGTGTCTCGTAGGATCTTCAAACTACAGAAATCATATTAGGAAACATCTGAAATGGTTAATGTTGTTATACTCTTTAATTCTGGGCCTCCCTTGATTGTTAGATAGCCAACAAAGAGTGAAAATGTTAAGGACATTGAGCAAATGATTCAAGCCATATGCCAGTCTCTCATAATTTATTTTGAATCTCTGATGATGATACCAACTAGCACTTTAGAAGCAACGAATTAAAACCTAGCCATTAGGAATATGTATAACATGGACTCTTCACAGGTCGTCGCTCCCCAAGCAGCTTCTCATGAGATCTGGACAAAGATGTGGTGGGAGGACAAGGTGATGGAGGTTGACAGCAAAGGGGAGAGAGTGGGGGTTTGATGGCGTATGGGGAGGGGGTCAAGAAGTTGACGTGAAGGAGAGGAGGGGAGCTGCAAGAAAGGCAGAAGGGGCAATAAGGAAGGAGTGGGGGATATTTTCATGTTTTATTTAGTTTTACCTTTAGGACTTTTTCAACAATTACATCCCTGAAATCCTACTCATTTATGTCATTTTTACCTTAAAAAATGCACGTGTATGTCACATCACTGACTTTTTGTCATCCATAATGCACTAATTTCATGAAATGACAAAAAATTACACCATAAAGAGTTACCTTCTCTGCTAAAAATAGGTTTAGTGACCAAATCATGCAACTTTACATAGTTTAGTGACCTTTCATGTCATTCATTCAGTCTGAAAATAGCAATTCCCTCTGTAGATTTCCAACTTCAGTTATTAATACCTTCCCAAACTTCAATTTGTTTGTTGATGAATGGTTAAGACCTATGTATGATATCAAAGTAGCAGACATATGAATACAAATTCAACTATTTTGCCAAGCAAAGTTGATCCCAAAATGAAACAAAAAGTTGAGTAGTCATCAAATTCTTCGTGGATTAAGTTATATAATCTAATTTCTCTGTGCAGAAAAATTAGACTATGTAAACATTAAGACAGCCTACCTTGATTTTGTTATAAGTGGATGAAGATGGCAAATATCTGCAACATAAAACTAGCTTTCCTACTTATGGTGGGTGAAATGTCTAAAGATTCTCAGCAAAATCATACCTCTCATGACGATGTCCACAAGCTATACACTTTACTTTCACATATCCACCGGGATCCATGCACCCACTCGTGCTCATATCTGGCTTCAAAAGTGTGGCAGCTTCCCAGGATAAAGAGGTAATTATGTCCAACCAACTTTCTTTGCCATCTTCCACATTCACAGGTAGGTTCTCAATTTGAAGAAGCTGAGCTATCAAAGCTCTAAAATGCCCATCAAGCACATATTTCATGGCCTTCTTATGCTCCTCAATTGATCTCTCGCGATTACGATGCTCCCCACTGCCAAAGCTGCCTGAAGAGCGCAAGTAACCCCACTCTCCTGCAGCATCATCTCTAGCATCTTCATCATCTTCAAATGGAAGAGCATCTTCTTCATCTTCCTTGTCTTCTGGCTCTGGAGGGAGCCAGAGTCGGCTATTATTCTCAAAGTCCAGTGGTTCAGCAGCTGTACTATTGATGCTGGATGGCGAAGGAACTTGACCAATATGACCATGATTCAATACCTCTGTTTCTTTGCCAAGCTTTTCTGTAATTTGTGAAATATGTGTTTCTGTATTCTCAGCCATCATGTTGGAGCTCATACTTGCTTCAACTTTTTTCCTATTAGGCTGCACGTCCACTCCATAATCGTTATTGATATCACCACAGCTGCCGGAACTGTAATAGACTTCACCAGAAGAGAGGTGACTAGGTTGTGGATGCAGCCTATATACACTGTAATCATCGTCCTCACCACCATTCCTGGCACTAGGTACAACAAAAAGAAGAGAGAAAAAAAAAATGAATCAGACGAATCACTATGGATATATCATTGTTCACATTCATAAACAAACAAAAACCAGTTTGCATATATTTAACGCTAATCTCAGACAGGCAACACATGTATTAAAGGAGAGGGACTCATTTTGAAGCGAAACATATACCACCTTCCAGAAAGAATAGGATCTATTATGGGAAGACAAATACTGTTGCCTGTGGAGCTTTCATTTCTGACAATACTTGAACACATATCATGATTTTACAAACAAAATGACCATGTCATACCACCAAAGTCCTCCATGAACCTATATTTTTTACCGACCAAAACTTTTCTTTGACGTAGTGTTCCAGTCTCACAGTTATAGGACATTTTCTCTTTGACTTCATTGAATTTTGGGATATTTTCTCCCAACCAATAACCACTTGGTCAATTCCTTCTACTACGGAACAAAATGGGAACATGCAGAAACAGACCCTGTTGACCACATGCCGCATATCTTTACTCAACCTGAACAAGAGAAACCATAGATCTCCAATATAAATGTAGGAAACAATTTAATTTTCTTATTCAATGAAACAGATGATAATGTTTGTTATCTGTGCTAGTACATTCTTATTCTTATAGATAAGAAGACCTTTCTTTCAAAGACTTTGTTTCTGGAATTTAACAAATAATAATTTTTGAAAGAGAACTTCATATTCATTTCATTCTGCATAGACACGTTCTTTTCCACCATTTCATGCAAAAAAGGGCCTGGAGTACTTGAGATTTACTTACTATGGAAGTGCTTGCTCCCGTGTTAACCAAATATTACTTGTAACCACAAATCTAACAGAAGTTCATCTTTGACATACTCAAGCCTTTTAAAATAAACTTTACCAATTTGATTTGGTTACCTTTCCTTAAGCATACAGTAGAACATACTTTTACATGAAACGAGACCATTGTATTGTTAAGACATATTCAAAGCTCTTTAAGTACCTGTTACACGAGCCAAACTCATCACTAAGATGATCACTTGTATTGTTGGAGTCTGATTTTCCTGAACATGATGGTCCATAATGTCTTGCATTAACTTCATCCGTTTGATTAGTTTGACGAGGGCTCAGATCAGAACTGTATCTAACATGCTGGAAAGGGCCTGTCGAATATGGGGTTGAACCAATACTGCAGCTGCTGTTACAAGTGCAGCTCGAATAGGAACTAATTAAACTTGTTGAAGAAGGAGATGGACTAAGGACTGGGCTGGATGTTGTCATCCCCTTATCAACTGTAATCATCCCCTGCTCCCAATGTTTAAAGCAATAGTTACAGACCCTAATCTTCTCCCTGTCTTCCCAACCTGTCCTCGACTCATCAGAGGGGGCTGGAATAAAGTTTGCAGTGCACTTAGCACAAAACACTCGACCACAAAGACGACAATGATGCCTGCGATTAAAAACAGTAAATTGAGAGTCACACTCATAGCACACCCTGCAGCTTTGGTCTGGCATCCAGAAGTCTCTTGAAACATTTGCGGGTTCCATCCTGCACGGTATCCATGACCTCACTCTATCAACTATCTCAGACAATTTATTATTATCAGGAGATCCCATGAATGTATATCCCAGTCAGTTAGAGTCATCTTGATACAAATAACATCTGCCACCCGCTATACTAGCACCGGTTGATGACCATTCCCGTATAGCCTACACAGAAATCACAAAGAACACAAATTTAACACATGTAAACTCCCGGATGATACAGAACTCAAAAGAAAGAAAAACTCAAAGCTGAAATCTTTATTACATTTCTAGTCCAAAAGGACAACTCAAAAGTTAGAACCATTAATTCCAATCCTTTACTCAATTTGCACATGTAGCAACTGAAAAGGAGCATCCGATTAAATTGAATTGACATATATGTTTACCCCAAAAAAAAAAAAAAAAATCAAAACCTAAGCCTTAACCCAAAACAATACCCATCTATAGGCAGACATAGCCAGGACCTAAACTTTCCCCATCACAGATTCACGGTATATACTAATTCGAGCAAATTCAAAGTATAAACAGTGGCCTCAAGTCATTCAGTAGTAAAACTACAGCCATTTGATTGAAAAAGTTCCAAACACTTCAACTGGAAATTCTTCCAATAATTCTGGTAAATTCTTAACATCCCACCGTCGATTTCTAAACAAAAGAAGAGACCACCAACGCATAAACAAGTTGAAGTCACAAGTATTACCGACTTCAAACGAATTCTCAAAAGTGACCAAGTCTGCTCAGTAGCGCAACCTTCAACTGTCTTGAGTCCCCTTTACTGGAAATATCCAAGCCCAAGCAATTCCAAAATTCAAGAAATATCGGGGGGGGGGAACTGAAGAAGATTAAAGTAGTGGCTCGAAATCGTTGAAGGGATATTAATTTATTACTGCCAAAGCGTGCTCCCAAAATAGAGAAAATGGTCTCTGTATGCTGAAGCAAGTTGGAGTTGAAAATTACTGCAGTTTTGGAAATATTATCAGGAAAATTCTCCAGCCATACATACAAGTACTTCTATCTCATTAAAAAAGAAAAGGGCAGAAATTTCCTTTTATAATTTATTCATTTGTTTTTCTTTGATTTAAATTGTTGGGGTGCTGAGTCAGCAGGACGGCAGACAGACGAGTCATGAAAGTCATATGATTAAAGAAAGGGACAGCCACCCCTCGCCTCCCACCTGACAACACCGGCTTTGAGTTCTTGACGTGTCCTTTTCCTTACTGCTTTTCTTTTCCATTTCTCTTCCCTTCCCTTCTCTTCTCTTCTCTATTTTCTGTCTCCTGTTTTGTGATTTCATTTACCTTTTTATTTTCTTTCTCTCATTGTATTAATTTTCCCTTCTTGGAGAACATTTTAGTTTTAACTCATCATTTCACTTCCTTTTATCGCTGCCTTGCACCCTGTTTTGAGTTAGACCCCAAAGAAAAAGACCAGAAAGAGTTAATTAACAATGTCTCATAAACACTTATAGGTGTTGATTTTTTTTTTTGTAAATATTTCAAGAAAATATCTAAATTCAAGGATGTAACAGATCTATGTAAGTGTGTGCATTTTCATGATAAGTCAAATGTGATGTGCGTATAGCGGTGAATGTCCTGAAATACTCGGTAGAAAATCTAGAAAAGGCAGAAAGATGCGTTATGATTTTTTGCTTGCAATTAATTGCATGGCTTGAAAAGTCAAAGGAAATAAGGGGGAAAAAAAAGAGAGAGAGAAGAAGAAAACTCTTTTCCATTTGTATTAAATTAGCCCCCACAAATTTCAAAATCAGGAACTTTAGAAATGAAATCACATCAAGTAGAAAGAACATTTTTCATGTTTGGACTATAGTGAATAATGCTTGGGCCAACTATCGATCAACTAACATCATAGTCATTCGGAATTTGGGTAATTATGGGAATTGCCAGATATTCTCAAATGCTTGAATGTTTAGTTAAATCAATGATCACATCAAAATCTTCCTAAACAACATGATGATCGATGTTGTCCACTAAAGGCACCAGCCAAACATTAAAAAAAGAATCCGTCCCTAACAAAATAAAGTAACAAAGATATTATTGTTACTTTGGAGATGACAGAAATTTTTAATTTAAAACAAGATTAGTAATACGTGTCCTGGCTCTCCAATAGTGAGTGAAAATATCTACAAGTGCAACGTCGTCGTACGTTCAATTTTATAAGGGGAACATCAATTCTTCAAGCATGTAAAAAAAGCTAAGCAATTCTCCTACGTTGTGTATATGTATACAAGAGATTTTGTACATTATGTAGTGATTTTACCAAATCCCTGTAATTTGAAGGTGATAAACCAACCGATTAGCCAAATGAGCTTGTTGAATCTTAGGCTCTAATCTTGGTTACTTTTCTGATGCTGCTATAATTATCGTAATGAATTAGTTTGAACATTTGGAGAAGATTATCACTAGACCAGAGAAAACTAGCTAGCATTAGCATATATATAATTTAACTTTGAAAAGGCAAATAAGATGAGATTTAATAGTGCAGTAGTTGTCTCCACAAACCTGTGTCTTTGGCATTTCAATTTCCAAAAGGCCATTGCTTGAATGATCAACGCTTGAGCTCTTCACTTGAGCCACTTCTGATCGCCCATTAGGGTAGGGAGGGTTGTAACTAATATATATATATATTTGTTGTAGCCCTCCTTTCAGCTGTGACAAAATCTGAATCTACACCTGCATTAATCATTGATAAGAGAACAGCTTTAATCAAACATTAGCATTTAGAAGTTCAATTATTTCTGGGATCGGTCAATAGTTTTCAATAATTTTGGAGCTTTTGCAATGTCAATTCCACCGTATGATTGATCTCACCATGCATACAATCTAGTGATTCAAGTATTATTATCACAACAACAATATAGACACTCAGATATAAGTAACATGTTAAAAAGATACGATAAGCTGATCGTCAAGAAACTGTTTTTCATTATCAATTCTAGTCGCCTGAATGAGGGGAGGGGGCTCAAAGCATTCAGTTTTGGGGGTAGTGTTGGACAAGTGAGGGGACCGGGCAAGCACAGGCAGGGAGGGGGGGGTGGATGGACTACATTTTCTTGATTCATTAAAAGCCTGCATGAAGTCACGTAGCCTGGAGCTCTCGGAGCCGGAGTATAGGGTTTCAGAATCAAGATCGAGCTCGAGCTCGAGTTTTTTGCAGTTTGCGTGATAATTCTTGTAGTCCTTCCCACAGCGGTAACAGAAAAACACTCCACACCTCAAATCGTGCAATCATGACAAAAGAACAACGTTAATCAGAATCAGAATATTACCAACTGCTTATTCTTACAAGCTTTGATCTTCCCTTACATCAAAGCTCAGCTACCAACCACTTATAAATTAAGGATGAAACTAGAAATGGCCTACCCAAGCAAATAGGATGATGGACATAAGTACATTGTATACGCAACATCTGGTGTCTACAAGTGATTAATTCACAAATTGGCCATCAGGTGGTGGTACATAAATTTGTGGTTCATGCATGTTTCAAAATCAATCAACTTAATAAGCGTCTGACACTCCTTCCTCAAAAACAAAACCAAAAAAAAAAAAAAGGAGGGATCATCACAAAAAGGAAGGAAAAGAACCCCAAAAAAAAAAAAACTGAATGCAATTTTGGCAAATTTTCAACCTAATTATCACTTTGACAATGCATCAATTTGCACTTTGCAACAAGTGTGTTTGTGTGTGTGTGTGTGGTCTAGCAGCGACGGAGAAAGACCATGTAAATCGCTTTTCGTAACCTTGAGCAACTTTGAAGGAACTCTATTTCTTTCTTCTCTGTGCCCATGATCACTTTAAATATGTAAATTGGAAATAGATATATGGTTTAGCAGCGACGGAGAAAGACCATGTAAATCGCTTTTCATAACCTCAAAGCAACTTTGCAGGAACTCTATTTCTTTCTTCTCTGCGCCCATGATCACTTTAAATATGTAAGTTGGAACTAGATGTATGGTTTAGCAGCGACGGAGAAAGACCATGTAAATCGCTTTCAATAACCTCAAAGCAACTTTGAAGGAACTCTATTTCTTCCTTCTCTGCGCCCACGATCACTTTAAATATGTAAATTGGAACTAGAACTGGACATAAATTCAGAATGTTCAAATTTGAAGTCCAGAAAAGTTAGTGCAAAGCAATGTAAAGTGACTGGGTGAGTTTGGAAAGATTATGAAAATCAAATACAGAAAATAATACTACCCACCTGCATTTCATAACCGAGCAACCCTGAGACCTCTGGACGTAGAACTTGCAACTGGGACACCTTTGCCACCTCCTCTTAGCAAGATCGATCCGCAACATGTCCTCTCTTTCCGTGTCCTCCTCGTTCGACTTCTGGAAGGCTTCACAAGACATCTCCGAATGCCAAGGAACCTTGCACCTTGCACAAAACAACCTACTACAATTCAGGCACTCAGACTCGATTATGTCCTCATCTTGAATAAAAAGAGCAGAGCCAATCCTCATAACTAAGGACAGTAAAATTTCTCAGAATCCAAAATCAATGCATCACCCCACCTATCGAACACTTGGGAAGGCAGTATAGACTGGCTATATTCAGGCTCTAACCTCCAATTTCACCCCAAAACTGGACATGGGATTTTAATGATACTCTTGCAATTTTGAGGCTACGTAACTAGCCATGCATTCAGAACAATAAGAATGAGTACAACCCGTTATGTAGAACAGTACAGTTTTTGGCTTTTCATCAACACATATGTGATATGTCACATGTGAAAGTATCATCCACTAGGGAATAATGTAAAATACCATCAATCTATTTCTTTTGGATTGAGAACTTGAAGACTCGCCTATGAAAAGCTTTCTTTTGGTTCCTTTTGTGAAAGAGAATAAGACTTGAACATTATCATCAAAATCTTGTTTTGCATCAATGAACTTTTTGCTTTTAGTGCTTTTACTGCTGCTGAGTTTTGCTTCTGGAACAAGGGTGTCAGAGAAGCTTCGAACTACGAAAGGGTTTTGGAAGTTCCTTCCCTTCTTAAGTAAAACGGTATTTGCATGCAATACACAAAAATCATCGTCATCATCTTCAATGAGATTAACAACCTCTTTACCCTTATATTCCATGTCGTCGTACAAATGACTTGGAAAACGATGTAAAGGATGTGACATTAGAGGGTACTCTTTAATTTTTCCTTTTTTCTTCTTCCCGAAGGCAACAATTTAGCTAATTGCAGTGGCTAGAACTCTAACGAAGGGTTTCGACTTTCTGCGAGGATTCAGGAAGAGATATCGGAGAGCAGAGGGTTTCAAGTTTATACAAAATCATGGGGGCAATAATCTGCTTATCTTAATTCCGAAATTCAGCTCTTTTACCTTTATTTGTGAGCAGCCTCTCAACATGAAAATAGCCTTTTTTTTTTTTTTGTGGTGTTAACTCAACAATCAACGTTGTAATGTGACAGTCAATTTCAATTAAAATGACAAATTTCCCTTTTCAATGTACATTCAACCGTTAACTATTCAAGGACATAATCGATATTTTTATAGCAATTTACTGTGGAAATAAAAATGATGCTCTCGACATGTCAAATAATTATTTTATTGTGAATATCTATTACTTTATCTGATCTCCTAAATAAGGAGAGAGATGTCACGTTCGAAACGATTATAACAAGGTTATAATGATACGATTATCGAGAAGATGATTATAATGATAATAACAAGGTTATAATGATACGAGTATCGAGCAGATGATTATAATGATACGATTATAGAGAAGATGATTATCCTATCATCTCACGACTTACGAAAACATATCATCCACTTAGATGTACTTTAAAGTATTCATATCTTCCCTCATAAATAAGGGTTCCCAAAAGTTTATTTGATTTTCTCTCTACTTTCTCTGCTTCTCTCTCTAGTTCATATTAGTGTTAATTTTATAACAATTTGTCCTTTTTAGTAAACACCATTAGATATTTTGAGAAATCTGATATTTACCAATTTATTCTACAAAATCAAAAGAAGCCCAATGGTTTAGGCGACAAGTGTACATCTAGTAGATCCTACTTCTTTTATGTACCAAAGTAATTTTGTCAAGAACATGTTAGCAGGTTTGATGCTTGATTATCTACTTCGCTGGTACTTCGGCCCAAAGTAAGAACTTTTTGGCTTAGATAATTGCTACAGAGCATCGCTCCACTCGTGCATACTGCATTCGGAAACATCGTTAATATGGTTACAGTCAAAAAGAAAAACCAAAAAATCCTAGGAAATTAAACTCTAGGAAAATAAGTTTTCATCAAATTAAGAAGCATATACCTTAAAAAAACCTTTCAAGTCATCTTATACAGAAATCCTAAAATCCTAAGAAATCAAAGTCCAGGAAAATAAATTTTCAAAAAAGCATGAAGCATATACCAAAAATCTAGTATGTAGAAAGTTTTCCTTTACTTGTATTTATATGGGATACAACAGCCGTTCAGTCTCTTCTGAATTGAAGTTCTAAATTTTTTTTGGCAAAGGTGATAAATCAGGAATTTCACTAAAATGATATCACAAGGTTGTGTTGGTTCCCAATCAGATGGGGGAAGCGGGTTGAATCAGGGAGGGATTATAAGTAGGACGCCTTTGAATTCAAGACCTTCCACTTACAACAACCCAAAAAAAAAAAAAAAGGGGTTCTCAATCAGATAAAGTTCAAGCCAGCAGAAGAGCCAGTCGTTCATTTCCAAATGCGCAGATATGCTGATCGGGATACAGAGAACATTTTTTGGGTACAGATTAGGACTAACACAAAACTCAGTCAATACTGTCACCGAAATGTAAAAATAGATAGAAATTCTTGAAAGCCACCAGATAAAGATACAGAACAATGACTTAACCCACGCAAAAACATCCTAGTCAGGATCTACCTGAATCAGAAATTGTAGTTATGTATCCCCATTAACTGGACATGGGGAACACCCAGGTGAGGATTAACATTTGTCCCTCAAATGAGACTCTAATGTCTGAATGCACTTTCAAGGTCAGCTTTCTTCCCTAGCAACGAAATTTAGTCTCAAGAGTTCATTTCAAGTGAGAAAGCACTTCAGCTTATAACCACTGCAAACAAGGAGAAATAGATAGTCTAGAAACATGAACAAGAACTCAGTCCCCAGCGATAATTATATACCTTTCATAGAAGAGAGATCAAAATTGTATCTTTAATCTTCTAGTGCATAAAAAGTTAAGTCCGAGGATTGAAAGCTGCTTTCATGGCTTACTCGTGTTATTTTGAAGATAAATAATTAAGGTAATTAATCGCTGATTCCATAACATAGAAGTATCAAGCATTTTAGGCTTGAAAAAAGCTATTACAACTCAATGTGGAAACCATCCAAGCCTGATTATAATCTAAAAACTAGTCAACAATGGTCACACAAAAAAACGAGCAGGTAGGGGGGGAACAGTACCACGCTGCATGAAACAGATCTCAGGTCCAGAATGCATTTGCTTATTCTTGAAAAATCAAATTCAAAAGGATGGACAATCAAAAGAGATTTTATATCAAAATTAATGTTAAGCACTGTAAGAGACATATCGCTCATGACTAATCATAAATAAGATACTACTAACCATGTAACTTCGTTCAAAATTAAAAAAAGTAAAAAAAAAAGTTGGAAAGATCATGCAAAACAATTTTCCTATGATCAAATGGAACAAATATCCAAAACCAACCCATAAACAAACACAGAAACCAAGCTGCTTTCAGCAAATTCTGCAACCAAATATTCCATCTCCAATAACCAAACCATGTAACCTTCCCCAGAATCAGTCATGTGATCAAAGAGTCAGGAAACCTAGCTTGGCAGAAGTTTTATCTCAGCCTTTATAATCACACTCAGTCATGATGGTCCACCCACTGTAATGTTGTCAACAAAATATATGCTCCACTTGGTATTTGGATACACTACATGACAATCAGGAGATAGCTTGCTGAACTTAAAACTCCTATTATGAGTAAATAGCAAGAAGCCAGGTAAAGGACTCAAGCATTTTACTGTTGCTTGTTGCACAATATACACAAATTTTATCCAGGCAGATGGTTCCAAGATTATCAAAGAAAAGGGAAAGAATATATAAATCATTTGGAAAATATAGCAAAAGAAGGGTAAATATGGATCACCCTGTCCTAAAGTTGATAACAAGCTGAGATTTTCCTTTTCAGCAAAATGTACCAAAGATACTATTCATTCATTGTTCCGAAGGAGCCAAAAACAGCAAGAAATATACTATACAAAGAGTATTAATGTCCCCACCGTCCACAATCCGCAGAAGGATCTAAGCTAATGCTTACAATTGGCACAGTAATGATTAGTACCCATTTGAGCTCCACAGTTGTAACAAAAAGTGTAATTACACCTGCACTCCCCCATAGTATAGTTAATTAGCATCTCTCCAAATATTTTTAAAAAAAAATGCGGGTGCATATGAGCAAAATCAAAACCTTAGCAAGGTGCAACAAAAATACACGAAATTTCAAATACAGCAAACAAATTTATTATTTCTCAAACTGATTAATGGTATTAATATGGTACAGCAAAGAATAGCATTGAGAAGCTTTAAGCATTCCTTGTGTCAACTTTACTCGCCAACAAGCTAGATACAAATGATAATAGCCTTTCCAAGGAGGTTCTTCTTTTCATTCCCTTTCTCAGGCACACATTAATCTGTCTCTAAAAGTGGAACACCATTTGGCTTGAAGGTTGGATTAGGGGAATCAGGATGGACTTAAGAATCAAACTGCCAAAACACTCAAAAGAGGGACAAGAAGGGGGAAAAAAAGAAAGGGGTAAAAGAAAATGAAAAAAGTTTAGTTACTTCTTTTTCTTCTTTAAGACATGGTCATTATTCTCATAATTGCTAAAGGGATGACCTGCTTAACTGTCTTAAGATTGAGCATAAGCTAGTTTTCAGTCCAGAATCCCCATACTGCTAAATTCTATTAGATATCTTTTGAAGCAATGTCATTTAACATAAAGGAAAGGAGTCCATCAAATTGGCCTAATACAAAAATGGCTCAGAGAAGTCACTAACGAATATATTATACAAATTTTGAGGAAAGTATGCCAGTTAAAAATAGCTTTCCCAAAATCTGAGTCTGAAATGACATATTTACTAGTTTGCCACCTACTGCATTCACGTAAAATCAGTTTGGAAGTGAACTAGAAGTTACCGATGACTATAACATGAAAGCATTATACGTCAATCAGATTTCATGATCTTACACTTTCTCAGAAAGAAGTCCATACCTTGTTTGCATGGTAAATCATTTTAAGTTATGCAATCTTGTATTAGATGTAAATTTCTGTAATTTCAGGACATACAGATCCAAATCTACAAGAAAAAATTTAGATCTAACAGAGATGTAAACATGGCAACAATCCAAGTTAGAGATAGATAAAGAGAATTGCGAATTGAAGCTGTGAATTGAGATATTAAAACAAGACTAATTTCAAATAGAACTCAAGAATATCACAACAAAACTTATGATTACCTGCATCTCATAAACAAGCACCCAGAAATCCTCTCGACATACATTTTGCACTTGGGACACCTTTTCCATTTCTTGCTGTTGGCCAGTTTCATTAGCAGAATATCCTCTCTTTCCCTTTCATCCTTATTCAACTTCTGAAACTCATCACACGAAATCTCTGAATGCCAAGGTACCCTGCACTTTGCACAAAACAATCTTCTACACTCCGGGCACTCAGAATGTGTAATAGCCTCATCACTGCCCCTTCGATCATCAACCAAAAGCGAGGAGCAATCTTTATAGGGACAATAAAATTTCTCAGAAGCCAATAACAATGCCTCACATAGAGCATCACCCCACCTATCAAAAACTTGAACCGGCAATATAGACCGGCAATACTCAGGCTCTAACCTACCATTACACCCGGAAACCGGACAATGAATACTAGTAATATTGTCTTGCAACTTTGAGGCGATATACTTAGCCATACACTCAGAACAATAAGAATGGGTGCAACCCTTTATGCAGAACAATGTAGCCTTTGGCTTTTCATCAACACAGATATCACACATAAAAGTAACATCAACATCACCGTTATCGACATTGTCATGAGGATTGTTGGTTGTAGCCTTAGAATTGGAAGACTCTCCTATAAAAAGCTTCTTCCTTGGAGTTGTGGAAAATGAGGCAATCACTTGCACATCATCATCATCATCAAGGTGATAATTGAAGTAATCTTGGGAAAGATCAATGACCCTTTTAGTTTTACCCCTTGTGCTGCTGCTACTACTGCCAATGCGGCTGCTGTTGCTGCTACCTTTTGATTGAGGTTGAAGAGAGGCCATTATGGCGAGCTGGAGGTCTCTCTCATCAGAGTAGCTCTCAACTGAGATGGGGTTGTCTGGATTGATTCCCTCCTTGCGAGAAATGGGTTTTGCATATAGTACAGAAACATCAGCATCATCCTCACCATAGCCAATGTTATGATCGTCAGTGAGAATCACAAACTCTGGAACCTTAGTCCCCATGCTGCTGCTGTTGTTGGCAGTGGTGTGAAATGGAGTTTGAAAAATGGTTTTAAATTAGGGCTGTTTTCAATCGTAGTCGCCACTTGGGAGGAAGGCTCTTAGAGTCCTGCGAAGTTTGGACGTTTCGCTGACAAAGGAAAGTGGAGACTTTTAATTAATTGCAACATGCATTCCTCTCTATGGTTTATTTTCATTTTGCGATAGAAATTATTGAGTTTAGCATTTTAATACCCCATACCTCTTCCGAAGCATTTTGTTATTTATTTTATCATCTTATACTATCAACAAATTAATTGTTTCAAACTAGTTGAAAATCAATTAGATATGCTTAACACTTTTCAGTGAAAAGGTTCTAGGATCCTTAATGTGATTCTTCCCACTAGAATCCTCTTATTCAATTATAAGCACTTTCACTCAAAAAAAAAAAATAAATAGCATTAAAATTTGGATTAACTTTTTATACACGGTCAATGTAGTGTTTTTTTTACACTAGCAGCTTTGAATGCATACCACATGTGCATGATTTAAATTTCAAATTTAAATTTGTATTATGTGGCATAATCCAAACCTGCTAGTGTATGAAAACGTATAAAAAAGTTATCCTTAAAATTTATTGATTTTTAGTAAATTTATGAAATATAAATTCATAGTAAAATGTACTCAAGTGCTACAATTGACAAATCAAATCAGGATGCAAACTGTTAACCACTGAAAGAAAACAAAGCTTAAGTGAGAAAAGTCAATTTTTTTTGTTTTTGGTTTGGGGTGGGGGGAGGTGTTTGGGTGTTGGAGAAAAGAGAACAATCTTCTGTCGCTGTTTGGAAGGAGTGGAAAAGAATGGATTATGGAAATGAACAAACTGCCCAAAAGCTTATTTGCTTAATGCCTGTTTACATCTGCCAATATGACACCCTTGATGGTTTTAAGTTCTAACTTGGCCCGTCACCACTGTTACTCCATTACTCATCACTTTCCTAAGAGGAACGTTTCCTAAAAGCATTCGTCCTCTGATTTCTCTCCTAACTCTATCCCTCCATCCTAAGTAGCTGACGCGCTGAAATGATGGATAGTCTCAAGGGCAGCAAATATAATAAGATTTAACTCGTTCCTACAATAATCTAACTGCAGATGTTTCCTCAATCCCAATAAAACCTTCAACGTATTTTGCTGTTCTTGCGAAGTAGCAGGAAGCTCTGCACTGTTCCACGTAAAGAACAGAGCGTAGAGGTCAACACACAAGCAATTCAAGTTTAAACTGAACCAAGCTTTTTGGTTTTTCTACCAAAATATATACAGTCACAGATTAGAATCATATGTATGTATATACACAGGTGAAGACAGCTGGTTCACTAACTGTACATGCAATGATAAATAACAAATGAAGGGGATACGCAAGAGTATGCTTATTTGTCTTGGAGCTGAGGATTTTCCACCCATGAAGCATGGTATGTACAGTTCCTAATCCGAGAATTGGAACGCCATGAACACTGATTGGAAGTAAATATAACTATAACATCAAGATGCCACTAGCATCGGAAGCTTGCATAAAGGTCCCTAAGAGCTGCATACAGGGGATCAGCAGCCTTAGGTCTGTCCACTGTTCCAAGAAGGATGTCAGCTGTAGTAAGGTAAGGATCGCCATAGAAGCGAAGGTTTGTATCCATCCTAGTTGAGACAATGTTCCCTTCCAGTGAAACACCTACAAATGCACCTGAGACATAACAAGCAACATCAGAACGAAGGTTTGGTCAACCTCACATCAAAAGCAATGAGCACATTCTCTGAAGAAAAGTAGGCCATTAAGTCGAACCAAACTTCAGAGTTAGCATCTCAAAGCATCCTAGTACTTCTATTCTCAGAACCAGCAAGATCTCAGTCTGAATGGTGGTGTATTATTAATGTTAGGACGCCTGCCAAAATAAATTACCTTTACTGCAGCTGTAAGTATAACACATGCCAGAGCCCCTTTCTCCAGCTCGCACATCTGCCTCGAAAACCCTCCCAACTGGTCCAGCTGCAGCACTGCATCCAGCACCAAGAGAAAAATGCATTCGACTACAGAAAGTTTTTACAGCTTTTGAGTCGTGTAGTACAATAATGAAGTCCATGAGTTCGCCGCCAACCTACAGACACAAGAAAATCGTTACCAGTTACGCACTATGACAATTGCTGAAAATAAGCAGCAGCAAGCAAAAAACATGTAACATGAGAATCTTTCAATAAATCTGCAGAAGATGGCAAAATGAAGTAGCTTGACCAATTGAGGTACATTTGAGACTCATTAGGAGAAACTAAGATGCTCATAAAAAAACAGAGGGAATCCTTGCACCAGCAAATGAAAAATTATGACCTTTTCATTCGCCTTTTGAGGACATCACAAGTACAGTTTACAACTGTCAACAAAACAAGCTAAAAAGCATTATAAACAGACAACAAATTCCGAATCTCAAATAACACGATTTTCAAAAAGAGATCTCCATGAGCTGAATCCTATAACAATCCTCACCAAACAGAGACAAGGGAGCTCCTCATCATCATCACATTATCCCCAAAAAAAACCAAAACCAAAAAAAAAAAAAAAGTATGATTTGCATCTATCAATAAAACAAGCTAAAATGCATGTTAAACAGACAACAAATTCTGAATCTGATCCTATAATAATCCTCACCAAACAAAGAAATGGGAGCTCCATATCATCACCACATTCTATGCTCCCCTCCCCCCAAAAGGGCAAAAAAGAAAGAAAAAATCTTTGTTGATGCTATACCTGGGCACCCCATCCCAGGCCAACAGAGAGCAGAGCTGATGGAGCGGACCATGATCCATCGGCTCTTCGAGCAATAACCAAGCCAGTTCCAAGTTTATAAGCAAGTACCACCCCACCTTTAGCCACCGTCAAAATTGCCAAACCTTTGGCCCCTTTCAGAACTGCTGCAGGAATGGACTTCTCGGGGTTCAAGCGAGCAACCTGTCCATTAAGAGAAATTATTTATAAAATAAATGATGTCATTAAAAGGTAAAACACTCATGCATGTCATCTCGACAAGACAAGAAATATAAGTTTCTTTTCAAGCCCAGGAGGACAAAAACTGCTAAAGGAAGACAAACAAAAATAGCCTTAAAATACACGACCTTTACTCCTCTCAACAGAATGAGAGCACATTCAGAAAAAAAGATTACTAAACTTACAGAATACAACAACATAGTCAAATCAACAGATTGAAACACCACCTGGCAGTAATTCCTCAAAGTATTGGCGGACTTATATATCTCGTGCTCCATGGAGAAGCCTAAAGGAAGATTCAACCACCCTCTCGCTGAAGTCCAATCCATCACATCATGCTTTGCAACCTGAACTGCATTGCTGATGGTGTTGATGAGTACTCCTTGCAAAGGATCAAGCCTGTCATAGCAGGTGTCACACACCCTTTGCGGGTCCCTCTCCCGAAACTTAACAGGTAATAAGCACCTTCCTTTTGAGCATGCTCTGCAGAAGATCCCTCCACAAAATCGACAATGATGTCTTCCACGTGTAAAAGCAGTAAATAGAGCATTACACTGCATGCATACTGTACTGGAACTGTCTGGAAGCCACTCCGGAGGTTCAGCCTCCAACACATCTTTGTAAGCACTATAGTCAAATGCAGTTGCCTCAAGAAGCGGTGGCGCACTCGGTATGTAAACTGACGAGTGCAATACCATATCCCCATTCTTCGCAGACCCAAGAAATGAAGCATTCGAATTTGAGAATTGCAGACTTCCGCCAGCATTCAGACTTTTATTTCGACCAGTCAAAATGGCAACAATACCACTCAGAACATTTTTCAAGTTCACCTCAGGAGGACCATTGTGCTGTGCAACCTTATAGCGATCGTCACTGGATTCATTACCTCCATCCGAAAGGTCTTCATGCTCAATTGGAAAGTTGTATAGATTACCTTGCTTCAAGGAACTTGGGCTAGAAGGTCTAGCACTCTGGCTTCCAGGCACAGGCCAAGCAATATCATTGAAGTCATCAATATAATTGAACTTGCTGCTCTCATTGTCTAGATCTGAAATCGAGGAATATGACACTCTTCCTTCTATCTTTGCCATGTATTACATACAACTGCTTGCAGTGGAAATTGTTGAAATAAGCAAGAACACCCCGGCCAATTAGAACAGGAAGCAAAGTTACTAAAAACCTCCAAAGGGAAATCAAATAGTAAACAAGAACTTAAAATAGCCAAACAATAAGTCCACAACAGAGTCAGGAACTTTAAGATAATTCTGTAAGTATCAACAGCCATAAATTGGTTTCAATAGGAAATCAAGTAGTAAACAAGAACTTAAAAAGGCCAAACAATAGTCCACAATAAAGTCAGGAACTTTAAGATAATCCTGTAAGTATCAACCGCCATAAGCTGGCTACCACCATATGGTCGTCTCTTTTCTCATTTAATTGGCCCACCCCCACTAAAACATTTTCCAGGCCAAATTTTCATAGTGTCCGGAATGGTTCAAAGGGTCGGTCCAGTCCCAGTCGACCCGGCCGAGTCAGTCACCAGAATTTCCACCTCCGTTCCGCTACCGGTCTGCCACATCCCGGAGACAGCAGACCCGGTGGAAACTCGTTCAGACTCGGAAGATTCGGGCGGAGTCGACTCCGGAACTCAAAAGAGCGGCCGAGCCTACCGAGTCAACCAAAACCGAGGCCTTCACCACTACAATGTTCAAAGACTTCTAGGGTATAAACAAACAAATAAATAAATAAATAAGAAATTACCCGTATCCAATTTATGAGAAATTGCACAGGAAGACAGAAATACCAAATCAATCTTTAACCCAAAATTCTCTCTTTGAAGACTCTTCGGTAAGCAGCAAGTGGATGGCAGGGATTCAAGAGAAACGGAAGAGAAGGAGAAATAGAAGGGCGAAAAAGACGAGGAGGCCTACATATCACATGGCACGGGTGGTGGTGGTGGCCACGGCGGTGGTGGTGTTGGTGGTGGTGGTGGTGGTGATGAAATTTGTAGAGAAGAGGAGAGGAAGCAAAGAAAGAATGAAAGACAGACTCGAAAGATCAAAGTTAAACACGTAAAAAAAAAGTTAAAAATATACATAAATTTATTTATTTATTTATTTATTAAAGAAAAGGGTTGAGCACGGTCCTTTGGTTGCTTCGTGCCTTTGTCCAGATATTGCCATGAAGGGATAATGCAGGTTTCTGAGTATTTCACTTTGCTCCCTCACTATTTTTAAAATTATACTTCCCCCCTTTATTTGACACTTTTGGCTGTAAAACCTTAAAATAAGGCTAAAAAATATAACGCACACCCAAAAATCCCCTTATCTTATAAAGTTTAATTTATTGTTTCTATATAATAATTATAAAGTAATTTAGCACAATTGCAAAGGAATAAGTGCAGAGTTTTTCATGTCGACATTTGTTGTTTGATACTCAACTATAACAATAAATCTATAATAGGATATTTTTCATTGTACTGTATTGGGGATACATTTTTTTTTTTAAGATAGAGAAGGAAGCATTATTTATTTATTTATTTTTTTTTTAAAGTTTGTGAACTAGTTCAATGGTGAAACTACCATAATTTTGTAGTGATACCAAGCCATTGTTTTTATTTTTATTGTTTATTTATTCTTGATTTTGATGCAAAAAAAAAAGAGATACAAAAAGGAATTACATTAAAAATTATCAAAAAATATTACTAGTTTGACGTTTGATCAGGATAGTGATTAAGGATAAAATTGATAGTTTTTCAGATTTTCAAGTGAGATATAAAGAGATAGAAATAAGAAGGAAAAAGGGGAAAATTTTATAAAACCTTATAAGCATGGTAAGCAATGGGCATTTAATTACAGTGTTTAATGCTAGTATTGTCATTTTAAATAGGCAAGGGTGGTAAATATAAACTAAAATTTCAGAAAGATTAAGTGAAACTGTTAGAAAACTCAAGGGAGGCTTTTAAAATTATCCCTACTCCCAATCTCGTTCGAAAACTGTATAAACTTGGTGCGCCCATTAACACTGGTTTAATATAATCTTTGTGGTGGATCAAAATTTTCATTTCAAAATGATATCAAGTTTTTTTAACATGTATTATGAATTACCAATGCAGCTGCAAGACATGCACGTATTATGCAAAACTGAATTACCATTGCAGCCGCAAGACTTGCAGCTTATTGTTTTGCCACCAAGTTACACACTTAAACATGAACTTTCCGAATATTTTAACACTTGCCGCCCGTGCGGTTCACATCGAGAAATAATGGAGTAAAAACCACAGACAGCAATCAAGTAGGAAGAGAAGGGATGAAATTGAGAACAAGCAATACACAACCATCATCACATCTCCAAAGACTCAGAATTAAACTCGTAAGCGATGCTGCTTCTAAATTCGACCCTTCTTCAGTTTGAGATATATGTGTGTATTAGTTTGAACTAATACAAAGAGTGGAGGATGTCGAATGCTGCGCTGATGGAACAAAAGCGCGACAGATGGGGAAGAAGGAAGAGGAAGGATTATTTCCACCATGTAACCAGGCAGATCCAACTTGATAGGACAAAGTACAATATTCTATGCTATTGAGTAAGAAACAAAAGATATTTGCGTCATATTCGGAGCTTCTTTCCAGAGCGTGGTTCATCATCATAGCTTGCACCATCATTATTTGCCTCCTTCTCCATCTTCTTTTTGGTCAGTATTTGGTTTATCTTGTGGAGATCGTTTGTAAGTTTCTGATCTTTGTTCTGCTTTCGCGTCTTCCTACCGTCTTGCATCTTCACACCAAACTGGAATGCGGCTTTCGGCATTGCTTCCTTTTGCTCATTATACGTAGCCCACTCCTCCTCAGTTTCAAAGTCCCAACGATGAAGCCGCCCCTTTGCCTGTCAAAAAATCAGTATCAACAGCGTCAACTTTCTAATTGTCAGCAGAACATTAACACATAAAGCTACGTCAACTAAAATCTAACAAGAACATCAAAAGAATGACTAAAAAGATAAAGAGCACCATAAACATGGATTATAGCACGACAACACTACAGATGTCAACCAGTCAAACCCAGTATTTTATACACTTACCCTTCCACCCATATCCATTTTTGAAAGATCACCTTCATCGTCACTATCGACTATCTCACGATTATATTCCTGGTATCCAGGATAGCACTCAGAATAACTCTCGGATATAAAATTGGGGTCCTTCTCCCGTGCATCTTTCTCCCTTAGCTGCTGAAGCCTCTGATCATCCCTCTTGAACACCGAACCCAAGCCCCGATCTTTTTCTTCTTGAGTCATGAATCTAGGGTCGTGATGCAAATTTAGACCTGCTTGCATATCGTAAGTCTGAAGGTTTTGCTGGAGATATTGGTCAGGATAAGCGAGTTGTTCTGCATATTGGTACTCTTGCCACTCTGTCTGATAGCCACCAACCAATGCTTGTGCTTGCAAAGCATCATATCCACCCTAAAAAGTCAGAATACAGGGTCAACAAAAGAAAAAACACCAGAGAGCGAGAGAGATGCAGGGGACTAGAAAACAAAGAAAGATCCTAAGAGCCAACATATGTCAATTCCGGCCAAAAAAATGAATATATCTAGCCTTGCCATTTATCAACAGCAAATATCCAAGAAACATACAAACTCACTCACCACTTGTTGCCAACCATGAGAGGGATCAGAGGGTGGTACAGGGCCATAAACAGGTTCGTCAAAATAAGATGCCCTTTCTTTGTTCCGAGGAGATTCTTCCATATCCTCTGAGATAGGGCTTTGGCTCATATCCTTACTGGGAATGGAATAATCAATACCATCACCAAAAAATATATCATCCTCTTCAGATCTAACAACAGTTGGGCCCAGTTTCTCCCTAGAATCAGGAATCCTTTTGGGAAGTGGTGGTGGCGGCGGCAGCGGCGGCAGTGGTGTTTCTTTGTCATTTTGGTTCTTCAATGCATCAGATCTTAACATCTTGTCATCCCCCTCATATCCATTTGAAATACCTGATAGCTTCCCTGTATGACAAAAGTACTGAGTAGGTAAACGAAAAGCAATAAACTTACCGCCCACAAGTAAGGAAAAACAAGCATCAGTGGACGCCCAAACTTAATAAGATTAAGTAACTATTGTAAGTCAGAGTTGCTTAATGTTTTATTTCCCAACTTGCTGCTTGTCCCATACAGCATAATAGAACTCACATGTACTGCAGGCTGCTTGAAATAATTGTATACATGGTAAGCAGTTAAACTATGCTTGCTAGATTTGGGACACAAAATTCAATTACCCAAACAGAGCGATGCCATGTTCTTATCAAAAATCATATACAACTGAGGAAGTAACATACTGTGCTCAATATTGTAGAAGAAATAATCCTGCAAAATAGGCACTAGAATACCAAAGTCCACTTTAACATGTCTACCAAGAAGGTCTAGAAGATTTAGCAGGGCCAAGAGACAGATTCTATTTTATAAGTAGCTCCATCACAGAACAAGGTAGTTATCCCTGAGAAGATGACAAGACAGATCCTTATCATGAGGTGATAATTCATAAGTGCCACTTCAGAGTGGATGACAGCCAGCTTCTGTCACAATTGCAGAGCCACATATGTGCCTAGCTCTGTATCCAAGCACTTGCTTTCCCGCAACAAAAATAGTAATCATACTGTTCAAATCCTAACAGGTGTCAGGTAATATCAAAGACAGAGAATGTGTTCTCTGGCATCTCCTCTCTACTCCTTAGGTTCTTAGGAATATTTTGTTATGAACAAGTTAAGCCAAATTAAACAGAAAAAATTCACAACAGCCTTTCTCTTGCCAATCAAAAAATTCAATTTCATGTTTGGGAACAAATGAACAAATGCAAGAACCTTTTGCATCTTTTTCTTTCTTCTTCTTCTTGAGCACTTTTCCAGATGATCCAAGTCGAAGGTATGACATAATCTTGGCAATCCGATCTAAAACAGAGCCATCCACACTAACAGTAACCATTTCCTGGAAACCCAAAAAAAAAAAAAAAAGAACTAATGTCATCCTAAGGAGGAAGACAATCATGAAAATGCAATAGGATGGTGATGTCAATTACCTCAATGCCAACTTCCTAAAAAAAAAAAAAAACTACTAAGAAAGTAAAGGAAGTACCTCTGGGACTGGACAATCAGCTTTACTCCTGTGAAGAGTTGTTGGAATATCATTAGAATACCCATTTTCCTGACATGACAATTCAGAATAAAGAATTATTAGAACAGCAAAATGATAATTCATTGATCACTTTTATAAAAATCTATTGGTGAAGAAAAGCAATGATTCAAGATTGGCAAATGGGTTAGAACTTCGTACTATCATCAACAGAAGATTAATCCTACTCCATACAAATGATCACCATAAAGAGTAAGAGATTATACCATGTTAAAAATAAAGGACATCCTTCCAGGAAGGAACATTTCATTCGTCTTGATGACAGTTTGGGGCTTGACCATCCATTGATAAACGGACTGCAAAATAATAAGTTGTTTATCCACAAAAAGAGCAAATACTGCTATCACCTGTCGCTATTAAAAAAAAAGAAAAAAAAGATTGCCAATAAATTAACGGACCTTTGCAGTTGCAGTGCGAAATGACAATGTTTGATCTTCCTTGGATGCTCTATTAATGGAAGGAATTCATCAGTGGCACCAAAAACATAGTCACAAATTAAATAGGCCAAAGTCAAAATGGAAAAATAGTTTTGAGGCAATATAGTCAAAATTAATTCAGGAAGAAGGTTCCTCATTCTACAGATCAAGAACATGACAAATCTACCAAGACCAAAACTGCCGAAAGTGTCAAATGTTAATGAAGTTGCTTACCTAGCCTTCTCATTTGCATCGTCATCAACATCTGGCTTCTTGTCTATTTCACTTCGTACTTTGTGAAGCAAAGCATAATCTAATCCTTTAACAAGATGTGTGTGCTCAACATCACCTAAAATTCACAAGAATCCCGAAAAGAGGGTTAAAGTATAGAGATATGTCAATAAACCCAAAGCTAACTCTTCAGGATTATGAAAGAAGCAACTTGAGGCTAGTATAATAGCATTCCTTTTGCTGCATGCTGTAAAAGATTGCACGCACTGTTCATTCTATGCACTCATTCAACCATCTAGTACATATTCCTTGTAATCTAATGCATTCAATCCGTGTCTAATACATATGCCCTCTAAAAAGACAAATAGTAGGATAAGCTTTATATCAGCCAGTTCTACTCCACTTAAGCTGATTGAAAATCTAACGACAGCTAAATGAAGGGACCAGGAACTCAAAGTTCCTAGCTAAACTATGGGGATACATGCAAAAACTGTTAGACCACAAAAGTAGATAGTTTAGAGCATGCTAATTCATCAAAACTTTGCAGTAGTTCTCTTATTAATAATTAATAGGACATGGAAACTCCTATTAATCAAGTTCATAAATAGCTGAGTCTCATTTGGTAAATGAAATTCCATAAATTATTTTCCAATGGTTCAAAAGACTGGCAATAACGCATCCTGAAGAAATTCAAATGGTAAAAGTAGGTTGCAATAAGATTGTGAGAATGAAATGAGCATTGCCTTCTTTTTGACTTTGAGGATTAGGCAGAGTTTAGAATGCTATAAATTTGACAAAGACATGTTTCCTATGCGGATTAAAGAGACCAACATAAAAAGTAGACAAAAAATACATACAAAACATGCACCGAAACTAACACATGTCCAATATCCTCACTCTTAAACAGTATAGTCACTAAACCAGGATAGGATAAGGTGATAGAGAGTAACAGAATAAAATAAGAAAGACGTGCAAAATTCGTTCGGTCAGCTCCATCCTCCCAAGCCAACTAGTATTTCAGAACCTCTGATTCCCTTCACGACCACAGCTTTGCACGCTATGTCAATAAGCAACCCTTAATAAACAGCATCAGTAAACTTACCTCCAAGATACTTGCTCTTCTCAATAGATAGCTTATGCTCATCAGCCGACCTACAAAGACATTGACCACAAATGATTTCCAAAACAACTACTAATTTAAATCGAAAACATCCCACTAAAAAAAAGGTTACAGCCATATGAACTTAATCTAAGTTTTCTCATACCGCAATTCAACCGTGCCTGGAGGAGCTACAGCATGAAAATGTCCCAATTCCGTTGTTGGTTCATAATCAGGATTCTGATCCTCTCTCCGCTCTTTCGCTCTGTCTCTATACTTTGGATGTTCTGGCTCCTCCGCCTTTTCCTCTCTACATACAAACATAAAGGCAAAGCACAGACACACATACAACATTTCCAAGTCATCATTCTCCAATCTCCATGCTCGAAATAAACATATAAACAAAAGAATTCGAAAAGCATACAGGTACATGCATGTAAATAGATAGATATATGTACCAGAACAAAGCAAACATATTAGAAAAGGAAGCCCTCACTTTTTTTACTATATTCATGGAAATTCAACAAAAAGCATCAAACCTTTAGCACTTAGAACAAAAATTGCAAAGAAAACAGAATTCAATTGCTAAAGAAACAAATGGAAACAGGATTAGGAGGTAAACAACACGTACTTGCGACGAGCTAATTTCTCTTTGTAACTGTTGCGCTTGGACGACATTTGACAAATTTATGGCGGAAAAGAAGATGAAGAAGAAACGAAGTATTTTAGTTAATTAGGGGTTTTCCGAGCTGAATTTGAGTTTCTGAAGAGTACGTCAGGGTTTGAATCTAACGAATTTTAGCGGTTAGGGATTTTCCGATAAGAAGTTCACTTGAGAATGATGACGGTGCTGTGAAGAAGATGAGGCTGAATTTAGAGCAAAAGTACATAAATGCCCTCTGGACAGGACATCTATGCAGTGAAATTCATTGTCAGAGCCCAGAGGCTGACCGTGTTCTGTGGTGGGCTCTGCTTAGGCCCTCTAGTCTCGTGCTCGTTTCCAACGACTTGTCCACCTGCTAGCGGGTTGAACCTAGGCCCCAATGTTTTTATCCAACTCTTTCTGGTTCGATTGGCCCAGGTATAAGCCCTTTTTTTTTTTTTTTCATTTTTTTCCTAGTGGTTCACCAGGTCAAGTGATGGAAAAATGAAAGAAACGGAAAAAGTGGTTGCAAAAGTACTAATATAATAAATGGGATTGATAGCAACAGATTTAAGCTTGTGTCCAGAATTTTTTTACGCCAACGTTTGATGTTGCTAAATAAATACTAGTACCATTATGGTTCGTATCACCACAGAAGTTTTATGACTAGGTGGATTAGATTGCTATTTTTTAGAATCTTTATAAAAAAAAATATACTGCAATGATTTAATACATGTGAGGTAAAAATGTGATAAGAAAATGAACTCAGAGGAACGCAAAAAGACTTTTTGAGAAAAAATCACAATTCAAATAGGGCCGAACTAAACTATCTTTTACCAGAAATTGGTTGCATTTGCCAGCTGCTGGCCAGCTTTTGTTTGGATAGGTTTTATTTATTAAAAATTATTTGCTTACATCATCAACACATTTTTCAATTCATTTTTTTTTATTTCACATACAACATATTTAAAAAGTGTTACCGTATTTTTTTTTCAAAAAATTATTCCAAATAATCTATTATCCAAACACACTCTTGTATACAAGGAAAGAGCACTATATAACCAAGTCATAGAAAAATGAAGACATGACTTTGAAAGTTACATTTACACCCTGGTCCCTTAGTACCTACCATATACGGTGCTTCTGATGCTTAAACACTATTGAAACTTACTTCAGAAATAACTAAACAAGACATGACCTGTTGAAATTAAGTAGATGGAATCAAAGAAATTTGATGTGATGTGTTTACTTGTTCTCCTGTTATCACAACTACCACCACTATGAAAAAGGCTGATTCAGAAGATAACCTAATTTAATCGGTACAAACCCAATGGTTACCTAGACAATGCAGAAGATTGTAGTACAACTATACAAAAAAGACAAATCAGCAGTTCATTGGTGGAGTCGCCCTTGATTTATAAAATCAAAACCCAAACAGAGTGACCTGAGCAGTGGCAGGGATACAAATGCTCCTGGTTGCTCTCCTCAGTTTTCTGAACAAGATGAGGCTAAATTCTTGCTTTGGAACTTCATCATTGATCTATGTAAATCTTGTGCTTCTACTTTGTTTCAAGGCCAGTGGGAGCTCAGCTGAGAGAACCAGTGCATTCTTCATATTTGGTGATTCTTCTGTGGATCCAGGCAACAACAACTACATTAAGACCATACCCGAAAACCAAGCCAATTACAAGCCTTATGGTCAGAACGGTTTCTTCAAGGAACCAACAGGTCGGTTCTCTGATGGCCGAGTTATCGTGGATTATATAGGTAAGTCAATCATAACCATGTTGATTTCAAGAAATGATTGCATAGAGAAAATTTATGAAATATGATGATATCCTAAGTAATACTAATGTTTATGCAAATGATTGAAACAGCTGAGCACGCAAAATTGCCCATAATTCCTCCGTATCTGCAACCATCTGCTGACTACAGTCATGGAGTTAATTTTGCCTCTGGTGGGGCTGGAATTCTTTCTACTACCAATCCGGGTGACGTGAGTAATTTCTGTATCTTTAATCTCTGCCTATAGCTGTATGACTGATGAAATTTTTTTTTATAACTTGCTTGAAATTATCTTCATGGTTTATCAGTCTCCCTGAAGTGTGGAATATTTGAACTTTGTTCTTAGGCCATAGATTTCAAGACACAACTAGAGTACTTTCATAAGGTACTGCTGTCACTAACTGAGAAGTTAGGAACTGCAGAAGCAGAAGAAATTATATCAAATGCAGTCTATTTCATTAGTATGGGCAGTAACGATTACATGGGAGGTTATCTAGGTAATCCAAAAATGCAAGAACTGCATCCTCCTGAGGATTATGTCAAGATGGTAATTGGTAATTTAACACAGGGAATCCAGGTGAGCTTTCTTCCTTTCTTTCTTTCTTTTCTGCTATGCTTCTTATCCTGATGGTATACCAAACACGTGCTTTGTTCAATTTAGGAGCTGTATCAGAAAGGAGCCAGAAAATTTGCCTTTCTGAGCTTATGCCCTTTGGGTTGCTTGCCAACACTTAGAGCTCTCAATCCTAAAGGCCATGATGCTGGTTGTTTTGAACAAGCTAGTGCTCTAGCCTTTGCACATAACAATGCTCTACAGACTGTCCTCCCTAATCTTGAACTCCTGCTCAACGGTTTCAAATACTGCAACTCCAATTTCTATGATTGGCTCCTTGATAGGATTAATGATCCCACCAAGCATGGTAAGTTAAGCATCCATTCTACTAATTAAATTATCATCTACCAGGTGTTATGCACCAAGAAAACAGAAAATGTCTGAATAAAATCGTCTAACTGAGCCAAGGGCCTTCACCTGGAGATGGTACCAACCTGATTCACACAGTTAAGCATTGAGACTTGAAACTTTTCAGTGTCCATGTCCAGCCTAGTAAAGAAAATGTTGGTAAATTAAGGCTGTTACTATGGTATGGTAATGTTTTCAATTGACTGCTAATTTTTGCAGGATTTAAGGAAGGAGAGAGTGCTTGTTGTGGAACTGGACCTCATGGAGGAATTTTCACTTGTGGAGGCACAAAGAAGGATCCAAACTATGAGTTATGTGATAACCCCAACGACCATATTTGGTTCGATTCTTTCCATCCAACAGAGAGGATCCATGAACAATTTGCAAAAGCTCTCTGGGACGGGCCATCCTCTTCTGTGGGGCCATACAACCTAGAAGGTCTATTCTTCGACAAGCAAATTATTGCTGATATCGTGGACAAACCAGAAACTCAGCAAATCTTTTGAGGGAAGTACGATTGAAGAGAAGTTAATTTTTCATGACAAATAAGTTAGAAGTTTGTATTTTTCACTAAAAAGAAGGTTCATTGGTCTTGTTAACCTTTGGGGCTTGGCCATGCATTGGCAGACAGAAAAAGCACTAGGATTGCCAATATATCAAGCGACCTTTGCAGTAAAACTGACAATGTTTGATCTTACTTGGGTACTCTTTAACGGATCAAATCTGTTAGTGCCACAACAAAAGACAGTCACATACTAAATAGGCCAGAGTCAAAATGGAATAATAGCTTCAAGGCAAGTAGGCACCATAGTCACAAATAGTTTTAGGAGAAGGTTCACTCATACTACAGGGCAAGTCAAAACACTACATCTCTTCCAAGAAGAAGAGCTACTGCAAATGGTGTTTTACCGATATTACTTGATTTACATGCCTAGCATTATAATTACCATCATCATCGACATCTGGATTCTTGTCTGTTTCCATTCTCACTTTGTCAGGCAAAGCATAATCCAACCTTTTAACAAAACTTCAGTGTCTAACATCACTGTTAAAACCACTATTCACTCTAATCCTCACATTCCATCATCTAACAGATATCCGCCCGCCCAATCTACTCATTCCATGTCTAGTACATACCCCTTCTAAAAAGACAAAGGAGTAGAATTTATTCCGGCCACTGCTTCACTCTTCTTACGCTGACTGTAATACCAGGCGAGAGCTAAAATGGAGGGGGTTGGAATTCAAAGTGCCTTACATAACTATAGGGCTACACCTAGAAAGGGTTAAATTGCAAACAGCAAGATTCTGCAGCAGGTTTCTTAGTAATGGTTAAGAGGACATGGCAACTTTTTTAATAAGCTAAAGCCAAATAGCTAGTTCTTACTTGAGAAACGAAACTTCCTAGAACATGTTTTCAATGGTTAAAGTAACTGGCAATAACGAATCCTGAAGAAATCGACACAGTAGGTTGCAATAAGATTGTGAGGCAATAAATGTACATTGTCTTCACTGTGACTCCTGGATTATAAAGATTTCAGACTTTCATGAACGGAGACAAAGAAGCATTGTACACAGTGAAAAACCTCTCTATTAACATGCTATAAGAATTAAAACAGGATCAAGCACTAGAAAGTAATTTGTTCCTTAACTTCAGTTCCATCCTCAGCAGCCTTGTATTTCAGAACATTTCATTCCCTTCAGAAGCATGCTCTACTAGACATGCCAATTATGAGCTAGCCCCAGAACAATTGCCCACATGATAAATAGCCAGTATACAGACATCCAAGATACTTGCTCTTCTCAATAAAATAAAAGAAGATGTTTACCAAAAATAGTTTCCAAAACAACTGAATACTAGATTAAATGGAAAAAAAATTTTCAATACATCTAATTAAATTTAATCTAAAAATCAATACAGCTAATTAAATTGTAATCTATGTATTCTCCTACAGCAATTCAACCGTGCCTAGTCCCTGGATGAGCTTCAGTATAAATTGGACCAATTCTATTGAGCTGAATTTGGTTTCTGAAGAGTACGCGAGGGTTGGGGATTTTCTGCAGTTAAGTTCATACTGGGCCTACTGGCCCTGGCTGTGGTTAGCTCAGCCTGGTATTCGTATTCAACGGTTTCTGTCAGAGGCTGACTGACAGGTGTTGCTTGATTGTTTTATCAGCAGCGAGAATGGTAGGCTGAGAATTGAGATAGGCCCAATGTTTTATATAAATCAAACAGGTTGAAGTTTTTCTTGGGTCAACACTCAACAGGTAATGGAAGGATGATACAGAGGGGAAAAGTTGATGTCATAAGAAAGAACCATTGCCGTAATGAATAGGGTTGACAGCAACAGATAAATTTTTGTCCACAGGTTTACCAAAGTTTGAGATTCCTGAAGTAAATACATACTGGTACTATTTCGTCTTTCAACGCATTTCTTGTGATTAGGGTGGAAGGATAAATTAAAAGTTTGTCAACCTATTCTTTAATTCCATACAACTGCAAACTACCAAATTAGTGAAGGAAAAATCCAAGGCACTAAACCATCCTTTAGATTCTCAGGGACTAACTAGCCCTGTTTGAATTGCTATTTTCTGAATTTTTTTGTAGAAAATATATTATAGCAATTTAATATATGTGAGGTAAAAATGGTAAGATGTGTTTCGGAAATAACTAAATCAGACATAAGGCAAGGAAATTTTATGTGGTGTACTTGCTTGTTCTTCCTCTTATCACAACTACGTACAACCACCACTAGGTAGCATAATTCCATATGCTATAAAGAAAAATTAACTCCATTCGTGACTGGAATGACACAGAAGATTCAACTGAACTACTTTTTAAAACCCAAAAAAAGAAAGAAAAGGCAGTTCAATGATGGAATCACGCTTAAGATATATAATCCAAATGGAATCAGTAAGCGATGCAAACAGTAGTCTTGGCTAGTTCTCCTCAGTTTCTCTAAAAGACGAAGCTAAAATGTTGCTTTGAAACTCATAATTAATTACAAGCTTTATGGTCAGAAAGGTTTCCTCAAGGAACCAACTGGTCGATTCTCGGATGGCCGTATGATGAAACTTCACACTTAAGTTATGTTATAGGAAAAAAAAAAACTTTTTCTTGCATTTTTCCCTCTTATTGAAAAAGCATCTATTTTTCCACGCATTTCTCAAAATACTTCAATTGGTACACGCAAGAAATAGGCCAATTCAGCAGCCGTGTGATCAATTTCTCGTGGAGTCAAATTTTCATCGGTACTATCACTGGATTATTTAGTTAAATCAGGATCATGTCAATTGTCGATAACAGATTGCACGCATTGAGCAAATTTATCTTAACTTTTCCAAATGATCATCAAAACATCTGAGCATGCAAAATTGGCTTTAATTGCTCCGCATTTGCAACAGTCTGCTGACTGTGGTCATGGAGTCAATTTTGCCTCCTGGCGGGGCTGGCATTCTTTCTACGACCCATCAGGGTACATACAGTAAATGGTTTCTATCTATCTTTTATTCTCTGCCTATTGCTTTCGCAAGTGAATATTCTTGAATAGCTAGCTTGTTTGAAGTTGTTTTCATGGTTTATTAGTCTCCCCGAACAGAAGAATGCTTGAGTCGTAGGTCGTTGATTTCAAGACGCAATTAGGTTACTTTCATAAGTTGCGGCTGTCATTGAAAGAGAAATCAGGAATTGCAGAAGCAGGAGAAATCATATCAGACGAGAGGTTATTTGACTAGCAAAGGCGGCGTAATGATTAGATGAGAGGATATTTACGTCGCCGAAACATGAAAAGGGAATTCAAGTAAGCTTTTGTCGATAGTAGTAGTTGTTTTCTACCATGCTTGTCTGGAGGCATGGGTTATTGCTGATGTGCTTTATTCAATTCAGGACTTGTATGAGAGAGGAGCCAAATAGTTTTGTTTGCCATTCTGAGCTTGAGCCATTTGGGTTCGTTTGCCAACCCTTGGAGCTCTCGATCCAAAAAGGCCATGATGCTGGTCGTCTTGACCATGCTAATGCTCTAGCATTTGCACATCACATTCCTCCCTAATCTTGAAGGGATCTAGTGAAATTGTGGGAATGGTTTCATGCATTTGAACAAAATATACATATATTTGTTTTCAGGATGTTAATAATTTACAGACTATCCTCCCTAATGTTTAAGGATCCAGGTTTGTAAAATCGTTTGCAATGGTTTCATGCATTTGAACAAAATGTACATATATTTGTTCGGAATGTAAATTAATTTGAACACAATATAATTTAATTCATTTTTTATGGGTTCCACGCACGTTAAAACTTATGTATAATTTATGATCTGAGACATATGACTTTTTCTTGATCAATTAAGGCCGTTCATGAACAATTACAGCTGCAACTGTTCTTATCCCAAATTCAATCTTGAACTCCTGCCCAACGATTTCAAGCGTTGCTAGTCCAATTTCTATGATTGGATCCTTGGTAGGATTAATGATCCAACCAAATATGGCAAGGTACCCTCATTCTACTAATTACAAAATCATCTACAACCACGTATTATCCACAAAATAATAATAATAATAATAATTTGGGTCTCAGTCCTATTGCCTATCTGAGCCAAGGGTTACATGGCCTAGTGATGATGCCAACTTTACTCCGTTGAAATTTGAAACTAGTTCGCTTGAAACTGTGTCTTCGATGGATTGATAAGAGATTGTTTGGATTGTAATTTTTCATTAAAAACTTTTTACGTTTTACGTGATAGCATTTTTCAAACACCTTTTTACCTCACATATATCATATCGTTATAGTATATTTTTTCATAAAAAATCTAGAAAATGGTAATCTAACAATCCTAATTTTCGCAGGATTTAAGGACGGAGCTGGTGCTTGCTTTGGAACAGGGCCTTATAGAGGATTTCTTGCTTGTGGAGGCATCGAAAGAGGATCCAACCTACGACATATGTAACAAAACCCAATGGCCATGCTTGCTTCGATTCTTTTCATCCAGCAGAAAGGATCCATGAACAGCAGGCTAAAGTTCTCTTGGCTGGGCCATCTTCCTCCGTGACGCCGTACAACCTGGAAAGTCCTGTTATTCGACAAGCAAACGATTGCTGATTTCGTCCACTATCCAGAAACTCGGCAAGCCTTTTGTGGGAAATACTTGAAATTGAAATTATGCGTACAGTTAATTTATCTGCGAATTGAATAAATGGGAATCACTGTGACAAACGATTATCTAAGTGTATTTTTTTTTTTTTGTATTTTTACACATTGTTATATGAGTGTCTACGTTTCAACTGTTTGTATTTATACCTGTACATCGTTCCTACAATTAATAGTGGCAATGATAAAAATTTACATACGATGCTATTGGGGTTGAGACACAAATTTCATATAGTGACAAAATTTATAAACTTAGGCCATGTTTGATAACACAATTCACCACTTAAATTTAATGGATTCAGATCTTAATATGTTCAGACCGTTTGATAATCAAAAATAAAATATCTGAATGAATTAAGTGGCACTGAATTTTCTAGGTAAAACTTGCTCCCAAAAATAAGTGATAAGCCATTCACTTATCATTGAACGTAATATACATTCAAATGTATTAGATTTAGCACTTAACAATTCAATCACTTAATGTATTCAGACTTCAGATTTCAGATTTCAGATTTTAGATTTCAGACTTTAGTTTTATCAAACGCACCCTTAATATTTTTTTTACATTTTTATATTTTGGTACACAAATGAAATACATACGTTGTTTTTGTACGTTCAATTGTAAGCTTTTAACTAACATCTGCAGAAATCCAAACCGATACCTTTTTCTCTCCTTAGGAGTCAGGGGTATGGCACATGCAGCTAGTACTTTTTTTTTTTTTTTTTTTACCTAGGACTAATTTTTACTTTTACGTGTGCTTGTGATCAAATCAAGCTATATTTGTCATTGCACAATTCCCTAATTAAACAGTTTGTTTGGAATGAAATTTATCGAGAATGACGCAGCTCAATTTCTTATGAACTTAATTGATTGCCATAATCCAATTGAACAAGGCATAACAACAAGAATTTTACGAGAAGACATGTATTCGTATCACAAACACATTTTTTCAGTAAGTATTATTTGTCCAAATATTATTTGCTTGGATCATAAACACATTTTTTTGACACACTTTTTTATCTTTCTAATCACCATTTTATTTTACATACACCACATTAATGAAAGTATTACAATAATCATTCCAAATACTAATATTTCAAATAAACTCTTATCCAAACACAGTTTTGGGATGGAATTAGGGTGTGACTCCCCTTAATGCCCTTTCTTTCAAAAAATTCAATGAATTCTCCGTTCAATGAATTCTGCTTTGCAGTAACTTTTGAATTGATTAATTTAGGACTATTGGTAAAAGTCAAAAGCAAAGTATAGTAGCTTTGTTGGCACAAATTGCTGTGAAAGGTCAAAGATATTATACCAACCTGGTGTAATTACTCAGCTTGTATAATAGATCGGTCTAGTTAAGGCACGTGTTAAAATATATTTTAGGTGTCGTATTTTTGAAAATATAATATTAATTAAGAAAAGTAAATAAATATAAAGAAAGGTAAGTAAGATTAAATAGGGAAAGTACGTAGATCCAAGGGAGAGTAATAATTGTTAGTATGTGTATATTTTCTTTTGACAGTCAAACAACACACACACACTCATTAAACTACACCTAAGGCCACTAAAACTCTCACCTAAGCACACCCCACGAGTGAATCCCAATAGGCAATTGCTGACTTTTGGAAACCACCCATGGAACTTAAGTGTGTTAGTATGTGTATATACATACTAGGTTAGGTGTTTTAACGGGTGCCCCGTTAGAAAAATCCATAATCAATAGATAACTTATTTCAACATTATCTTCAAGTGGTTGAAATAGTGCTTTGCTTAATGCCGTAAACACAATGTATGTTAATATAACAAAATAAACATGATACATTAGTCAATCAGGCCGACTGAATAGATTCAAATGGTATGAAAAGCATGCTATCAAGCTGACTGAGTGCAATTAGTATTACAAATGGTTCAATGAATCAAGAATGCTTGCGGATTATTTAATGTAATTCAAGTAAACAAAAATGCTCTCGTCGGTCAAATGTTTGGACTGTTGAAAGTGTAACTGCAAGTCTTCAAGCTTCTATTCCCTGACTGATACGGAGCATAAGCCCGTAAAATCTGGTAAATTGGATAATTAACTCGTTGTTACATAGTAAAAGTGGATAATGGATATAGGACATTGGACAAAGTTGCCTTATTTTTTTCACAGGTACCTTTCTCCACATGTGATGATATAATCACTCAACTTTGATTTTCTGGGTTTGGCAAATTCACCTCACTTTCTGGACCAGATGTGTTTCAGAAATTTATCTTAAAAATAAATGACCCTTTTCTTAGTTAATGTAGTTTTCACGTTGTTCCCTTAATCCTGAATGTCCCATGCTGATGAAAACTTACAACAGTATATCAAGATAAACTTCCATCTTATTCATTGTACGGTTCTCCAAAACTTGACAATTATTATCGAGGAGGTGTCCAAGCAAGAGTTGCGTAGTCCTATGATTTAAAGGTGTCCAAGAAAGAGGTGTCCAGACCCTACCTTCACATTCACTAGAGAAACTGGAGTCACCTCAAGCCTTTAGTTAGTTTGAAGGTTCATTCATGCGTGGGAATGCCCTAAAGTAAGTGCAGAATCTAACTGGTTTTGGTTGGGACAAGATGTAAAGCAACAAACAAGAGAAGTGAACAAGTAGTACTAGTACATTTTATCTCATCTTCATGTAGCTTTAATGGCTTTTTCCTTCCTTAGTGCCTGGATTTTCCTTGTCAGACATGAAAGTTATCATAAGCAGAAGGATGGGAAATAATTTGCAAAGCAGACAGAAAATAAAAGGCAAGAGTAAACCCTAGACTGTCTTGGTTTGAAATGATTAAACTCAATAACAAAACCATGCCAAATACCAAAACTTGATAATTCTGATGAAGTTAGCTACTGTATGCAGAACTAGCTGGTTCTTTTACAGATAGCAGAAAAAGAACTATCTGGTTCTAAACGTGCAACTAGTGAGTTTTCATGTGACAGATTTGAAGAATTGTCAAAATTCAGGTATATCTCCCTTTTCCTTTTTTTTCCTTTTTTGTGGGTAGAAGTATTGGGTCGTCGTGGACTAATTGTTACCCATGGTACATTTTTTCATCATGTCTTAGCCACCCACTCTTTTTTTTTTTTTTGGTGACTGATTTATATATGGAGCATATTTTATGCTACCAAGTGTCTAGACTAATCAGGATAAGAGCACTATCAATCATAATTCGTAGAAAACAATGGAGTTGGCCAGACCTGTGAAGAAAAGAACACATAAAAAAAGGTCAAAACTCGAAAAGCCATATAAAGGCAAAGTTTGGCCTATCAGCCTTAGGCAAAATGTAGCTGAAAAATACAACCATTTTGATCACCACTGCACAATCTTTCTTTTCTTATCTGGAGTTGGAGCAGTACTGCTCATCTGCAGACGTGGGAGTGGGATCAAGTTCTCTTTTATTCAACACTTCCCTACTAAACTAGGGCAGCCCAAAAAAAGTAGTGTTTCTTTCAATGATTGAAAAGGATATCATCAACAGGTTTATCAAAGCAAAGAAATAAAGAAACCATAGAGCCAAATAAATCACCCCCATCAAATTCTTGACATGTAGCAATATCCCCTGTGGTCGGTGTTTTTTAATCTTGAATTTCCTTAATTTCTTTTTGCCGGAAGTCGGTCGCCGTAACCGTGTCTTCTGTTGATTTCTACGCCGGGTTAATTTAAGCCACGAAAATCAGAAAATAGAAAGAAAGAAAGACAAAAAAAAAAAAAAAAAACCTAGATAAAGAATTTTTGTGGAGGAAAAGTCAGTCATCAATTTAGAATGAGAAACACGTTTTAGAGTGTCAATTATGTATTCCTCACCTGTATTAATCATTTGTACAACTATTGTTTCTATGACCATTTCTTACCAATATGTAATGCACTTTGGACTGTCTTGTACGTTTAATGTTGATTGGCCATTAAGTTAAACCAATGGAAAAGCATCATTCTTTAGGTTTTGTCAACTAGCTGATTAGTGCTCTTATGCTGATTAGTCTAGACACCTGGTAGTCTAGACACTAAAATCTTCAACAGTTCAATTTGCCAAATTTTGGACTGCCATAAAATAAAAGAACCAATGCAGACAATCAACTTATAGCGCCTCCAAATTTGAGTATAGGTAGGCATATATAAAACTTGCAACTAATTAATGGCTCATCTAAAATTCTTTAAATGCTGGTGTCTCTTATAGCACCTTGAATTTTTTCCAACTTATTACTCCTCGTCTAGTATATCCTACTCCTGGCTTCTTCAACAATTATAAAAATTCAAGCTAATTAATTTATATTATCTAATATGCATAACTACGTCGTGGTTGTGTTTTTACAATAATGACGACCTCCAAGACTGATTGATTTGTGAGTAATAGTCTTCAGTTGTACCTTATATTATAAAATCAAGCAAATTTCCATTTGAATTGTGAGTTTTTACGGAATTTCTTTAGAAATATTTTCTTAATACATTTTTCAATCACATTTTTTTTATTTTATATACATCACGTCTTTACAATGTGCATGTACGTGTGTATGTGTTATATATACACACACACACATATTCTTTTTGTTGGTATAAATAGAGCATCTCGACCCGAAATCTGTCACCCACACTTCCTCTCATATATATATATATATATATATTGATTGGTATAAGTGGAAGGTCTCGATCCAAAATTTCTCACTTACGCTCCCTCTCCCCGCAGTATGTGTGTCATAAATCAAAATAAGAGAATTAAGTGGTGTTATCAAATATTAGAATACTTCCACCTTAGGAGATTCTACCTTATCCCTAGACCAGCATACCATTAGTTCAATAGAATGAAAATTACAGAGTTGCAAGTTTTTCCCCTTTCATTTAATTTGATTTTTTTTTTTTAATTTGATTGGGGTGTGCGAATATGATGTATGGCCCGAGTTCGACAAGAAGTTCTGTAGTAAGATGTGGTTTTGGTTTCATTTCGTTTTTGCCTTTTGCAAATCTCTGGAGCCTGAGCCCTTTCTCTCTCTAAACTGAAAGAGAGATTTGAAAAGAAAAAAAAAAGGAAAGGTAGAAAATAATAATTCATGTGAGTAGTAGTAAGAAACAATACATCGTCGTCGTCATCATAATTATCATCATCATCATCAAAATATATATATACATACAGCAGAAATATACACACACATCCAGCCATCTCTCTCTCCTTCTCCTTCTCTCTCTTACATTTCCAGCTTTTCTAGAACCTCCTGAAATTTTTGCTTCTTCGATCTTCTCTCCAACTATTCCTCAATTTCACTAATTGAATTTGTTCAAGTCGTTTTATATCAATTTCATTTCGATATATGCTTATTTGATCCAGAGATCAGGAGCTGTTAAATTTTCTTATAAAATCCAGTAGCTAGATTTTTTTTCCTAATTGTTTTAGGGTTTTGAAATGTTGTTGTTTGAAGTCAAAACGTGTTAGGTCAAATTTAGAGGAGAGGAATGGCGTGTGTGATGAAGGCGGTGAGGGTGATGAGAGGATTTTGGGGTAGAGGTGAGATTTTGTTGACTTGAAAATCATACTCTGGAACTTTGAATGCGGGAGTGATTGATTCCCGAGCCAGAGGCTCGGGATTTAATTTTACTGTGTTTTGGATCTCTGTTAACGGAATAGGTATCCAATGGCGGCAGAGCTGGAGAATGAGCGGCCGCCGCAGCTTACTTCTTACTATGGAAATGATCATACCTTTGCTGAAAATGATCAGCAGCAGACAGGGAATGATCAGGGGACAGCATCAGGAGACTGCTATCCTGGTCAGCCTAACCCACCACCTGAGGGCTTTATGCAGAAATTCCGCCTTTATGAAACTCGATCGGTATATCATTCCTTCTCATGTCTATACTTAATCTTCTTTTTGCCCTCTCTGGTCTTCTTAAGTTTGTTTCTAGATGGCACTGCGTATAGGTTGTCCAAAGTAAGATCTTTGAGTTTCTGTGATTGCTTGATTTATTGAAAAATTACATTCTGTTCTAGTTTGCGGATAGTGGCAAGTCGAATAATTCTTGTTTCGCTTATTCTCTCTGTTCTATGTGTTGATCGCTTGACATTCTTTGACTTTCAGTTTAGCTTTCCATGATTGGCTGTTCCTACTTGTTCTGAAAGAACTTTCCTTTATCAGTTAGGAGAGTGTCAGATAAATTTCCAAGTGAATGGTAGATATAAGCTTCAGTAGAATTGCTTCAGTATGTGCTATTTATTTGTAACTAAAAAGTCAAATTCATGTTATGCATTGAGATATTTCTAGATATGATTGCGTTTTCAGGTAGCTACGTGTCAAACGGATTGCATTAAATAAATTTCCATAATTTGGATTTAGGGCTACAAATCCACCAAAATGTTTCCTCATGTTAGAGATCTACGTACTTGTCTTCTTTTTTTTTTTTTCCCCCTTTTAAGTACTTCTTTTGGGCATAAAGATTGTGTATTTCAGCACGAGTTTGTTTTACTCTTGTTAGTGGCATTGTGCTAGAGATGATAACATTGTAGCGATTAACAGGTAGGACTCTTTTTGTTTGACGTTTTCAGTGGCTCATGCTGTATATCTGATCAATGTAGATGCGCATTTGAGAATTTTAACTTATGAATAAGCTTTTCCTTCAATTTTTTTTCCGCTTTAATGTTATCTAAATCTTTGTCAAATATTTTTGTTGCAGAATTTTTATATGATAGGTAGGGACAAGAGCCGAACATGCTGGAGAGTATTAAAAATTGACCGGTTGGAACCTTCTGAACTAAATATACTTGAAGATTCTACAACGTACACTGAAAGGGAATGTTCTGACCTTTTGAGGAGGATACATGAGGGAAATAGATCTACAGGAGGGCTTAGATTTGTCACCACTTGTTATGGAATTGTTGGTATGTATAAAATTTTTAGTCTGTAATTCTACTGTCAGAAGCTTGACTATCATTATCTTGCATTCACTTTGGTTCCTTGTTCTCAGGCTTTATTAAATTCTTGGGGCCCTATTACATGTTGCTTATAACCAAAAGGAGGCAAATTGGTGCAATTTCTGGTCACAATGTATATGCAATCTCGAAGAGTGAGATAATCCCTCTTCCGAATCCTACAGTTCGATCCAGTATGATGATTGACTATCGAAATGAAAACAGGTTATTCATTAACTATATGCAAAAATGTTTTTAACAGTACACTTGGAGAGTTTTTATGAATACAGAAATGGGAGCATTACTCAATAGTAGAGGTGTAATTATCATACATGTAAGAATATATAATAAGTTCAACATCAGGTGTTAGGTACTAGACATGTTCTTCTGCAAGCCACCATCTTGGTTAGCCCACTGTTTTGAACTGTGAAGCTCTAAAATAATACTAGAATTTTCTACATTACCTCCAGTGTGTGTCTGAAAGTAATCCAAGTGGTGATTACTATTCTCCGAAGATCTAAATAACCTTAGTGGCCTCTGTTGCGGGTGTAGTCGTAGCTATGGAAAATTTTAATCAAGTTGTTATCTAGAGCATGGAAAGTGGATTCTTTCCCATCATAAAAAAATTCCAATTGAATCACATGTATCTATGCTTGTGTTTCTCAAACTACCCTTGTAGATGTGTGACAGTTATCCACATTTTGATATGCTCATTTTCCTGCAATGTCCCCTGCCAAGTTCCAACCATAAGTTATCGTTGGAGGAGTATGAAATCCACTATATTAATTGTTCTCATCTGTAGTCTTCTTACTGCTTGTATTCTTTTTATTTTTGGGAATTTCTTCTAATTAATTACTTGATTTCATTTTTCCCCCTGGCTTTTCTAGATACAAAAGGCTTCTCTGCACGGTTGATCTTACAAAGGATTTCTTCTTCAGTTATTCATATCACGTTATGAGGAGTGTACAAAAGAATATCTGTGATGCTGAGACAGGGAATGTCTTGTATGAAACTATGTTTGTGTGGAATGAGTTTTTGACTCGTGGAATAAGGAATATCCTTCAGAATACTCTTTGGACAGTTGCACTAGTCTATGGGTTTTTCCAGCAGGTGAGCTTAGTTAGTGCCAGAACAGGGTTGACCTAGTGCATTAGTTTTTCTCTGAATAAAGGGGAAAAAAAATTATGAGCTGACTATTTTTTTCAAAATACTTCTGCACTTTAATTGGGGATTTAGATGCTACTTTTGATATTTCTTGTAAAGTTATATCAGTTCTGTTTAAGGCCTACCCTTGTTAGTAACCATCTTTGGAATCCTTAATCAAATTGATTCCTTACTCCATTTATACCCTTTCCTTGGATGTAGCGAAAGGTGTACTTGGCAACTGAAGGGAGAATAACAGGGATATGCCAGTAGCATCTGTTGTATAATTGTCTTAGCTGATCCCAAATTCAGTTTTTTATATTGCATTTTAATTGTTAGTTCATTCATGAGCTGCTGAACATAATTGATTCTGATTTTAATTTTTTTTTTTTTGGTGCATGCTTTCTGCATTGCGTTTGTTACAACTTTTTACTTGCTGGATCCAGGCTACGCTTTCCATATCTGGGCGACAATTTAGGCTGACACTTATCGCAAGACGTTCTCGTCATTATGCTGGGACAAGGTTTGATATAGATTGGAACAATGCATACCCTATTGATTCATTTGGAAATTTCTTTTATGTACAACTATCTGACACTCAATGACAAAATTATCGTTGCTTTTGATTTGCTCTAGTGTTGTAAAAAAAAAAAAAGTAATTTTCTAGAGGATAAGATTACAAACTTGTTCAGCAAGTTTGAAAATTACAAGCTGGTATGAGAAGTAATAACTGGCAATTTTGCATAGACTTTTTTTCATGTTTGGGCTCAAGATGAGCTAAAAGGAGACAACTGGAGCAATGGATATTACAGCAAGCTGGCTTTTAACTTAGAAAGCAAAATGGCTCATTTTAAGTGAACACGAGGAAGGCACATATTTATACTGCAACCTTGTGCCACGCTCCTGTTAGCACACAATTTAATCCTTTTAAGTTATTTCTCCATCCTAGGAGTGCTATTTTAATGGTTTATAGTGCTTCGGCAAATATCACTCTCTAAAATTGCTTGAGTCATTTTGATACTATCGATAAAGGCAGTATAGTGTCTTCTATAGAGGAAACTGGAAGCCCCTATACAAGCTTCTAACTTTCAGTGGTCAGGTCAAATAGTTTGCTATAACTTTCTGTAGTTTTAAACTTAAAAAAAAAAAAAAGGAACATCATGCTCTATAAGGCTCTCTAGTTTGGTTGTGAATATGTTGACGAGAGGCTTTGGTGACTTGCTTCTGTAATGCGGTCCTGGAGAACACAGAGCAGTGCCGTATGGATTTGGCCTTGTTAGTAAGATGTATGTCACAAGAAAGCACACTCAAAGTGGAATCACAGTTTGCTTGCTTGTTCAGACATTTATGTATTGCGGACATAATATTTGCTGAAGATGAAAGAATTCCAAGAATATCATAACATTTTGCACAATTGTCTTCAAATTACTTTCTTGTAATTGTATCTATCCAAGAGGGGCTTTCTCAGTTGGCTGTCAAATTTTGCGTATATAGATAGATTGAGTGTGCTCAGAGGGTGGAGGACTACTATATATGAGAAAGAACCCTAAGTAGTCAGTTGATCAGTCCTATGATGCTCCCTTTTGTTCTTCATTTGATAATGTTTGTTGTCTTTTTCTGTTTATAGAGCTAGAGCCATTCTTAGATAGAAAGCTCTCCTCATCTGCTAAAGTTAATTAAAAGAAGAATGCTGCTTCATTAAATGAACATTGTAAGAATTCAAAGATCAAGGAAACAAAAGCGAGTATGCCATAATGCAAGTGCTGCATTGAAACTGTTGTTTCTTTTTGTAAGTGAATGCAACTATAAGATTCAGGAAATATCAAATTATGGAACAAATTCATGTATTGAAATTTTATGGAAAAGGAAAGGCGTTGTGATCCTGAGCTGTGGGTTGTCACATTACATGTACTCAAAGTAGAAAAAATGCAAGGGATTAGTGCTGTTTGACTTGTGTACTCTCTGTGACCGAATAATTATACCAATATTATCACTTGTTTATTATTTATTAATTCAGGTTGTTTTTGGAATAAAATAATTACTATATTGTATAGCCAAAAGTACTAAGGACACCAGCCAACTCTAACTGCTGTTGTGCATCCTCATTTTGCATAAATATAAATTTTTGGGAGTCTTTGTCTTCCTCTTTTTTATAATGGTCTGGTATTGCCCATGATCTAGACTTCATTTTCTTTTCCATTGGTACAGCTTTGTTTCTTTCTGAAGATAGTAGCGCTTTGATATTCTTTGTTGGAAGGTTGGATTGGCAGTGCATAATGATTTTTCCTACTTTCCCTTGCTATAGATATCTGAAACGTGGAGTGAATGAAAAGGGCAGTGTTGCAAATGATGTTGAGACTGAGCAGATTGTATTTGAGAACGTTCCACAGAGGATCCCTATACAAATTAGTTCTGTGGTCCAAAATCGTGGATCAATACCACTTTTCTGGTCACAGGAAACTTCAAGATTGAACCTGAAGCCTGACATCATATGTATGTTTATGAATTAGAGTATCCTTTCCCCCTTCTTTTTGTTCCATGTCAGGCATGCATTATTAGGATTTCATTTACTGTCATTCTTAGGCTTCTTTCCAACTGAAATTTGTTTTCATGTCATTGTAGTGTCAAAAAAGGACCAGAGGTATGAGGCTACAAGACTTCATTTTGAAAATCTGGTCAGTAGATATGGGCATCCCATAATAATCTTGAATTTGATTAAGGTGAGAGGTCTACATGTATTTGGATTTCAATGAACTTTGTGAAAGTTTAATTTTCCTATGTAAAAGAGGTAATTTGCAAGAAGACTCTTGAGTAGCTGAAATTCAAAAGATCAACAAAATAAGGAAAGAATAATGTTAGATAGGTTGCCTAAAGTAACTCCTTGAATCTGAAGAGCTTACTGTTTTGAGAACAAGCAAAAAACTGATGTGTACTAGATTTGATAATCAACAGACGACTGAGAAGAAGCCTCGAGAATCAATTCTTCGTGCAGAGTTTGCCAACGCCATTGAATATATCAATAAAGATTTGTCAGAGGAGAATCGTCTCAAGTTCCTTCACTGGGATTTGCACAAGCATTCTCGAAGGTACTTTACTTTCTGCTTATGTCATTTATAGTTGTCTGGTTCTTACTTGAATTTGTGTAGAATCTCATTTTTCCTTCCTACACCAGCAAAGCTACAAATGTTTTACTCCTTTTGGGAAAAGTGGCTACGTATGCATTGACACTGACAGGCTTCTTCTACTGCCAAGTAACACCAGCCTCAGCAACTGAGGGATGCTTGAAATGGCCTTATTTTGAGTGAGTTAGCTCTCCACCCTGCTCTTAATTTTGTTCAGAATACCATAGTTGACTTGCTTTATAGTTGTCCATAATCCTATCTTTTTAGATTTATAGTGGCCATCTTTTATTTGGAGAGTCACCTCTATTTTCTAGGTTTTCTGGTGTCTTTGTTGGTTTCCATTGTTTTCCCGACCAGTGGCTGGCTTATATTAGCTTGATTGTTAACCTGCTTGGGAAGCACTGTCCAATACGTGTCTTTTCATATGCTAGCCTACGAGCACACGTGCTTTCCACTTTGATTTGTTGGCCCAAGAGCGATAACACACTAAACACAGTCGTGTTCCATGCTTGGATTTCACTCTTATTGAAAAGTTTCGAGTTTTGCTCACAAAATTGAGGCATCATCAACTTGATCAAAATCTTTAATTCGTAACACAAGGCACTAATAGATAAGAAAACAATTTGCTATATCAAACCGTGTGAAACATGAGGCTATTACCATCTGGAATGCACTTGCCCTCTTTCCTTTTTCAAGAAGCGTTGCTGAACAATTAGTAAATGAGTAGTGTTTCTAATAATTTAAAAATCTGTACGAAATCTTTCCCCTGTCAAACTAGATGGTTTATGTGTCAATTTGAAATATTTTTTCTCTCTATTTCTTTGAGGCAGCCACATACAGCCATTGGAATTATCTTTTATCAAGTGCTAAATCACTGGAATCCATTAGCACAGCACATGCTTTGAGAAACCCCGGTTTAAAAACATTAAATGTGCTTGTAAAAGTTTATCAAGGTAGCTTTTTCTGAAAGTTAATATAAACATGATAATATCAGTTGTAAGCTAGTAGCAATTTTTCCTGTTTGCAAGCAGATATAGATATTTCAGCCATCTATTTTTATCCATGTTAGAATGCATGTCAGAAGAGCTGAAGTTATCATCTGGTCCAGGAGGAATGTCTCTTAGATATTGCCATTTCCTCTAAACTTAGGAGTTAGCTGAAAGACAATTAATAGCTAGTACTAAATATAGTTTTTTTTCTGGATGCATTACAAGATAACATTTTCAATTTTTCTGCTAATCATGTATTAAATGGTTGACAACTCTCATGATGCAGGAGTTCTGTTGATAGTGACATGCAGCAGCCAGCATACTGTGAAATTGAAAACGAGTCAAATGACCACCACCATGAAGATGGTAGTGAGAACTTAGATAAATTTGATAGAAGATTATGTGCCGGGAACAATATGGCGAATGGTGGTTGTTTTGGCAAGCCACCAATTCTTCAAAAGGGAGTGCTCAGGACAAACTGCATAGATTGTTTGGATCGTACTAATGTAGCACAATATGCATATGGATTGGCTGCTTTGGGACATCAATTGCGAGCTTTGGGAATAATAAATTCCACAAAAATAGATCTTGATGATCCATTGGCTGATGAATTGATGGGCTTCTATGAAAGAATGGGTGATACACTTGCCCACCAATATGGTGGCTCAGCTGCTCACAATAAGGTAGGATGACTTGTGAGTTGTGATTCTACTGGAGCCAATTTTTACTAGGGTGACTAAGGCTCTTTTACTGTTTCACATTTACCTGCTACTCAACAAGAAACAACCCGCAATAGCAACCCTTATTTTGATAATGGGATGCTACGGTCTCTGTAATAAGAACTTTCAAACCCTCTCTCTTTTTAGCTGTGAAGCTTGATAAACATATCATATGGGACAGAAACAGTGATAGTTCTGCACTTTGGCTGTTGCCCAATTAACACATAGGCAAAGTATCCTTCAGTTCCCCCCCCCCTTTTTCGTAGTTGTTACATTTAGGAGGAAGAAGCCCATACTTCAGTCTCCTCTTCTGATTTTGAGTAACGATTTCAGGAGAAATTAGTTTTGTTATGAGCTGTACATTGAAATGCTGAAGTGTTTGGTTTTATGTAGATTTTCTCTCAGCGAAGAGGTCAATGGAAAGCAGCCACCCAGTCCCAAGAGTTTTTCAGAACTCTACAACGGTATTACAGCAATGCTTACATGGACTCGGAAAAACAAAATGCCATTAATGTGTAAGTCCATTTCATTTACGTGTTCAATTCTTTCCATTTTTGTCTTCCCCTCTTGATAGTCAGTTATATTATATGCACATTCTTGGAGTTAAATCCAATGGGAGGAGATGAGGATTGTTGGAGGCAGGTTAAAGAGTTATCTGAAATACCACATTGTGATGTCTTTTCTATTTCTACTTCTAGTCCCATTCATTTCAGATTATGGTATTTTGCAGATTCTTAGGGCATTTTCAGCCTCAACCAGGCAAACCTGAAGTCTGGGAGCTGGATGCTGACCAGCATTACAAGGAAAGTAGGAATGGGGAATCAAATATTGATACAAATGGAAGGTATGACCATATTGGGACATATTCTGCTGTGATTGTTGTGGATGTTTGAACTGCAACTTATTCTATGAAATATAAGAAGATTGTTGATTGAATTCCAACTGTCTCTGGGCTGTATGGATTATAAATGCTTAATGCCCGAGAATGTGATGCCTTTTTTCTGCGCACAAGCTTCCCTTGGGTTCATGTTTGTGATTGGTTGCTTCATGACAATTTAGGTTATAATTTCATCTTTTGCATGTGCAGGTCACTGTTTAAAAGATCTTTATCTGATGGAAACATTCTTCGAGAAACTCACACCGCCGTATCCACCTCTAACATGAGCAAAGATATTTCTAGTTCTTTGTCTGATACACCTGGAGGGAGCAAAATCCTCTCCGAGTCAACACCCGATATTCCAACTTGTGAAAATGAGTTATCATATTCGAGGTGCACCTTTGTTTGCTTAACTTCAGTAATTTTTTTAAACCTGTGTCTTTTTTATCATCCTTGAGACCAGAAGGATTCTTTCGTGATTGTTCAGCGTTGTTACAAATATCGACTTTGTTCCCTATTTACATTGAGATATGGCATGTCTTTATTCAATATTTCATTGCCTGTTGTCCAGAATATTGGTAGCTTATGAGTACTCTTATTTTCACAAGTAATGGATCAATTTTTCTTGTCCCCTACAGAAGACATAATTATTATTAGTTTTTATTTTCCTATTGATTTAGTGATTTCATATGTCAAAAAGAATTTTGGCATGTCTTCTCCACCACATTTGCCTCAGTTCGCTCCTCTCTCTCTTGCAGCGCGCATGCCCTGGCTATTTGCATGTAGTTGTGATTCAATCTGTCTTCTTTGTACTTTTGCAGGTATCCACCCTCAATGCCTGCGAGGGAACTTTTTGAAGACTTGCCAAGAGACAGATGTCAGGAAAATGAAAATGGAGATTCTTATGACTCTTCGAATTTTGTTGATTTGGATTGGCTATCTTCGTCTGGAAATTCATGTGAAGAAGAGATATTGGAGAGGTGATTTTATGACTATTTTTGATGTTTTGCTGATGGATAGATAAGTTATTAGAGTGATTAATAAGTTTTGAACTTTTAGTTTGCAGAATTTCTTGGAACCTCTCTTTTGTCCAAGCTTGTGTTGTTTACTCTGGAGTAAGGATCAAGAAAAGATAAAGTGATGTTACACTGTCATGGTAGTTAGTTTTCTTTGATTAACCCTTACCGGGCTTAGCTGAAGCTGTTAAAGAATAGATTAACACTAGTTACCTTTTTTTTCTTTCATGAAAAATTGAGGTTGCTTACAAGGCAATAAGTTATTACTGACATTGGAGAACAGTCTATATTGTCCAATAGTTATTGCAAAGAGGCAAGATGCATAAGTTAACTCCTGTAGTTGTAGAATGATTGAGTTGTATAAAAGTTGGCACATAAATTTATGGCATAGGTTGTTTAATAGCATAATTCCAAATCTGCAGCTCCTAAGAATTCTAGCATGATAGTTCTGCTTTGAAACTTGTGGTTCCTCATCTTTTCTTTTCCTCAAATAAGACTTACATTCATATATCCTTCTCTTCTTGAGTGAAGAGTCAGTTCGCATTTGTTGAAAAGTTGATAGACTTCTTTACACATCAGAAACTCTTCATTGTTCTATGTTTTTCATAGCACTTGTAGGAAGATATTGCTTATACATCACAGGAATCAATCTTCACTTAACCGACAATGAATGAGAACAAGGAGACTAACTTGCATAAAACTTTTCTATTCCTCAGTTCATCACTTGCCGAGCTTCCTGTCTGTATATCATGTATTCAGTTTGTACCTCCTGGGAATTTGTTAGTAGTTTCTCTTAAATTTTGTAACTATAAAGAACTCAATTAGTTTATTCCTCGATCCCAATCTGCTGAAGCGCTTACCCCTTCTATTATGGTCTTAGAAATTTTCTGCTTTCTGCTTCCAATCATGAATCTTCCACCTAAGGATTGATATTGCCGGACCATCCTCCCTCTTTGGTCTCCTATCACACTTTTAATTAGTTTGCCTAAATACAGTCAATGCTGGAGGGTAAATACATCAGTTATAACCACAGTATATCTTTTCAAATCCACATTCTACTGTCTTCTCCCACCTCATATTGAATGATTTTCTGAAGTACACTACTTCTGATGCTTTGTCAGCAACTGCACTAATTCTACTGATCAATACGAAGAATTTGACGTGTCATTTACTCCTATCGTCATTTGTTATAAACTCTCTCATATTTGATTGTCGTGGTAAGATTGCCCCCAAAAAAAAAAAAAAAAAATCAAATTTGATTGAATGGTTTTTCTTCATTTGCCAAGTGAGAGTTTTATAGGTTTTGAAAAGCTGAAGGATTGAGATTGGATTATTTTGTCTACAAACTAAATGACATTAAATTACACGTCAGTCTCCAACAAAACTTGGATTGCTTTCTATTGTGATGAGTTCATTCTTTTCTTCTTTTGTTCTCTTTATTGGGAGACTCACTGAATTTCCATGGTTGTAGGTCATTGCTTACATCTCCAATTGCTGGACTTTCAACAGATAATGTTGTCAGTGATTTGGCAGGGGAAACAACCCCAGCAATCAGTGAGTGCGGATCTACCATGAAGGTTGGTTACTACAATCAAAACACCTCAATTAGATAGTAATGCAATTGCTTTATCTGCATGTACCCCAGTTTAAAAATTGATCCACTCAATACAATGATTGTGTTGCTAGTCATGGGCTTGTGAAACTACTTATACTACATGTGGATTTGCTGTGAGCTATTTTCACAACTGCCTTCAAAACAAATTCATTATTCCTTATCTACCCCTTCTATTCTTTTTTTCCGGGGTGGTGGCGGTAACTTGTTCAGTGAACAAATTGATGTCAAAACTTCTTTTAGGATTAAGATTCTTCTGGCTATCTCATTGACCCATGGAAAAACTTTTTCAAGACTGTTTTCTATATCTTTTAAAGATACATAGACGAGATTTGAAATAGACGATATATATTCTTTCAACGGTTGTGTTATACAAGTTGAATAAATTAGGTTTTCTACTCGACTCAACAATCAATATTATCCCTAATGTTGCTAATGATTCACAGACAATCATCTGTGCTAAGTACACTGGCATCTAGTAACAAAACCTCTCTAATTTGTTAACTCTTATAATAAATGGCATATAAATTCTAGAAAATGGTTACTTTACCTTTGATTTCTAACGGGAACTTTGTTCTCTGTACCTCTGCGCAGGGTAGGGACCAGACTGGAACTGAGTTGTGCTATGATGATAGCTATAGTTGTGAGGTTCATGAGGAATTTTCGGATAGTTTTGTACGTTGGGTGACGTATGGAGAAACTCTCTGTCATTGAGGTTCTTGTTGAGTTTGCCTGCATCAATGTATGCATTTTGCAGATATACTTAGAGGCACTGTTCACTGGGTTTATGATAGAGGAAAGGGAGGAATGGAGGGGGTGGGGTGAAGAGCTGTTTGTGGGGAGAGAGTTGAGGTGTCAGTGGCAGGTCTAAAACCAGTTGAAGAAACGAGTAAAAGAGCTGTTGTGCCTGCATTCTTTTGTTTGACGAGTTGCTGAAATTATTTTCCTCTGCCCATGGGTCTGATTTGCAGAATGAATTCGATCGTCTAAACTTCGGTCGGAGCCTGATACATTAGCATACACCGAGTAAATAGCCATCAACAAGTTTTAAGATTCTTTTGGAGCTCTTTCTCAACGACTGCTTTGTAGTTATTTTCTTCATCAACTAATCCTTCGATTCTTAGTTGCAGTGGTGTAAATATGATCAACTCATTGGAGCTCCTGTCCCTTGCAGTTTTAGGCCATTGATTTGTTTTGTCCATTTATTTTTGAATCTACCAAAGTTTTACCGTGCGAATAAGCTCTTAAATAAACTTATTCTAGGACAAGTTTATTTCTTTATATTTTGACTATGTGGTTTCGACTTAAAATTTTGCTTCGGTTCCGAAGGAGCATAAGAAAGAACAGCAAAAAGTGAAGAAATTTGATGATGCCCGTCATAATAATGGTAAATCTTGTTTGCCAGACACTGATAAAGGTAGTCAGTCTTAGTATGTATGTGTGAAAGTTTTGTTTCTCCTATGTCTGTTTGACAGGTATTTGAAGACTTCGGTTACGATTGGTAAACAATCTTCTATCGAGCGGCATTACGCCACTGCTGGTTCAAGTCTTTCAGCAAGGGGCTTGGGTCACCAGATCAGTTGGCCACCTTGGCTCCCTGGGGTGAAATATCCCGATAAAAAATGTAAAGAATTGAGCTTTTTGTCTTCTCGATGCTACAGAATGGGATCTATAGCTGATTTACAACTAAGAACACCATAAGGAGCATTACGTACAAAACTAGCATCGATCTTTTATTGATAAAGATAGCAGTGGTCGGATAAATTCGAATTCGTGAGTTTAGTTTGTATTCAATTGCATGCATATTGGCTTTTATTGATAAAGATGGCAGTGGTCGGATAAATTCGAATTCGTGAGTTTAGTTTGTATTCAATTGCATGCATATTTGTCTTATAAACTGTTATTTGTCACATTTTATGCACATCTCTTTGTTGGGAAATATGGGATAGTTGTTTGAATTTTATTTTGAAAGACCGTTTAATTTACCTTTTATAAAATGTTAAATCCCTCTGTGACTCTATCTAAACCGTGTAATGATTTAACATAATGTGGACTTGGTACAAGACAAGTGGCTGGCTTATATTAGCTTGATTGTTAGCCTCCTTGGTTGTTAATCGAGTTGAGTCGAGTCGAGTTTTGGATTCTTGAACTCGACTCGAATCTTTATCGAGTCAGACTCAAACTCGCTCGTTTAAGTTAACGAGCCTTAAAATCTGATCGAAATCGACTCGACGAAGGGGATAGGTAGTTCGAATTCAAATCATTAATCATAAACGAGTAGAACTCACACGAAATCGAGACCAAGTTTGAAAGATCTATTGTGAAATGACAAAATTAATAAACCTAATCCATAATTCTATGTCTTATATAATATGAAATGATAAATATACCCTCAATAAGGAGTTTAATAGAGTTACTCGACTAAGACATTTGTTGAGTTTAGCTCGGGTCGTTTATTTATCGAGCATTTTTCAAAATCGAACTCAATTTATTTACTGAAATAAATGAGTCGAACTCGAGTCTATTCAAGTTTCGAATAGTTCGTTTCGCTTAACAGTATTACTTGGGAAGCAGTGTTCAATGCACGCCTTTTCATATGCTAGCCTAAAAGCACACGTGCTTTCCACTTTGATTTGTTGGTCCAAAGAGCATTGACATACTAAATGCAGTCGCGTTCCATGCTTGGAGTTCGCTTTTAATGAAAAGTTTCGAGTTTTGGTCATAGAGCATCCACAATGGTTTACACCTTTCAAGGTGTAATCCACATGCCACATTAGCATTCCACTATCCCTTCTTTTTATTACACTCCCACCCACAATGGATTACACTTTACGGAGTATAATTGCATGGGTCTACATGCCATATCAGCATTCCACTATCCCCTCTTTTATTATACTTTCTCCCATCTTTTATTTTGATAATGCACAACTCATATCCCGTAAATAAATAAATTTATTATTTTAAAAGTGATTAATTTTAAAAATAAATTAATGACTTTCATTATTTTTTGGATAATTTGGGTAATTAAAAAAGTTGATTATGTCCGATACCACGCTCTCGATTGTAATATCTTCGAGTGTGTGGATGGATGTTATGACTTGAGAATGTGTGCTGCGTTTGCCATTGCTCCAGCAGCATCATAATTTGATCATCCGTGTCATTCATCATTTCATCGGCTAAAAACTTTTTAATTTCTTCTATAAGAGAAGGATCAGGATATTGAGACATTTTTTAGTTGGTTGAGTATTTGGTGGAAATGTATAGAGTCTTACCAAGATATATATAGTACTAGTGTTACAATGGATAATTTTCTAACTTAATTTTCTAACAGTTAGTTTTCCAACGGCTAATTTTCTAACAGCTAATTTTTCAACGGCTAATTTTTTAACGGCTAGTTTTTCAACGACTAGATTTATAATGGTTAGTTTTCTAATTGCTAGTTTTTATAATAAATTTAAAATAGTGAAACTTAAAATTTCAGAACAACATAACATAATGACATGAAATTATAAGTAATATTACAAATAAATAATTAAACACTCGAATGTAAAAATAAAAAATTACATATATCAAAATAAAAATAAAATTAAACTAAGGAATATTATATTTGGCTTTTAGGATGGAACACATATGCTCATGAATTCGAAACTGTTGCTCGGTCATGCTCGTGATATCCTTGAGTAAGATTTCGTAATCACTTCGAAAATTATAACTTTCTAGCCGATTTGCCAAGTTTTCCATGGCCTGCAATTTTTCTTCATTTTTCTGTTTAAGCAGGTTCCGGATTTGGTTAAGTTCCCCACTCAAATTTTCCTTGTTCATCCTTGATTTTGCCTTTCTCTTTCCTTTCTTTGATGCTTTTTGACTTAGTGGGTGAACTTCACGTACTTCACCGTCATTGATGTCGAAACTTGAATCCGCATTTGATGAAGAAGTGTAAGTTTCGCTTTCATCAATCCTTATCTTTTTTGAAGAATGCTTTATAGGAGTATTTACCTTCTATTTCGGATCATTTTTTAGTAGCACCCACACATGTTCATGTAAAAAATGTTTGTTATTATTTTGGTAAAATAACTCACGTGCATGGTGCTTGATTTGGTCATCATTCCACCCACTATGATGTTCGCCGACCAATTTGTTGTAGTATTGGTTGAACTCATTCACCATCCGACTCAACCAATGCCAATGTGATTTCGTAACTTTATATTTTCTTGATGGCCCAGATTTTTGATTCTCATTGAAGTAGTCGGTGACTCATTTTCAAAAACTCTCATTCACTTTGAGAGTTACTTACAATGCTGTAATTTGAAATTGTGAGCCAAGCACTTGCAACCATCTTGTCATCATCAACGCTCCATGGAATGCGTTTACCGTCGGGTTCTTCCGCTACCTCATTGGTGAGATTTATATTTTTTACCCCACATTGTGTTGAATAAGGTGAAAATTGAGAGTCCGAAAGTGACTTAGTTGGTGTTGCATTTTCTTGTTAGCCTGTGAAATCAAAATCCTTCCTTGTATCTGATAGCGTGAGCCTCCACAACCCATACCATAGTTATAATATCTCGGAGTATAGTGATTCCCCATGGACGGATTAAAATAATTAGGTGGTTGATATATAGGAAATGGATATGAAAATTTTGGTGGATTTGGGAAATTTGGTGGATGGTTGGAATTGGACAAATGTGGGTAATTTGGAATTGAAAATGGATAATTTGGGTAATTTGGCAAATTTTGGTGGTTTTGATTTTGTGAAAATGATGAATTTTCTACATTTGGATAATTTAACATATTTCTAAAACTACTAAAATTCTTCTCCATAATGACGAAATATTGAAATTGGAGGAAAGTATGTAAATATGTTGAAGATAATGAATAGTAGGAGAAATGATGGAGTAGGAGATTGTGAGGTGAATTAAAAAATTACCTTGTGTATTTATAGAGAAAAAATAAAAAAATTACCGTTGCAATAAAAATATCCGTTGAGCTCAACGGATACTATGACCGTTGCAAGACCAGATGAAAAGAAACAATAAACATGCAAAAGGATGCAAAGTGTCATCAGTGGGGCTCATTGAATTTTGCATTCCGTGGTTCAATGGGTACTACGCGTGTAATGCTGGGGTTGAATAGGGGGCATTATACCCCCATTCAACCCCATTGGAGATGCCTTAAAATTGAGGCATCATCAACTTGATCAAAATCTTTAATTCGTAACACGAGGCACCATTGGATAAGAGAACAATTTGCTGATATCAAACCGTCTGAAAATGAGGCTATTACCATCTGGAAATTGGAATGCACTCGCCCTCCTTCCTTTTTCGAGAAGTGTTGCTGAACCGTTAGTAAATGAGCAATGTTTCTAATAATTTCGGAAAAATTTGTACGAAATCTTTCCGTCAAACTAGATCGTTTATATGTCAATTTGAACTGCTTTTTGGTCTCTATTTCGTTGCACACAGCGGTTGGAGTCATCTTTTTTTTTTTTTTTTTTTTGTACAATGGGAAAGGGGTCTGACCCTTTAATATTTGACAAAACGTGAGGATGAGACCCCTAAAACATCTGCACCTAACAGTTCTTTCAGCTTATCCGGTGGTTCCATCAATGGCCTCCATCCAGCTTCCTCATCTAAGCTCTTTTTGGCTAGCCAATCAGCACATTTGTTACCTTCCCGCCATGCATGTTGAAGTTTGCACTCCCAGTTCTGACTCATCAGCTTTCTAATTCGCAGTATGATATTATAGTGTGGCGACAACTGGTTTCCTCCCTGAATTATATCCAAACTTGTTTTGGAATCCGTCTCCACTATAATCTTTTTCTCCCCCATCTCCCAAGCAAGCTCCAATCCTTTGCAGATACCCCAAAGTTCTGCTTCCACGTTATTACCTTTGCTCAGGTTCGCCATGAAGCCTCTCTTCCATCTTCCCCATTCATCCCTAATCACTCCTCCTGCTCCTGCTTTGCCAGTCACATGGCTTGCTGCACCATCAACATTCACCTTGCTCCAGTCCATAGGTGGCCTCTCCCACTTTATATACTGTTCCTCCCTAAGTTGATGATTTTCTTTTCTGATCAGTGTCTCCATTGCCTGCTCCATTTGTTTGAGCACTGCTTCAGGTTCTATCTTTAGGCCTTCCTCCTCGCCCTTGACAACATATGCATTCCTTGTCCTCTATGCCATGTACACTACTCCTTGAAATAGTATACTCCATTCCAAACTACTTCCAAACCCAACTTTCAGTTTCAAGTTCCAGTCGAGCCAATCTGGTAAAGCTTTCCCCATAAACTGATCCCAATTATGTGGGCTTACCAAATGCCGCCAAATTCTATTAATCCACTCAGTCTCAAATTGCATGTAGCTGATTCTCAATATTCTTTCTGCATATTGGACATAGCGTATCCGCACTCATCCCCCTTCTGCCCTTCTCCTCGAGTTAAAAGCTTACCATGCCTTATTATCCATAGCAAAAATTGTCACCGTGCTGGGCCTTTTAGTTTCCAGATTCTGCCCCAATTTGATGACTCTTCTTTCATTTCTTCTGGTGCCCAATCTAACTCATAAGCTGCCTTAGTATTAAATCTCCCCTTCGCATCTTTACTCCAGCAGAGCACATCTGGGTTATCCGTTCCTTGTACCACTTGTGTACCTCTTAACCTCTGTATTTGCTCCAATGGTAACACGGTTTGGAGGTGTTCCCAATCCCAGCTTGTTCCCTTCCAGTATTCTTTAACTTTCCTCTTTACTTCATGTTGGAATCATCTTTTATCAAGTGCTAAATCACCGGAATCCATTAGCACAGCAGATGCTTTGAGAGACCCACGTTTAAAAACATTCAACGTGCTTATAAAACCTTATCAAGGTAGCATCTTCTAAAAGTTAATACAAACATGATAGTATCAGTTATAAGCTAGTAGCATTTCTTTCTGTTTGCAAGCATATATTGAACATTAGAAAGTATAATCCTGTTATGAGGGTGCCCATGTCGGCCTGGATTTTAAGATTCTATCAGCGCAAACGTGTCAAGCTTTAGAAAAAGAGAGAGAGACCCTAAAGATTATTAATCAATATTTGAAACAGAGCAACAACTAAAAATTTCTCCAAAAGAAGAATTCAAGCATCTAAAATATAGGGCAAAACTGGTTTTACATCTCATTTCATCTTAATCACCAGAATTCCATTAGAACAAACAACATATTTTAGATATTTTCCTTCCCATTTTACCATAGCACTTAGCCAAGAATGGGGAAGATACGGGCAACATGCTCGAATGGTACACCATCTCCAGCATTTTTCTTAAGCTCTGGATGGTTGAACTCATTGCTTGGAAGTGTAATAAGTTGGCTCTTGCCATGGCCCTTCTCTACAACCCAACCAAAGTTCGTTGTATGGTGCTCAAGGAATTTATCCAAAGACACACCTTCTATGTTGATGGCCTGTATAATACCAAGGCAAAAGCACAGACGTGTATTTTACAATTAAACTCAAATGAAATATTTCATATGGGGTAAGCATGAAATGTATGTACATGTGGTACATATGTGTGTGTGTGTGAGAGAGAGAGAGAGAGAGCAGAATTGTGAAACAAGGGAAGTTTTACAACACAACTTTAGACACCAAATCTAACACCAATGCAAAAGTAACAACGGATGTGGTGGAATCTGAATCCAAGACAAACTTTAACTGGGAGTATCAAGGTACTAGATGCCATAAGCTAGGTATTTTAGCATAAGAACTACAATGAAAAACTTGCAAAAATATGTGGTCACATTACTGGAAAAAAAAAAAAAAGGAAAATTCATAAAGCAATTTTCAGAAATGAAACATACCTCAGCAAGGACAGACCTTGGAACTTTTTGGTAAGTCAAGGAAAGGACATGAATTGCATATGCTTGAACTGCTTGTTCAAAACCTACAGTTCCATCCTCATTAACAGGAGTATACAGACAACCAAAAGCTTACATTGCAGAAGAAAAATATAAGAGCCAGAGGTAAGTGTGACAAGAGGCAACAGAATACAAAGAGTGAAGAACAGCAGAATAGATTATGAAGATGATTCTAGCAGTTTGAGACTCATAACCATGTACTGCTTTGCATGCTCATTATACGAAACCACCGACCAGAGACTTGCATGCTAGACATTATGACATACCTGGCACAACTTCTAATAAATGCCGACTCTTAGCAGTTTCATCCCAGAACTGACGGAATCTTGCAGTCTGCAACAGAATATGAACCAAAATTCTGATCTATGATCTGTTGCATGGAAATAAATGCCAGGGTATGAAGTAAAACTGTACCTCCAAATAGTGCGAGAGCACAATTAATGTCTTGAACTGTTCCTCCATTTGCTGCCAATTGAGATGAGATGAGATGAGATGAGATGACATGAGTTAATGATCAAATAGAGCAGTGTAGAAGAAGATGGTCTATTTCCAGGATGGCAAACACCTCACCTACAGTTTAGACTCCTGCACATAGACCCTGAAATAATTCCTATGACAAGTATTTTATTCAATTACTAATTTCTTCAGCAAAGTTTGACCACAAAAGTGCTGCAAAAGGTATATACCATGATTTCCTAATAAAAGGGTTGTGGTCAAAGCCTGCCAGCTACAGGAGACTTATATAACAACCTTAGCTACTAGCATACCAAGCAAAGATCATGCAATGTAGATTCTCTAACTTCCCCATAAAATTGGCACCTAGCAGTTTCAAATGGAAATTGTCTACCTAGAAGTCAAATTAGTTTGCATTGTTAAGCAAGAAAGTCCCAATTAAACTCACCTGCATGGAGCCACGCATCAGCCTAAACCCCTTCCCTCCCACTAACCCCAACATACACACCAGGACCATCCATCCAACCACACACACATTCAAGCAAAAGCTTCTCATTTCAATCATCAAGACTAACTGTTGTACTTCAAAACGAGGAGCAACATAAGATGCTACCATCCTAAGTCTACAATTGTTAGCATTTTCTTATGTTTAAGGTACTTTACAGTGATATATTTTCTTACGTTCACTGAACCATGCAATTCACACAAGTTTCAACTAGAACCTTGAATAAATGGATATTCCCTGTACGTGATGGGAAATGCCTTGGCCATACATGATAAGTAGACGAGCCAGGTTTCAATGGAATAATACAAAAATAAACAAAAGATTACAGAGCAAATCGATAGTAAAGGGAACTAGAACAAATGACCTAATATAAACTTGCCTCGCTAGATCTCAGAGAAGGAAAAACTAGAAGCGATTTGAAAGTAACTTGTAAACCAAATAATTAGTTGGAACAACAAAATCTCAAAAGTACACCAGAAAAAAAATTTAATTGAAAAACTTCCTCATAATTGTCAAGCTTCAACTTTTCCCTGTAGAAAATAACAAAGCTGAAGGGGACAATATTTTTGACAGGTGACCCTCTTCCAATCAACACAGTTCCTTCATACAGCAATAAGATAATGACTACTTTCATAAGCTCGAAGAATAAAAAGAAACCAACATTAACATTGTTTACAAGAGGTCTATATTCTCTTTCCCAACTCGGCAAAGTTGCAAACAGAACAAGAACAGCCCCAAAAAAAAAAAAACAAAAAACCAAAAAAGGATAAAGTGAAAGTGCTACAAGAAGGTACCACTCGCTCAGGAATTAAGAAGAGACAAAGGCTGAAATCAGGAGCTGGCATTGCCATAAGTGCCTGTTCATTAACAATATTAGATGAATGATTAGTTGAGCTAAACTACTCAAATTTGAATTAAAAAAATGTTAACAGTTTTCTAAATTTTTTTTACCTTAACCAAAATGCGAGCAACAATCTGAGTACTCATTCGCTCCGGCTCAAACTACAAAACCCGCAAAATGGGAACCATTTTTAGTAACATTAAAAGTGGTTCACTTTTCATGATTCTAAAATCACCTCAGCATTATTACTATAAAAAAAATAAAAAATTAAAAACCAATTGCAGAGGTGGGCTAACCTGATAGAGGCGGAGAAGGCAGAGATTAGCATCCAAATTGTACGTTTGGGACGATACCTAAAAATACATATTTTTATAGTTCCAACATTCAAAATAAAGTTTTAGTCATTCGATTAACTAAAGATAAGATTTTTTTTCCCCTCATTCAGCATCATCATCAAGCAAAAAAAGAAAAAAGTACCTGCTCATTGACGAAGTTTTCGAGATCGGGAAGGATGTCAGGGTTGTAAGGGTTGACGGCGACGAGCTGCTCCACCGTGTACGACATTCCCGCGGACGAGGACTTTTGTCCACCGCTGCTAATTTCTCTTCCCATGAAATATCAAGATGGGCGGAGGAGGTGTATAATACGACGTAGTTCAGCAGGTAATCTGACGTCCGGAGTTCGCCGTATAATAGTGATAATTGCACTGCCGAGTGGGATTCGAGGGGTTTTAGGGCAGCTGCCGCTAACATTGAGGACATATTTAACTTGTTGAAAAGACTCATTTGCCCTTCACGTTTTTGCTTCCGATATATAGTGCCTATCTTTCCTTTTATTTTTTATTTTTTTACTTTTTTTCCTGTACAATAAAAAGGAGGGGGGGGTGAAAATTGAATATATTACAGTACTGAAACAAGATTGGTAAATTATTATAGAAAAGATTAGTTTTGATTTACCCTATTTATTAATGAATTGCAAAATCTATAATCGGTTAATTGGTTAAATCTCTAATTATGCAACTGTACACATGCAAGTTTGTGAGCAAAATGATATTTTCAAACGAGTTTTTGAATTCAAGATTATTTGGAAAAAATATTTTATTTATTTTTTTCCTTAAATTTTTTTTGGTGTAGTGTGTGTGTAAGATAAATGAGTAGTTGAAAATATTTATAAAAAAAAAAAAAAAAAAGTTAGTAAGAAAACGTGTATAAAGAATATATGGGCGTCCTCTTTTTCTTTTCCTTTTTTTTTTGGGGAAATAATTGGAAGCTGAATTACTTATCTTATAGTTCTCCTTTACTTATCTTCTTCCCTTTTCTCCCAGTAGAAATTATTGTCCCTCATTTCGAAAGGAGATGTGCTTCTTTTCAGGCTATGGTTGGTTTTTACCGGTTGGACTAGGCAAAATAGCACATTTTCACGCCTTTGTGCTTTCAAGGAACTCGGTAGTCCAAACAACATGTGGAGTTATCCCATACATTGGTAGTAAAGTCACTTGAAGGCTCAACTATGTGATCATCCCACAAAAAACAGACACTCGACGCCAAGAAAAGAAGAAAAACAGGTATATTTCAAGTACTTGTTTCTGTTCTCTTCTCATTCATCTATTTTGAACTGTTAATGCTACAAAAGGTTGCCATAGGCTGGAGTTAAGACCATACAGACAGACAGACAGACACATTCTATACAAAACGGTTGGTCAGAGCTATGATCTCAGAAACTTAAGTGGAATTCAAAGTACTGAAAACAGGTTGGGTGATTACAAGTGCAAGAGATTGGATATCAAGTTCCAACCCATCCAAGTCTTTTTGTCACAAGGGGAGACGAAATTGAGCTCGAACATTTCCTTGGAGACATGCTCACCAGTTTCGCAGAATCCCACGAGCTTTGCAACAATTTCAGCACTTTCCTGTATATGTTGCATATTCAGAGGGTCCATCCACAGTTTATTTACAAGTTGCAGCCTCCTCTTTGTTTTACCTTTCCCTTCCGGTGGGATGTTCCATTTCAAGTATAGCATCTCCCTTTCTTCTGCAGTCAGTTTAGTGCTCACCCTCTTTGCCAGATATTCCCTCTCTTGCTTGAGGGCCTTGATGCTGCACTTAGACAGGGAAAAATCAACTAGAAAATGTATAAAACTACACCACATGCAAACCGCATGTATAGTTGTCAATCTGAAATGCTTCTAACATACCTCGATGATACAAAGCTTGCAGGATCATCACCTAAAAGTGCTGGACTTGCATTACCAAGGTCTGCCAAGTGCTGCTCCAACCATGTCAACCTTCTAAGTTCAACTTCCATATATATCTGATCTGAAGGATCCCCTTTAAACAGCAAATAAAATTGAGTGCGATGTATGATTGACACATGGCATAAATGCCACAACATGATGATTTGCTTCCTTTGCTCTTCCAACATTGATTGCCATGAGATGGCAGATTCTTCAATATTATCAGGTCCATCAGATGCAGCTTCATTTGCCTCCAGCTCTAATACCTAATACCAAATATGGTGAAAAGTGATTGTAGAAAAAAGAAGAAACTCATTCGGTGCAGAATGTAATACCCAAAAGAAAGAGACTGGGAGCTGAGAAAAATTGTTCAGATTACAAAACTCAGATACTTATGCAGATGCTGCTGCCTAAAATACACAAATTATAAAAACTATAAAAGGAAAACAAAAGGTTAACGAGTAGTCTTTCAACATGGATATCCTTTATCATTATAATGGTATCAAACATTTTATTCAAAGAACAACTGCCAAACAAAATACACGACATGCCAGCAGCTATTTAAAGGATTGATTTTTTCTCAAGCTCACACAACACTAAAATACAATCAAATTTCATGGCAGACAATTTCAAACTCAAATACCTTTATCATTACCAGCTTTATATCCTTATCTATCCATGTTTACATGTAAAGAACAAATGGGAAGTTGAACAGTTCAACATGTTCTCATGCCAGTTAAATCATTTTCCACCACTCTTAGGATCATATACCTAAGAACCTCATTTAACCAAAAGAGAAGAAGAACAGCCTGAAGTTAATAAATCTTACCTGGCAAACCAGAAGCTGTTTCTGGTATTGCAGCTTTGCGACCCGTTCTTTAAGCCCTGTGACATAAGTTCTTATACTTCGGATGTGATCCTCGGTCGCTTTCTTGAACATCTTTTCCATTTTCTTCACACCAACAGAGTTCAAATGCTTTGCTGGAGGGTAGCCTCCGCTGATGAGATATTGTTAGCTTCATGATTTCTGCGAGGAGTGCTCCCTCGAAGGCAGAAAGCATCACTACCAGATGAAAGATTTTTAGTCTCTGGGGCTCTATTTTCAATCCCTGGTTCCACAGGTGAGCATGGAGATCTTATTATGCTTGGCACGTTAGGTGAATTGCTCAATGAAAATGGAAGAGCTTTTTTCTTTTTGGCTGAAGTCCTCAAATCAGGAGTCTCCTTTCCACTTGGAAAACACATCACTAATTTATCTAGGGATCTCTGAACATTCTCAAGCTTTTCCTCTAGAGATGCAATATTAGTCTCCTGAGAGTTCAATCGGGCGATCTCTTCTTTCAAACTACCTTTGTCTTTAATCTCAATAGTTTCTGGAACTAAACTGATAGCCTGCATCTCCTTAATTTCTACAAGCAGCTTTGCCAGAGCTTCATTAGTGTCTTGACTACCAATTCTGTGAGAAGCAACCTCCTTATGAAGTAACTCAAGTGCACGGTTCGCTTCCTCACCAAGCTGCCTCTGGCTCATCTCAATTTTTCGAATCTCATGCACCAGCATGGATGAAGAAGTAGCTGACTGTCTAACCATTGACTGCCTTCCAGTTAACTTCCTGGGCTGGATTTTTGGGAGCCCTCCAGAAACCAACTCGTTCTCAGGAGTATAAGAAAGACATTTAACTACATGACGAGATGGACCATGCTGATTTGATCCCTTAGGCTCCTTGTTTGCTCTTCTTTCTAATTCAAGTTGGGATTCTGCAATGTCCCTTTGGCGTTTCAGTTCATGCATATCTATCTCCATCTGCATTTAAAACTTCTGCCATTACAACTTGTTCAATAAAAACTTAGATTATCCTCCTCCCTTTTCTGGAACAAAGTGATACTATGGAGCAAAGCAAACAGAACTTGCTAGAAACTAGGTAATTAGCACAACAAAGTTTTTGTGTCATTCTAAATCCTAGTTGTGATCTCAAGCCATTCAAGTGTATGTATATAGCACATTCCTAAATGCAACAGTAACATTGGGTGTCATGCAATCAATCTGAGAAACAGTAGTGAAAGTATACTTTGACCAAAAAATATCTGAAAGTGTCTTGGTTTACTGCACTTAGCATCAACATCTATTTGAAGAGCTCTAAGTAGTCTACCTGCTGGATTTTCATTTCCTTCTCAATTAGTAAGGACCTCAAAGACGAGGAGCCACATGTTTCAGGACTTCGCAGCTCTGCTTCAAGTCTTGCCACCTCCTTCTTCAAATGCTTCAATAATTGTTTTTCCGCAACAACCTAGAAATGTAGAAATGGATTTCAGAATAAGGACCTCTATCATATCAATAGCTCTTTGTACTTGAACCAAATAAATGTGCCACACTTCCCAGCAGTGCAATCAATCCTTCTACTGAGCAAGATAAACAGAATATGCATGAAAGAATTTTCATTTACAGAAGGCATAAGAAAAGACAAAAGGAATCCATCGGCCTTTAGAATAAGAAGGAATCTTTCTGATGTCTCATGCATACCAACTCCTTTAGAGTGCAAAGACAAAAGAGAATATGCACTAAAGAATCTTGATTTACAGAAGGCATAATGCTATAATGGTCCATGAATTTTAAGGTATTTCAGTTTATCGGACTAATCATCCCCAACTTTCCATTAGTGTACTAAAATAGTGCAAAGATGAAAGAGAATATCCACGAAAGGATATTGATATTCAAAAGGCGGAATACCAGAACAGGCCCTGAATTTTCAAGATATTTCAGTTTGTCAACTGAACTAGTTCACCCTCAAATTTTCTAGTGTACTACATTAGTTCCTGAGTGTGTGCCATCTGCATTTCCTTTGCAGCGAATCACACCAAACTCAAGATTCCAATTAACAAAGTAAGTAATTCAAACTCAGTCCTTAGGGTAAATATTCCCACGCAAAATTAGATATCTAACATGGTAAAGCTGTAAGTTGATTTATCTATTTAATATTTTCATTGGAAGTTGCACTTTCAGTTTCAATCTGCGGCAAAATTATCTCTTGTTATAAGAATTCAGTTTTTGAAGATAGAAGAACCTACTTATTTCTACTTCATTTCACTGATCAAAGTAAAATAAACTTGAGCTGGCATGGTTAGATCCTGCTGGAAAAAATGATAGGAAATACACATGGGAATCCATGTGGTCAGTTATTCAAATTCAAGGTGCAAGCTGGTTCCATCTGGAGTAGAATTAGATTCCACAACAAGTTAGGACAATTTTGATAATACTGCCTTGTCAAAATTGAAAAAGTTCCCCTTGTAAGCAATTGGTTAAACTATGAAATTCTGGTTTCTTAATAATTCATTTTTTTAATGGTAGTTTTACAAACTTATAACCATATTTGACACCAGATAACATCACAATAAGCAGCATAGTGCTGAATCATTTAAACCAAAATTTTTTGCTAACATACCAGATTCACATGTGCATTATTTGTAACTTCTTTTGCACTTGTCGCAAAGGAGAGAGTATTCCGTGATTGCTCCACATGACCCAGAGCAGGACTCATTGTACAAATTATTGCTGTTCGTGCATTTCCCCCAAGCGAAGACTGTAATATTCTTGTGAGTTTTGAATCCCTGTAAGGGATGTGACCAATCCTCTTGCCACCACTGCATATTGCAAAATAGAAGATTATATTCATTTGTCGCCTTTGTAATTATCTAGCTCTAATGGTTCTAAAATCAGCATAAAATAATGCCTACACTCATCACATCAGCGAGAGAAATAGCTTGAAATGTCTGAAATACTCTATCGGCCAAGCCAACAACATCATACAGAGAACTTTCAAATCAAAAGGCTAAACTACCAGTATTTGCTATCCCTGAGCTGCTGCTACCTTAGCTTTCTAATTACAGTTGTCAAAGTCAGCAGGCTTCTATTAATATGGCTCCCTTCCTTCAACCTTGTACCATCTGCATTTGTTTGAGATGCACGTTCACTTCCAGCAAGATCAACTAGATACTGCAAAATAAAAGAGTTTGAAGTGAAATCTATGCAGCACTATACCCCAAAGAAAGTTCCAAGTCAAGGGAAACAGATGCATACCAAACTTGCCAAAAAAGATCTCAAGGATCCAGTGCTTTCCCGAGGACTACTCTCAATTGTCTGGATATGAAAAGGTATTGGGATTAGACATCACAACCATGACAGGTATTAAATCAAACTTTATTTAACAGATCACACACAAGAGAAAAAGACATCCTACCTCATAAAACAGTATAACACAAGTAATGTAAAATTTGAGAGGTTGATGACTTAGTTTGAGACTCAGTTATTCTGGTGACAAGTGACCTAGAATTCCATAAACCAATAAAAAAAAATCTCATGGAAGTTTCGAACTAGAATGAACTAGTACAAACCAACCACATTGTCAATGTCTAAAAAGAATTTGTAAAGAGGGCTGTGGCCTTTAAAATATGAAAGTATACACTAGATTCATGAGGAAAAGAAAAAAGAATTCTTAAGAGAGTTCACCACTAAAAGAAAGAAAATAAGTCTAATCCATGAGGCATAGTACACCAACAGAAATAGACATGTAAGCAGATACTTATTAGAAAAATAAGAAAAGAATAGATTCAGTTTCAAAGGATATTTAGGATATTTACTCCTATAAACAGCAACTTTTTGATTAAAAGATTTATTTTACAAAGGAAATTATGAAGTATTAAAGTAGTAGTACAAAATTGAGTTTTTAACGGAGTCCTTCCACTGAAAACCAGATAAGCAAGAATACTGTTGCTATACTAGTGAAGAGAAGTCAACTACAACAATTTATTTATTCAAAAAAAGTGGATTTTAGAGGATGACATTTCTGTCTCTGGCAAGTAGAACCAAAGAAAATACTGGAGAATATAACTAATAACTCAAAAGTGAACAATAGAAAATCAAGATAACAGTGGTAAAATAGCATCCTAATTTACTAAATTCTGCTTACCAGTTTGATTATCTGATGTGATCTTGAGCTTTTATCATTCAAGGCAGTTTCTCCTACCTGTCTCTGAGCTGCAAGGAAACACAGTTTGCCAATGCAGAATTCGGATCAGGCATATTAAAAGTTTGTGCGTACTAGCAATGTTGGTGATCAAGGAGAAACTGACATGTTGAGGTCGTCAAGGGAAAGAAGCAAGAGTATTTCCACACATATAGCACAAGTCATATGACAGGCTATTCAGTATGAGTAGAGCAGAATCTCCTACCTTCACAAATAGCAATTAAGTGCCTCAAGTGCTGAGCATCCTTTACAGCTTCCTCAATTTGTTTCTCCACAATAGTGCCCTTCTGTTTAGATGGGGGAAAAAAAAGGAACAATTTGGACTCGTTTTAAGAGATTAATATTGTATTTATGAGATCAAGGAAAAAACAAATTCAACAAGTTCTGTTATCTAAAAAACAACTTGTTTACCTCAGGATCGTCTAAAAGCCTCAGGGAGCCAGAATCGCGGTTTAGGAGATCTACCACAGTCTCATTATAAATTTCAAGAGCAGAAAACTTAAGCACAAACTCTCTTTCTGGCATCTGAAAGGTGATATAAACTATTTAGTCAGCATATGCCACATAGGAATTAAGCATATACCATAGTGTCATAGTCAGCATAGATTTCAAAGATCTTTGCAAGAAATTTTAAAGCTACACCGTGCATATGTACAAAAATGCTGCTTCAGATTTTGGTGAAGGAAGAATAGCTTACAACACTAATATGCTCATAAATGTTCTTTATGGCATTTTCTGTTATTCCTCTCATGGTAAATGTCTTCCCGCTACTGGTCTGCCCATATGCAAAGATTGTTGCTGCAAGATAAAAGCCAGATTTTAATGAAATGCATAACTCATAGAACGAAGCATGACAACATGAGCAGGATTATAGCTTTCAACAGATGAAACTACAATGACGTTGTTATGCACCAGCAAAGTACAGCAGCAAGACTTCAGCAGATGCTTCAATTCTAAAAACAGAAAACATAATCAAGTCATTGTCATGGTGTTTTAAGATCTGCTGCTGTCATCAACTCTTAAAGTTTTCCTGTACTTTTTTTCTTCTATTTCCATTTTCTACCTTCTGTTGATTCCTTATATTTGTTCAGGATGGTAAGAGTTTCAGTTCTCAGGTCTAAGCTGAGAGAAAGAGAGACAGAGAGAGAGATCTTCATTATCATCTTCAGATCCTGGCTGACTGAGAATCAGGAAGAGCATAAAAGACTTCAAAATGTGAAATCTAAAACATATTAAAACTCCATAGTCTTTGGATCTTAAATTTCCTATCAAGAAAAGGTAAAACACTAAGGGCATCTTCCTCTTAAACAACAACATCACTAACTCTCTTCCCAAAGTTAGCAATCAAAATCGGCCTCTTGTCTCCTTTTCATTATAGACATCCATGCACATACCTTTATATGCACACATGCTCAGCATCGTCCAAAGATGATTTTATATTTTTTACCTATGAAGTGCTTTTTCCAAGATCGATTATGGAAAGTTGACTCTGGAATCTAGCAATTGAGCAACATTCGAGATACTGAACTAAACTTAACAATTCCTATTACCATTAATTCCACTTAGAACCGAGAGAGCAACATCCCTAGCACCTTCCTCATAAACTTTCTGGTTCGAACAGGACGGATCGAACACTTTATCTGCCATAAGTTTAACAGCACAATGATTAATATCCAGAACTTCAAGAATAAATATTTCATCAAGATATCTCATTCGGATTGGTTTCCATACCGAAAGTAGATGGCCCAGTAGGTCTCTCATGAGTCAAATTCTTTGAAATGATTGTATGTTCATCAACGAATTCCCAAGCAATAAGATCATACGCAGCCTGCTCTTTGGGACTAAGTGGCCTCACCCTAACAGTCACAAGTATCTTCTCTTCCTCAGCTTTTGGACCACCACCAGGTGTACATGAAGGAGTCCTCCTGGTCTTTGAAGATGGCGTCGTTATTGGGGTCCCAATTGTCATCTTCAAGTGTTCTGTGAAATATCACAAATTGCCTTCCTCAATTAACAGAAAAATGCACATTGCAAAATTGACTCACAAAAAAATTACTCGGAAATTTAAGCATAACACAGTGCTCATTCCAAAATCATCATTAAAGAAAAATAACAGAAAATTGTTCAATGATATAGAAACGAAAGAACCAAGAATGTTTAAACTACAGTTTTATTGTTTCGTGAAGACATTAAGAAAAACCAAGAAACATGAAAATCTTTGCAAAATAAAAATCAATAAACCCCTCAAAACACACAAGAGACAGTAAGCATTTTAGGAAGTAAACCAAAATAAACAAAAAAAAAAACAGTGACTGAAACAACCCACAACAGGAAATGAAATCTTGATCGAGAAAAGGAAGAAAGAAATTTCCGTTTCAATGAAATTGACTTACAATTGCAGTTAGCCCACCAAGTCCTTGAAAATGGAAAGAGAATGAAAAGCCTCCAGATCTCATAAAATAGCGTTCAAGAATAGTACGGCACGTGGGTCTGGATATATTGCCTTGGACGAACGATCTCAGGGGTTTTTGGAAAAGAAATGGGAAGGATAGAACTCCTGAGATATCTGCGGAAAGGGGTTTTTGTTCTTTGTTTTTTGGTTTGTAATTTTGGGAACGTACGCGGGCAACGGCTAGTTTTTGCGTCTGATTTAATATACTTTTTCCGTTTCCGACTCAGCGCCCACCTGGAAATAGGATCGGCCCTGTTTCCTTGTGAACCCATTAAAGACCACCCAAATGGAGATTGGGCCTTGTAGAATAGTTCCTCTCATTTCAAAATTTTCAATTTTCGAAGAATTAAAAAAAAATTTGAAATTGGAACTCTTTTTGCCATCAACAAAATTAATTATGTGTTGATTCAAAATTTTGTTATAATTCATGTTTATGATGTTGCTAGTAACTTCACATATTTATGTCCAGTTCAACTTTTTCTTTAACTATATATATATATATATATTACGAGCAGTACAACAATATAAATTTGCTAATAGTATAGAACTAGTACGCGAAGTTCAGTTTGAATCAAATCCGAATGTAATTCATCAGAACATCAAGTCAAAGTAAACTAGTTTGACGAAATCTAACATTTTATCAGAAATTGATGATATAAAGACAGTGATAAAATGTAATAAGGGTTGTTTAGGTATGGATTTGTTCATTGAAGCTAGTCTAGGTACAAAATGGTTCCCAATTACGAATGAATTGGAAAACCATTTTCCCTTACTTGCTTTAGGCAACTAAACTTGGACATCCTACATGCCTATCAGCTAAATTATGAAACACAATATCATGTTAAAAGTCAGAAGTCCACAAAGGATACACACAGACCTAGATATACGCACACATACAAACAACGTGAAAATTTTACCAAGTGAAAAATTTACCAAGTGAAAAATTCCTATATTTACTCAATTTACATGGGAATGTAATTATGTGTACCCCCTCAGTTAATTACCCAGTGATGGTAAAAGATTACAGTTGAGATTTTCTGAAGATGATCAAATAAAACTGAAAAACTTCAATTTCATTTTTTCTTTTGGTTGATAGTACATTATTAATTCTTAGCATGAAGATTCACTCCAATTGTTTTTATCATCATCCTTTTGCTGCAAGTAGGCGACATTTCGCACCAGAAAAATTCCTTTATGGGCTTGTATTAAAAGATAAAACAAGTCCAATTTCTTCTAAAGATTGGCCCATATTGAAGAGCTAGCTGTCCAACACTTTAATAGGTCGAGGCCTGAAAGCAGAATCAAAATGTTTTGTTAAAGGTTGTAAGACAGATATAGAAAGTTATGTCAAATATCAAATAAATATCCTAAGAATTAAAAATAAGTATATGTTCAACTCATGCATAAACCAAAAAAAAAAGAAAGAAAGAAAATATTTGTGAAACTAGTGTGTTTGGATAGCCAATTATTTGGTTTATTTATTTGTTTATATCATCAACAAGTTTTTCAATCACATTTTTATCCCACATATATCACATCAAAAAAATTCTATAGTAATAAATATTCCATGGAGAGTGTGGACATTTGCCCATTTCTTAACCGTTGGCTAGCTAGCAAGGTATGGATATTTTTAGTCTAATTGACGTCTCATTATTAGAGCATCGACTAGTTATATTCTATCATCTTCGACGTGCTGAGAATAAGAAATGATAGATGTGACAAATAATCAATGAAAATGGTCTCCAAGGCATATAACAATTATACTAATAACCCCATTCCTCCAATTCTCATTCATCAGAAGCGTGTTTTGCCCTTTCCAGTGCTTTTTTTTTTTTTTCAGTAAACTTTACTGAACTTCGAAAAAAAAAATAACCAGGCTAATTATGTTTTTAATTGTTTAATATGTGGTGACAGTTTATCTATCTATTAGAGCTGACAAGAAAATCCATAACTCAGCAAACCACCCAACTTATCCACTAATTTGAGAGGTTGGGTTGGGTCAGTTGGGAATTAGGTCAATTGGGTGTTAGGTCAATTGGGTGTTGGGTGTAAAATACCCAAATAAGTGTTGGGTGGGTTGTGTTTTGAAATTGGGTACCTATTAACCCAACTTTTTTTCACATAACACAAAATAAATGTATGTACAAAAATATTTTTATCCTTTTTTTTTTTTTGAAAAAAAAGAGTTTATTTTTTTATGGCTAATACTTGGATAAACTAGGTCTATGGCTGCACATCAAGTGGCTCAAATTCAAACGTCAGGGGAATTTTTTATTTTTTATTTTTTAGTTAGACAAGAATTTTTTATAACCTACTCCTACTCTAATATATAATGGGGAATCCAACTTGATCATTGAAAAACCAATAGGGACTAAACCACCATTAGACCAAATAGATACACTACGCATCCATTTGGATCTAAGAAGAAATTATATAAAGTGGCAAGTCATATAAAATGACAATTGATGGAAGCAAGATTTGAAACCCTGACCTCCCACCCCATAAAGTTCTTAAAGGTTTTGTGGTTTCTTGACTTTAACACTTATCTTTGAACTTTCTTATTCATCTTCTCCTCTCTCTCTGAAATCCATGGGTTCCTCCACCACTAGTATAATCTCTTCCTCTTCCTCCTTTACTCTTTGCAGATTTAGGCTGTGGCAATGGTAATAAGATTGACCTGGCTAAATAAGAATAATTATTTTCTCTTGTAACCCTATTACTCAGATTTAGGTGGTGGCAATGGTTAATAAAACTGATCTAGTTAAATAAGAACAATCCTTTTCGCTTGTAACCCTACTACTCAAAAAAAGGAAGAAAAGACCCAAAAATTTTCATGAACTCACAAGATGAAAAATACTATCTTAACCACATGAATAGGGAAAAAAAATTAAAATCATCCCTTGACTAGCCTATAGAGTATAGACTCATTGGATGGAGTAGGCCAATTGCCAAAGAGAGCTCGATTCTAAAATGCAAAACTAAAAAAGCAGCAACATCTATCCATATGATGAGCGTAGGCAACAATCAAGAACTGTATAGTGGTTAAAAATAGTCGGATGGTGTTTTTACAGACTTACCGGGTTTCAATCTGTTTGTCAGAATTTGTTGATTATAATGAAAAGTGATAGTGAGAAATCCAGAGTTTTTTTTTTCTTTTATACTTTTTTTTATTATGTTACTTAACCAATCTTATCTTTTCAATTATTTTATGCTAAAACTACCGATTATTGTAACATTTAAAATAAAAAAAAACTAGCGACTAGCATTCATAGCAGCCCAAACCTTTGGTAATATAATCATGTCCTCTTCACTTGCGCCTTTAGAGATAGAGAAAGCAACAAGATGGGAAAAAAAAAAAGGGGGGAAAAGTAATAAAAAAAAAGAAAATCTTGGGCATAGAGGAAGATGGACATGTAAGTGTTAAGTTTCTTCGGGAAATTAAAAAGAAAGATGGATTTGGTTAAAATTTATTACTAATAGGAAAAAAGGGATGTTTTTGGTGAGGAGAATGTATTGACGAGTTAGCAGATGAAGAGGGGGAAAGAGGTATCAACAGGTGCCAATGGTGGCACACGTGGGGTCGTAGACCGGGCCTATCCAAACTTTTGCCAAAGATTGATCATATAAGTCATTTTCTATGTTTTTATTAAAAGGATTTTCTAAGCATTTGCCAAACGCTCTAGGTTTTCTCTCAAAGCATATGATGCTTCCCCAGCACCTAAACGCATGCAATCCTTCCCAAGAACAAGTAATGTTGTAATAGTTAGCGATGAAGTTCCCACATTGGAAAGTTAGAGGAGAGTTGGAAGGTTTATAGATACTCTCACATCAAATCAAATAGATTTAGGTGGAGGGAAATTCCATAATTTCAAATGAATTGGTCTTGTTGACTATTATATTGGTACTATTATATTTAATAGTCAAAGATTGGGCACTTGGGGCCTTTAATAACGAAATTAGTATTAATGAACTTCGTTGTAATTTTTAGGCAGTTAACTGCAGAGAGTTGCTTCAATCCCAATGCAGCTCTTAAAATAGAAAGAAGTGTCCATTTACATAGAAAGGTGTCTAAACTAACTTTCTAATTTTATCTATCAAAGTAAAAGTTCTCTAAACGTTCTTGGGAAATTTCCTTGTATTTGCTATAAGGGAATTCGGTTTGGCTTTGTATTTCCTAGAGGGAATTGCTACAAACCCGGTAGCAAACATAGTGGGGACAAATTTCCTTAAGGAAAGTGATTTTGTTCACGGCAAAACCAGTTGATTGTTTCTGTCTATTTTCTAACAAGTAATGGTTAGTATCTCCTGAAAGAAGGAAAGGAACATATTCTTCATCTCTCCCATATCACCATTTCTAAACTAGAAACGAATATTACCAAGAAGCATGAATTAAAGGGTCCAAATGGAAAGAAAAGGCAAAATGGAGAGATTGGTGTGTTATTTCTTCCCTTGTAATCTAGCTAGCAACTTTTGGGTTAACCAAAGTGAGAGAGATAGACCAAGGAAAAGTCCATAAAGTCCCAATCTTTTTTCGTGTCTCAAAGGGTTCACATCATAATGGTGAATTGCAAAGGAATTGTTGTTAATTAGTTTGCATGATGGATGGATGGTGCAAATTCTTTGCATATGTTTAGGGTTCTCATTAATCAGGACTGATGACTGATGATGAGGAGGACATCACAAGTAGGAAAAAGATGGATACGTAGAATTTCGGGCCTGTTTGGCACCATGAGTTTTTTGTGAATTTGTATAATACTAGTTTTTTTCCCTACTTTAGCTACAGAACCTCAAAAAACTTCTTTCATTTTTTAACATATACATTCCAAAAAAACTACACAAAAAAACTTCTTCATTCCTTTTAAAAAATACGTACCAAAAACACTCCTCCTCCTTCTCCCCTTTTCTTTCTTTCTTTCTTTCTTCTCTCCTTCCTCCCTCCTCCTCAGAAAAGAAAGAGAAGAAGAAAGAAAGGAAAAAAAAAAAAAGAAAAGGAAAAGGAAAAGAAAAAAGAAAAGGAAAAGAAAAAAGAAAAAGAAAAAGAAAAAGAAAAAAATAATTTATCAAAAAGATTTTACATATCTAACAAATTTTTCTACTACTTCAACAGTAAGTTACAGTAGAGTTTTATACCTACTTCCAAAAAACTCACCTACCAAACAGGCCCTTCATCATCACACAACAGAATATGTTTTTCCCTCTTCTTCTAGAAATCCCACAAGAAAACAAGTTGATGCATCTTCTCCAGAACCAAAAAGTATAGAGCAGTTATGCAAGATTTGGAAATTGCTAGATTGTTTGTCAACTTTCTGGGAGAGGCCACCAACGGTGTCCATGTACTCTCTCCCATGTATATTCGCTTTTTCTGCTTTTCAAACTTGTACCATCACCTTATCTTGATTCTAAGTGGACCTTATAATTACAAACACGACTTACTGGCTCATCTCATCCTCACATGCTCATAAACTTCCAAAGAGGAAATATTACGTAAACTTCCCTGTGTGTACATATGCATTAGGTGAGCTTAGAGCCGTTCAAATGGTTTTCTCAAATATCCAAGTTAAACATGTATTCTTTCAAAATAAAAGTATGCATGATGCAGTTAGTAGTGAACGTACAGCCTTAACTTTCATCATTAGGATCATGATTTAGAAAAAGTTCAAAGGAAACAAGAAAAAGAAAAGCAAAATGTATCACATTTGCATTCTTGAGTCCGATAAGAGCGAAAGTTCAGATATATATCTATGCCCGCATGCATAAAAGCTTCGAGGACTAAGCTGCTAGGATTCAGTTAGATCATAAGGTAACCTCGAGTAAACACTGAACTAAATCCCCTAGTTTAGTTCATAAATGACCTTTAACTCAACTGGACTCGTTATCAATACGTTTTCTAATCAAACAAACATTTTTTTTAGTACTAGTAGTATAGTACCCCAGGATATGTGAGCCAACTAACCAAGTCTACGAATCACATGTAGATCTGTGTTTCAACAGTTGAAATTCAAGAATGCCGGTTATCTAAAGATGAAGAATTCTCAAGAGGGGACCCAATGCAGAGGAAGCAAAATCTTGACAACCAATGGAGGTTGGAGACTCTTGAAGTAAAAGTAAAGCGATCAATCAACAACAAACAATCAAACAAATAAGGATCCTGCAGTGCAATTGCCAGCACACCCTTCTGAATTTGTGTCCCACAAACCATCAAAATCTGTCCACTGTTTTCTTTATTGTACTTGTATAATTGAGCTGTGAGGTCAACAACCCTCCAATTAATTAATAGTAATAATTGCTAATACATATACTGTATTATAATACAACAAGCTGAAATTTAATTAGTAAGGTCATCCATCCAGTGGAGGACTTGGATTTGGATGACAAGCTTTTTTTTTTTTTTTTTTTTTGCTTAAAAAAAATAATTAGAATGACACAAGTATTGCTTCAGGACGACGCAGGACAGAAGCTTCCATCCTGGTGGTGGCCCAAAGAGTTTATTAATGCGATTATTGTTGAACCACCATTAGGAAACTTGTCACAATGACGAAACTGGTATTACGTTACTAATTCACAGCTCACAAGTGATTGGTGGGCTTGGATTTCCATATCTAGAGCCTAAGTGTTAAAAAAATTGGCCGTCTTTAGATAAAATTTGTTGCAGACCTCGTTTTTTGTGTAAAATAATGGGATCTGCTTTGCGGGTAACAGTTTCGTTTTTCAGGTAATGGACATCTTCAATCAACTCTGGAGGTACATTGCAGTGGTTTACCAAAAAAAAAAAAAGGCAGACTCTTTGATTCAAGATAAACTGCATTCATAGGCTGATTAAGCAATGTGAATTTGTTGAACCAAAAGAGAGAAAAATCAAAGGAAACTGCTCTACAAGTCCAAGCTGACATGTCAGAAAAAACGAAATTGGGAAGTTCTTTGATTTGTGCAGAAAAAATTATGTTGAGGCGGCTATTACTAATTTCTTTTTCTAATGCCATTGTTGGGGTTGACTTGATAACTTTTAACTTAATGACTCTGTTGTTGGATATGAGGTTGGATTCAGTTTTGCTTAGCAGTTAGCAAAAGGGCAAATCCCTATACCAAATAGCCCGAAAACCTTTAATAAGTAGCTGTAAACTTATTCTGATCTTCTTTGGCTTTTAATTTTGACGAGTGGGCTAGAAGTCATGCATGCATGAAGTAGGAAAGGACCGTCCTATGTTTTGGTTCACGCTTTGTCCTGGATGGCTCAGACAGTTGAATATAGTAACAGCTTTGCGTGAGTCTGTAAAAAGAAAATGCAAAACAAGAAACTTCAAGTCTTCAATAGATAGAACTTAAAAGGGTGTTCCATGTTATGTTTTTTGGCATGCATGTATCCTATAGATTGAACCAAAAAGATATACAGGATTAGGTTAATGTCATAATCTCAGAATCAAGAGTTTAGTAAAGTAATCAGTTAGGCCGAAGCCAGTCCAAAGTCTAATTGTAGGAGGGTTGAGCCAATCGTTCTACCAAAACATCTTTTTCAGCATTTACTGTCTACTGATCATCTTTCCCTATTCACAGGAGGTAGGGCCTAAACCTTCAATCCTCATCTCAAAATTTTGATATTTTCTCTGGGTTGGCCCCCCCAATACATAACATTCTTGGATCTAGAGGTGATCATGTCAGACCTGTTTTTAACCATTTTGTATCAAGTGTTTCATCTTATTAGTTGGCATGTCTTGGAAGTGGATAGAATCAACTCATTCAAATTTCAAGAGAGAAGCTATCTCAAACATGAACTATCAATCCCACCTTTGCCAAAGCAAATGCTATTCTGAAGAGCATTTTTAGGCAGATTTTTTTTGCTAAAAATGTACTATACCAAGAGTGGCTAAATTCACTTGATTAAGATGAGGTACAGATTAAGTTGTTATCAAGTATAAATGTTCTAGAATTGAATAAAGAAAAAACAAAAAGACACTAGAGCCTCCGCCGATTTAGGAAGAGAATAATTTTAAAAAAAATGGACCAGATAGATGATGAGCTTAGAAAGACTTTTCAACTTTAATTTCAAAATTTTCAAAACCCATAAAAAGGACAGATCATGATATAGATTTTGGTAATTTAGCTATTTCTATGATATTATCTTGCACTTATACCTAATCATTTGGCAAGTGGTGGCCAGCAAGCAAGCTGCCTAAACTTGAAAACGATTAACTCGAAAGGGAATAAAAAGAACAAAGAAGCAGTTATTCAGTGCGAAAAGGAATTCCTTCTTTTTTGCTAATGTGACTGTGACACAAAGAGAAGCCAAAAGTAGACCAAATTCTCAGAGTAATAAAAATCATTTCTCTATTTAAAAGAAAAAGAACCCATTTCTTTCCACACGACGTAAAGGAATTTGCTCTTATCCCATGCAAAAGGGAAATGAAAAGTATGCATTCTTTTGGTTATATTCCCCATGAATAAAATCTGTGCAGCAAAGATGAGTAATTCACGTTTGAATCAACCACTACTACTACTTCACACCAAATAAAAGTCTCCACTGATGCGAATGTTCAACTATTTCTTGGTGACACGTAAATTCATTCCCTTCCCTTCCTTTCCCAATTTTGGCGTCCACGGGAATCGAATTCAAAGAAACTTGTTTCAACCAGCAAAAAGTGGAATAGAATTTCGATAAGATTGGTCAGTGGTGGACGGCTAATGCCGGAGTTTACAAAAGACTTCATAGCAATTTTGCAGGAATCAGCAATCACCGAAATTGTAGAACCCAAATTTTAGGGTTCTAATAATAATTATGCATGCAAGGCTATAGATTGAAGGATGAAAAAAACACTCAAAAATATATATAGGAGGAAGAGAAGAAAATAATAAACACACTATTATTGATATCTCAAAATAATAGAAGAAAGTCTCACAAATAAACCTTACAGACTCTTCTTGGACTCTCTTAAGAAAATACCCCATCTAATGGTCTATTTATAGTCTACCAGACTTGTTGGTTAAGAAACCACTTGCATAAGTAATTACCAAATAAAACACAAATTCCTAAATCACACAACTACCAAAAATCTAATTCTAATACGATTAATAAATAAATAAACAAATACTACACAGCTTGGTTTATTCTGCCAACAGAAATCATCTCAAATTTCTAGGGGTTGTACATTATTGTATTTTCTGAATCTGCAGTCCTACCACCCTCCATACTTCAAGAACATGATTGCCATCCCCATAGAAGAAAAAAAAAGGATTTTTTGATTCACTAAAAATAAGAGAAGAGGTTAATACAGAATAATAATGAAAAATCTTTTAGAAATTTCCGATTTCTGTTTAGAAATTCCAAAACAACAATCGCTCATGCATGCATGCTTGACCAAAGAAAGAAAAAAAAAAGGAAAATATGCATTGTTTTTGGGTGCGATTCCGAAAACAAAATATATTGATAAGAAAAACACACGTGGATCTCGGGTCTTGGTTAAAGGATAAAAGCAGGAAAATTATGAGGGGAGTAGAGTACAACATCTACAGCCGAATACATCTTCTAAAATTCTCGTCAAGTGAAAGGGACAGACATCATTCTATCTGGATTTCTCTCAATGGACAATTGGATATTCTCAGCACAAATGGTACCACGGTAACATCTAAGCAATAATTTTCTTTAGAGTAACTATATAGTATGAAATGACTATAGAGTCTCTTCATATATATATATATAGAGACCGACTTGGCTTAGCTAAGTTGGCATCAAGTAGAGCTTAAAGCTCTCCTTGGGTGTAGGTCATGGGATCAAATCCCAATGATCAATTTGGGATCAATTTAGAGAGAGAGAGTAATTGAGCGCAGAAAAAAAAAAAAAGCACCTATTATTAATTCTTGAAGCCTTGGGAACAAGAACAAGAAAGAGTCCGTGGGCCTGAAACTTCAACGCGGTCATATATAATTTGTCAAGTAAAAGCTATGCCATATCACTCTCCTCTCCTGCATGCTGTTTCTCTTAATCAAGCATAGTTAGTCCCTGTATATTGATTTGTTATTTTCCTAGCTAGGGGTACAAATAATGCTTCTGATCAGATTTGGTTCACAGAAAAAACTTTTATTTATTTAGGACCCATGTAGCTAGAAAACAAAATTAGTTCACATGGCATCTCTGCTCCTGCCATTTGTAAGAAATCGCTGCATGATAATATTGGATTCATTTAGGCTCAAGTTCCTCGTGCTCATATAAGTAATCTACTACCTGATCACCAAAACAATAATCAATCATACTAATGATAATGATAGTAACATTATGCCACATAAATTTAAAGTATTTTTTGATTCAAGAAGAGGCTCAAAATTTTTACTATTAACTAATGTTCCTACTAGTTAAACTGATTTTCTGGGGCATCATAATCCTGAAAATCTGTACGATAAATCAAAATAATATTTTTGCGAAACAACAGATTGAAATTAAAAAGGATTTCTTGAAAGGACAAATTATCTTATTACAATCTCTCCACTTAATCAAGCATCCATATTAACCAACATTTACCTTGTTAAATTATGAACCCACAACACTGGCTCACTTGTATCATCAATAATTGCTTTATCCTTTCTTTTTGATAAAGTAGAGACAGTTAAAAGTACCTGCTATATATGCGAAAAGGAATTTAGAAGCAGCATATTCCCGCATATTATTGGTCTAGTTCATGTGATTTCATAAAGTTGAGAGGGCCGTATAGAATAACTTTAGTGAAGATGGGGTCTAAGTTGAATCTACTCAAGAAAAGAGGAGGGAAGAAATAAGGATGAGCCCAAAATGAGAACTTGCGCCGATAAATTAGCTGGATTTCGTGGTCCCATAATTCACAAATTTTTAAACGTGCGCCAGGGTGCTGTGTCCTTTTGGCCTTTTTTTTTTTTTCCTATAATTAAAAGTTTAGACTGATTCGACTCTGATCAATACCATAAATTAGGATATACCTCCAAGATTATATGTCGTTTATAAGAGTTATTATAGATCGGCCACTGATACAACCTTCATATCTACCAAACAGGAGTTTTTATAAAATGTCCACCATAGAGGTGTATTTGAATCGAGTAGAACTCTAGTAGCACCATACTCAAGTTCGAACTTGATGGATATGTGTGTTACTCAACCTTGAACTCAAGTTTCGATTGAGTAGGAATATGAAAACTTGAACTCAACTAGAATAGACTTGAGGGACCGGATGAGATAATCGAGCTTGAGTACTCGAATTCGAATTAGTTTGTGAATTTTCTCAATTTTCTTTATCAAATATTTAATAATTTTAACCGGCAAAAAGACCCTAAAACTCTTCTGTTAATTTTAAGTAAGGAGGTATTTGCAGTAAATTTCACAACTTAATATACCTATTATGTAATTTCACAAATATATTATTTAAAAATGTATATATGAAGAACTCAAGTAGCTTGACGAGCCTACGAGTCGAGATTGAGCCTTTAACTAACTCGTGAGCAACTTGAATATCTTGCGGTCCTAATCCATCAACACGGACTTCAGATTAGTAGCGAGATCCGCATACACACCTTTACTAACAAAGTGGTCCGTCCTTATCACCAGTTAAGCCATTGGCATCTTTTAGTAGTTACCACTTGCCCAATCCCGGTAATTGACACAATAGCCTAACTCGACTAAACCGCACCCCACTAAATTACTAGCTTTGTTAATTATTTTTAGTACTAGTACTAAATTAACAATGCATTAGAATTGGTAACGATAGGGCCCCTAGTTTCCAACTAGCAAGCTGGTTTGAGCTTCCCTCTCTGCTTCCCGCCGGGTGAGCTGTCCTGTTCCAATCACGATGTGCCACATCATCGAGTTGAAACCACCACCTCAAGACATGTATGACCGACCTCTCCCAAATGTCACGAGCGGTGCGTCTACTAAACGAAGCTTTGACAACGTTTCTGAGATCAGCCCCTGCAAATGCTTGGCTACTTCAACCCCACCATGGACCGCCTGATCTGTAGTGGATATCCATCTAGATCAAAATTGTCAAAATCAGTGGCGTTATTCACTGCAATGGTCGCAAGCAAAATTGGTCTAGGGAGAAATTTCCTACAGCTTTTTGTAGTCAAACATGAAAACTCATATATTTTACTAATTTACTAGCTGTAGTAAAATACTTTCTAAACAAGGAAGGTAATTCTTGGTAGTTTATTTATTACTTCGATTCATCAAAGGTCAGTTAGTTGATTTAACGGCACCTAAATCCATTCGGTTCTATGAAAATCTTTCAAAATCGTAGCGGTCTAGATTTATTTTTTCTTCAGAGTATTACGCAAGAAAAGCAATCGCTTTCATCAAAAGCTAGATCAGCAGATGCAAGGGCATATAAATGCCGTAGATTCTTCTTCTTTCAAATTCCTATTTCTTTTTCTCGTTTTCAATTCAAGAAAAACTTTAAACCATATTATAAAGGAAAGGACAAGAATGAGGATTAACATTTTATACACTGACAGTGTAGTATTTTTTTTATACTAACAATTTTGAGTGCGTGCCATATGTGCATGATTTGAATTTCAAGTTTCAAATTGTGTTGTGTGACATAATCCAAATCTACTAGTGTAAAGAAAAATTATATACTGAAAGTGTATAAAAAAGTTATACAACGAATAAAGAGTTGATCCAAGAGCCTCCCCTGTTAGCGTCATTGGACATTATATGCTTCATTTAAGTGCTTATGTATTTTTTAACTTTTCTTAACATGAACATATAGTAAATGGTAGGACAAAAAGAGAGATTCATTTTCCCTAAATTAAAACATAAGATCTTCCAAAATCTCCATGCCCAGACCAACAACATATAATCAAAAGGAGTAATAGACTCTTCTGTTTTGGAAAGGAAAGCAAAGTTTGTGTAGATTCGTCTCGGATCACTGTTACAGGTCAGGGCAGAATTTAGGGATCACAGATCGCTTGTAAAGATGCTTATAAAATACCCACGACTTCTGTGAGAAAGTGATTCGTGATTCCTGACTAAGCCACTTGTGTTGGCGGAGTAAATTGATTCTTCAAAGTTCAATCCGACCCTTGCAATCTCGAAGCGGTCTCGGGGTCAACACGTGCACTAGTTCTTGCGCAAGCAAAATTTTCGTCTGTGACGTAAAAAGACGAAGCTACCCACCCTTAGGAAACATCTCATCATCAAAACCTTGACGCGCCGAAATGGGATAGTACCCATCACCCGTGGCACCGCGGCGTCGCCTCCAGACAAGCACGATACAACAATACAACATCCTGCTGAGTCTAGTACCATGTCCCGGAACAACAATTCAAAGGGTTAGAAAGTCAAAAACTTAGGCATTAGACAAAGAACAAAGAATAATCTTTTTAATAACCTTAAAAGAGAAAAAAAAAAACCCACATCTATCTACAAAAACAAAAAACCACCCATGCTAAATAAATATTATCCTCCGAGTCAAGTACTTTCATTTCCACAGTCCATATCATCCAAGTATTCCAGACCATCCTCTCTGCTGCGACTAAAGAAATATATTATTGTAATAATAATAATAATAATAATAATATGTATTGTTCTCCCAACGTAGAGAGTGACGATTTTCTGCAACCGTGACAGTATAGAATAAACAGAATAATTGGTTTCACTTTGGATTGACCCCAAAATTAAAAAGAAGAAGGGAAAATAATGCACTAATCAGGTCAGGTATACCGGAGATATTAGAAAATGGGATCAAGAAGAATTGATTAGTCAAATGAAGGGTCCGCAGGATTATTGGTGAATGGCAAAACAGGGAGAGGATGGTTTTGGATTACCAAGAGAAGTTTAAAGAAACGGATGGTAAGCGGTTTTCAACGAAAGGAGCACAGGAACTGAGGCTTGAGTAGAATATTGAATTAAAAAAAAAATTAGAGAAAGAAGAAAGAAAAGAATGGTGGCGTTAGGTGTACAGTGGCGCTGCTAATACAAGGGACAATTGCCTCTTTTCGCCAAAACCAAGGACCACTGAGTCCTAAGCAGTGCTGAAAACTTGTCCAAATCCATCATCATGACTTTAATTAAAATTGTTAAAATGGGATGATTTTAGCAGCTAGTGCGGTTTGTGTGTATATAAGGCCACGCTAGGCTTCAGGGTTGAGCACCATCAGAGCAGAGTTCATTCATCTCTGTTTTCGTATACCCTGTTTCTCTCCGTTACTCTCTTTTTCTTTTGTTTCTCTGTTTCTTGCTTTTGTTTCTTTTCGGCGGGGGGGCCTCCATTTGGCTTTCTCCATCTCTCTCTCTCTCTTCATTCAGCCCATTGCTACTTTTTTTTTGTCTCCCTGAAGGTAAAAATAAATAAATAATGTCACATTTTATTTTTTGCTCATGGCATGCAGCATTTTCTTGTGTCGGTCAGATTGATCTTTCCTGGAAAAAAAATTGTTCTTCTTCTGGGCTTGGATCAAATTCCCTTTTCAGCTGGTAGTTTCATCAGAAGAGAAAATTTCTTTTTTCAGTATCTTTTCCCTGAGCTGATTTGTCGGTTCTGTGAGATCTTGAATTGCTAGACACCACGCAGGAAATGGCCGGACCCCGGACCCCAGAAACCGGACGCTTGCCTCTTTTCTCTTCTCTGCTCTTTCGTACTTTTGTCATCTATGGCAAGTTAGAGCAGAACTAAGGAAATTTCTTGTAAGAGAAGTTGGGAAAATCTTTTATAATGCTCTAAAACTGTCGATAGTATTTATTAGTCAAAGAATCCGCATTGACTAATTATACACACTTGGTCGGCGCCGGGGATATAACTTGGCCGGCAAGGATGATCTAGAGCTACTAGAGGATCATCTCATATTTTTCTTTCTATAGTTTCTATCTTTCAGATTTAAAGTAAAAATGGAATGCAGAATCTGTATAATATAATATATTCTGCAGAAAATTTTTCGCCAAGAAATTTCCATTTCTAAGGGGGTCTAACTGTCTAGAGCTTTAGCTCGTCTTCGTTGTTTCTTCTATAAATTCATGCCAGAAGAACAGCAGTCATCTCTCCCAAACTTGTTGTCTTCTCTGTTTCTTCCGTTTTTCACGTGAGCACCTTTAGTCTTTCCTGTCCACCCTCTCGAGCTGTTTCTTCTTTTTTCTTCCTGCCTCACGTTTCTTTCAGTCACTGGTTCCCTGTTTCACTCTTGCATGTTAAAGTTTACTGACTTTTTCTGCCGCGTTTCTTGCATAGTTTTGTTCTTTAATGTTGTGTAGTTATCTTGATCGTTACAACCTATGCACAATACGTTGCTCTGTTTTTGACCTCTGTTTTGCTGCTTAGGAAAATTTCTTGGTAAACTTGTTTTTTCTGCTTCAATGTGTAACTGCTCTTGGATCTAGAGGTTCCAGTCTCTGAAATCTGTTAAACAGAGTCGTTGGAGGGACATAGATCCTGAGTTGGTTTGGGATCACTGTGATTCATGCTTTAAAAACTAATCCTGTTTTGTTTTGCAAGTGTGGTTCTGCAGTTTCTCTTCAGTTATTGCTTCTGACTGGTTTAGAGCATTTATTGAAGTCTTGCATGCATAATTTGTTCAGATCTGATCATGGGTTTTTGGCATTTAAAAGTACTTGTGTTGCAATGTTGCTTGTCCTAGAACACTTGAATTTGTGACGGATTTTGTTATTGTGGTCTTTTCTGAAGGCTGATTTACTTTTCTGCCTTGTAGCAATTCTTGGTTGTCACGCATGAAACTTTTTTTTTAGTTTTATTTTGGTTGAATGGTTTGATCCAACCTATGACAAATGCCCAAGTACTATGCTACAAGGAAAAATATCTTCAGGTCATTATGTTGGTAGGTATGCTAAGTGAGCTGGGCTACTGTGCTGAGGTGTTAGGCTTAGAAATGTTTAACATTCTAGATAGATTGAATGAATTAGGTGGGATCATTGACCTTTTTTTTTCCTCATAACTCTTGTTTTATATAAGGATATGTTTTGGATAAGATGAGATCTATGTATCTGAATTGTTGTTTGTTTTACAGTTGAAATCTTTCTGAGATTTCGTTAGTTGATCCATCAACTGCCATGGCCGAACGTGTTCTGACCCGTGTTCACAGCCTCCGTGAACGCCTTGATGCTACTTTGGCCGCTCACCGCAACGATGTTTTGCTGTTTATGTCAAGGTACTGTTTATCAGGGCTAAACAGCCTACTGATTTATATTTACTGTTAATTGACTACAAAGACAGAGTAGTCCAATTATTATAACCATTAAACTGGCTGTGTGTTTTGCAGGCTTGAAAACCATGGGAAAGGAATACTGAAACCCCACCAACTTTTGGCTGAGTTTGAAGAAATTAACAAGGATGGTAATCAAAAAATTCATGATCATGCCTTTGAGGAATTCTTGAAGTCCACGCAGGTAGGATTGGTTTTACAGCTTGTGAATAACATGTTATGCTAGAAAGCAACCCTGTTAAAGTTGTTCAAACTGTCTTACTATTCTAGGAAGCAATTGTGTTGCCCCCCTGGGTTGCACTTGCTATTCGTCTCAGACCTGGTGTCTGGGAGTATGTTCGAGTCAATGTCCATGCCCTCGTGGTTGAGGAGTTAACCGTGCCAGAGTACCTGCAATTCAAGGAAGAGCTTGTTGATGGAAGGTAAATGAGAGTCTTGGACTTTGTATAGTACTTTTTATTTGGTTAATGACTACATCAATCCCTGTGTTTTTCCTGCTTAGTTAATGCGATGTGTTAATGCAGCAAAAATGGGAACTTTGTTTTGGAACTGGATTTCGAACCATTTACAGCATCTTTTCCCAAGCCAACGCTTACTAAGTACATAGGCGACGGAGTTGAGTTCCTCAACAGGCACCTCTCTGCCAAAATGTTCCATGACAAGGAAAGCATGGCCCCTCTCCTTGATTTTCTCCGTGTTCACCAATACAAGGGCAAGGTAACTTCTCATCACTTCGCTGTCTCTTGGAGTAGATATGAATCAGTGGGGAAAAAAAAAAATCTATCAATGATTACTTTTAGTTACCATTGGTTTCTTTTTATTAAAAAAATGTTCTGAGAAAGTCAAGATTTTGCAGCCACTTAATTTGTATTGCTTGTGAGAATTATATGATTTTCAACGGGTTTTCAACCATTTAACAGATTGATTGGAATCCTTGTGCAGACAATGATGCTTAATGACAGGGTCAAGGACCTTAACTCTCTCCAAACAGTTCTGAGGAAGGCAGAGGAATACCTAACAACACTCCCTGCAGAAACACCATACTCCGAATTCGAGCACAAATTCCAAGAAATTGGATTGGAGAGAGGTTGGGGTGATACTGCTGAGCGTGTCTTGGAAATGATTGGTATGCTTCTGGATCTTCTGGAGGCTCCTGACTCATGCACACTAGAGAAATTCCTAGGGAGAATTCCTATGGTATTCAATGTTGTTATTCTTTCCCCTCATGGATACTTTGCCCAAGAAAATGTATTGGGCTATCCTGACACCGGAGGCCAGGTATGTTCTTGATAGAATTCTTTGAATGTACTTTAATAATGTGCCAGGATGCTTAGATTGACATTTTTCTTTGGATTTGCAGGTTGTATATATTTTGGATCAAGTTCCTGCCTTGGAGCGTGAGATGCTAAAGAGGATAAAGGAACAAGGACTTGATGTCAAGCCGCGCATACTAATTGTGAGTGTTGTATACTGTTAAGATTTTTGGTTCATAATTGTGAATTCTCAAGTAAAAGGACTAACAAACAATTTCATCTTCTCCTAGATAACTAGGCTGCTACCTGATGCCCCTGGAACTACTTGTGGTCAACGACTTGAGAAAGTATTTGGGTCAGAGTACTCCCACATACTCAGAGTCCCCTTCAGAACTGAGAAGGGAATTCTCCGCAAATGGATCTCTCGCTTTGAAGTTTGGCCTTACATGGAAACATTTACTGAAGCAAGTCCTTTGTTTTTCTGCAGATCTCTTGGTCATTGAGTTTTTGCTAAACACATGAGCTGTCTAACCATCTTCCTGAATTCTCCATTCTCAGGATGTTGCAAAAGAAGTCACTGCAGAATTGCAGGCAAAGCCAGATTTGATTATTGGTAACTACAGTGAGGGTAACCTTGTTGCCTCCTTGCTTGCTCACAAGTTAGGTGTAACACAGGTCTGTGCTACGGTTCTCATTGCTTTAAGTGGTACTTTCTTTTTTTAGGTTTGCAAATCAGAGGACTAATATTTTACACTGTATTATCTTTCCAGTGTACCATCGCTCATGCTTTGGAGAAAACAAAGTATCCTGATTCTGATATTTATTTGAGCAAATTTGATGAGAAGTACCACTTCTCATGCCAGTTCACTGCAGATCTTATTGCAATGAACCATACAGATTTCATTATCACTAGCACTTTCCAAGAAATAGCTGGAAGGTACATCAAAATTCCTTGTTTTGTAGCCTAATTATTCTTTTGCATCTTAATCCCTCTGATAATCATTACCTTTCTGGTTTCTTTTTTTTTTTTTTCAGCAAGGACACAGTTGGGCAGTATGAAAGCCATATGGCCTTCACAATGCCAGGATTATACAGAGTTGTACATGGCATTGATGTTTTTGACCCAAAATTCAACATTGTCTCACCTGGAGCTGATCCAGGCCTCTACTACCCATACTCAGAGAAGGAAAAGAGATTGACATCTTTCCATCCTGAGATTGAGGAGTTGCTTTTCAGCGATGTTGAGAATGAGGAGCACCTGTAAATATCTACCTCTTTCCTGTACTAATGGATTAGTTACTACTAAGTTCTCTGGAGTACTCATTAACATATTGTTATTTGACAGATGTGTGCTAAAAGACAGAAAGAAGCCTATCTTATTCACCATGGCAAGACTGGATCGTGTAAAGAATTTGACAGGGCTTGTTGAACTGTATGCTAAGAACCCAAAACTAAGGGAATTGGTCAATCTTGTTGTGGTTGGTGGAGACCGAAGGAAGGAATCCAAGGATTTGGAAGAACAAGCTGAGATGAAGAAAATGTATTCATTGATAGAAACTTACAACTTGAACGGCCAATTCAGATGGATTTCTTCTCAGATGAACAGAGTTAGAAATGGTGAACTCTATCGGTGCATCGCTGACACCAAAGGTGCTTTCGTGCAACCTGCATTTTATGAGGCATTTGGGTTGACTGTGGTCGAGGCCATGACTTGTGGTTTGCCGACATTTGCAACCAATCATGGTGGCCCTGCTGAGATCATTATTCATGGGAAATCTGGTTTCCACATTGATCCATACCATGGTGAGCAGGTCAGCGAGCTCCTTGTCAATTTCTTTGAGAGGTGCAAGAAAGAGCCTTCTTACTGGGAAACCATTTCAGCTGGTGGCCTGAAGCGTATCCAGGAAAAGTAAGCAATTTCATGACATTCTGCATTACTCATTCAAATTAGTTCAGTTATACTTTGGCAGCTATAATGACTTTTATCTGTTTGAAATCCAAAGGTATACCTGGCAAATTTACTCAGACCGATTGTTGACGCTGGCTGGAGTTTATGGATTCTGGAAATGTGTTTCCAAGCTTGATCGCCAAGAGATCCGTCGTTACCTGGAAATGTTTTATGCTCTCAAGTATCGCAAGCTGGTGAGTTCTCTGGTCTTGATGAATCTGCATTGTTTAGTTCTCCTCTTTCAAAAGCATTTCTTCTTACAACCATGTTCTCTGTTCTGCATTCCAGGCTGAAGCTGTTCCATTGGCTGTTGATCAGTAAGAGTTTGCGGCAGATAAGTGGAAGTACCTGGAGGGGGGACAAATAAAAGAGAGCTTGAGATCGTGTAAAAAGAAGAGGATGTTTTTGTTACTTCTGCTAGTCTTGCCTTTCTTTATTGTTGGTTGGTTGTCTTTTAGCCCCTCAAATTGAGAGGGGCATGCTTTCTGTCAATTTAGCTTCTTGTAGGTCATCTCATCGGTTTGCTTGCATTTTTCCTTTTTTCTTCCTGCTTTTGGTAGCGCGAGGAATTGGCATTGTCAATTTTTCATTTTTAATAAGATCAATTTACCTTCCATTTCGACATTTTCTCTCTCTTTTGCTGCTGCGTTTCTGTCGTGGGTATATTAGATGCTCAGCCCAGTTGCGAGATCCCCGGGACTTGTGGTATCGCAAGACGGCTTCACCTATTCTTTTGCCAGTAACCGCCTTAAATTTCTACCACCATACCCACGTAGCTAATGTAACGTCAACAAAATCAAGATTCCCTTCTCTCTCCCTTTTCCATCCGACTTTGCCCCCATATAAAACTTCTACTGGTATTCACCTCTTTCAAATCTTTAATTGGCTGATCATGCTTCTTTGAGAGTTGTAATCTTAACTGGGTTCACTTTCCATTATATTATACCTGCTAAATTTCTTCAACAAGTCCAGACCAAGATGGAAACGAGCACCACCACTGTGAAGAAGCCCCAAACCTTCAGGAATCTTAAAGAAGCCCTGAAGGAAGCTATCATAATCATGGTCTTCCTCACTCTGATAGCAGTTCTGGCTGCTTTAGTTTTCAAGAATCCCCCATCTTCAAGAAATGCAGGAACTCATAATCCAAGACCCCCGAATTTACAGACTCCTCTGAGTTCGGTGGTCAATAAAGCTTGCACCAAGACTCCTTACTCATCTTTGTGCTTCGCCACCCTTTCTTCCGTTCCTCCCTCCAACACAACTGTAACTTTCCATCACGTTCTTGAATTTGCTATCAATAAAACCAAGGAACATGTGTTGAATACCCAAGTTGCAAGCGTGGCTTATTTTGAAAACCAAGAATTGAGTTCACAGCAGCAGAACGCGCTCAGGGATTGCATGGAAATGCTTGATCAAACCACTCATGAACTTGACCAAGCCATTGATGACCTGCATAAATTTCCTTCAACAAGAGGATACATTCCAAGATCTTATGGGTACCTCAAAATCCTCCTCAGTGCGGCAATGACTAATGGGTACACATGCATTGATGGTTTGACTGACTTGGAAGAATTAGATTCAGGTGGCCAAAAAGAACTGAAAGATCACTTTGAAAGTTTTCTTACTCCAATCTCTCACATGATCAGTAATTGTTTGGCCATGATCGCATACATGGAGAAGGAAAGACGCAAAGAAACTCTCAACAATCCAAGGATGTTGAGTATGAAAGTGCAAGAAGACGGATTCTTGGATTGGATGACTGCTGCAGATCGAAAACTGATGGAAAAACCAACTGAATTGAGTCCTAATGTAATTGTAGCCTCTGACGGCAGTGGAGATTACACCAGAATTGGGGAGGCAATAGCCAATGCACCAGATTTTAGCATGAAAAGATATGTAATAAAAATCAATGCAGGAATCTATGGTGAGAATGTGGTCATTCCGAGGGAGAAGATTAATCTGATGTTAATTGGAGAGGGGATGAACTCAACAATTCTCGTAGGGTCCAAAAATTTTGTGGATGGATACTCAACATTTGCTTCAGCCACCCTGAGTATGTTTTGTTTTGTTTTGTTTTGTTTTTTTTTTTTTAAAACATTTCTGGATTTTTCATACTGAGTAAATACTATATTTCATCTTGGGATTTGCAGTAGTGGTTGGAGACAAGTTCATAGCCCAGCACCTATCAATCATTAATACAGCAGGGGCAGAGAAGCATCAGGCGGTTGCCCTGAGGGTTACATCCAATGCTGCTTTCTACCGTTGTGAGATGATCTCTTATCAGGACACTCTGTATGCACATTCCCTGCGTCAATTTTATCGTGAATGCTCAATTGGAGGCACAGTAGACTTCATCTTCGGAAATGCAGCGGCAATATTCCAAAACTGTCTCATTCTTCCCCGCAAACCAGGTCCAGGACAGAAGAACATGATCACTGCTCAGGGGAGGGAAGATCGCAATCAGAATACTGGCATAATATTGCAGAACTGCACGATAAAGGCTGCACCAGACTTCCCATTTCAAGACTGGAAATACTTCCCAACATTTCTGGGCAGGCCGTGGAGGAACTTTTCAAGGACTATCATCATGAGGAGCTACTTAGATGACCTTATAAATCCACACGGCTGGAGTGTGTGGAACCAATACAGCAGGCTGGACACAGTTGAGTACATTGAATGCATGAATTCAGGACCTGGCTCTGACACTAGAAGAAGAGTTAAATGGGGACGGTACAAGAAGAATTGTACTGAAGACACGGAGAGACAGTTTGCTGTTGGAGCATTCTTGCATGGCGCTGATAAGTGGTTAGAATCGACAGTGTTTCCTCTACTAAGCGGCTCCTGAACTTCAGATTGTTGTGTATACCAACTTGATAAAGACTTCCCTAACATGATTACAGACCCAACTTCCACTTTGTTCACTTTTTTGTGTGGTCAGCAGAGATCAGGAGTGTTTTCTCCACTCAGCTTCTCCCTGCACCGCCCATTCATATTTGTATGCACACTGACCTGTTCTTTAAAAAAAAAAACAATAATGATAATCCTTGGATATATCATGGGTCCGGATTTCTAAACTCTTAATTGTTAATAATATATTACAACTTAATGTTTGGAATATGCGTGCGAACAAATATAAGAGAGCTCATCAGGTGCAGATTCCCTTGCAAATTGCCATGCACCCTCCAACTCACAACACTCTCTGGCAGGCACTCTTCTGCTGGCTTGTCTGTAAAAGCTCTGGATTAACGTAATAAGAAGTTGCATTTTGTAAAATGGACTCGACACTAACTCGTGTATCTATTAGGTCAAAGAATTTGAGCATCATAAGCAGTAATTATTTCCACACCAACCTCTATTGCCACAAAAGTGAAAAGTAATTTACAGTTAGCAATTCCATTATACTTCAGAATGCAAAACTTGCATTCCCCCAGCATCATCAGAGTTACAGGCAGAAATTGACGTGGTATTTCTTTCTATGACTATTTACAGAAACTACCGTTCGTGTTACAAAATTTCTCTCTCATTTCTTGTACGCTACTTCTCGAATTTTAAAAGCTATACATATGGATGTACACGCCTGCAAGATACCAGCAGTCCATGGAGTTGTTGAAAATTGCACGTAGTTCACTGACAATTTCCCTCTCCAATGTCCTCTTGGTGCTCTGCTTTCTCATCTTTCCTTTGCACTGCCTTTTGAAAACTCCCTGATGGCTCCAGTATTCTTTCCAAGAAGAGGTTGCCTAGGATAAAGAATAATAGCCAATGCTAGAGAAAATGCAACACCCACAATCCCACTAAAAGGTTCAAAAGGGTGAGAACCGCAGAGCCAATTTGGAAGACTGGGACGGTAAGTCAAAAAGCCACCCCTTTGCAAGATGAAGCTAGATACAATTATTCCTGCACGAAGCCCAATTGGAAGGGATAGGCTCCCTTGGCTTCTTTGTCGCGCCCCTGCTAGACCTAGTGACAATAACCACAAGCCTGGTATAGCCCATGGGGACCTGAAATTCGATTTAACCAGAAAGGATTAGTTGATTTCCAGTATCATCAGCAACAGCACATAGATCCTAAGAAACGAAAATGAACTAGAGAAAGTAAGGCCAGAAAATATGGGTGCCCCTCCCTTGTCCCAAAACCCAAGCCCCAAATAAAAGACAAGAAGGAAAAAAATTTTTTTTTTTGGGGGGGGGGTGGGGGGGAGGGGGGGAGAAGAGAGGGAGAGGGCGGGCAGAAAAAATTAGCTGGTGCATGTACTATGGTATGCACCACGCTATAATATGTGCGAAAGCAATGCTCAAGACAAGGTAGGGTTGAGCTACTTGAATGGCACAGGCAAGTCTGCATGAGAGGGAGGGAAGGGACCCCCCCCTCCCCCCGGGGGGGGTTGGAGTTTATGAAAATGCTCAGGAAAGGTAATTAACATGTACAGAGAAGCTGCAATATAGGACTGAAAATAAATTTTAAGGTAAGTGTTTCTCCTGCGAAGTCCAAATTAGACAATAGGAAAATCTATGATTTTACAGCCCGAGGCCTTATCTTGCAGTCAATCATTGAACTCCTAAGATCATCAACACAAAAGGAAAATTCGTAATAAAGAGCCAAAGAGCACACCGGACAACAAAAGATACAGACCTCTGTGACAGAGAAAATGCAAGTCCTGATATGACGACTCCACGGTAATATCCAAAGTCAGCAGCAATTTCATCAGGCAACCATGACCTAAAGAGCAACTCCTCGACAATTGCAACACCAGTTGCTGTTGCAAGTCCTTGCAAAACTAGCCAAAGAAGTCTCCCACATACTCTAAGCCACGTAACAGCATCTGAAGATGATGGAAGATAGGTAGGCATAGATGGGTGGACAAATCCAGAAACAAAATTTACATAATGTATCAGCAAAACCAGCATGACTCCCCCAATCACACCGCTTGCAAAATGTTGGACCTACAACCAAAGCAGTCACATTAGGTCTCTCTTGAAGCTACATAATCAAAATTAAACTTAAAACGTTTCCAACTATGTAGAGAGAGAAAGCAGAGAGTAGGTAATAAAACACCCCGATTAAGAAATTCAAATTGGAGTTATTAATAGGAAAATCAAGAAATGCAACCATGAACGAAGCCAGTTTCAATGATACATCCCACCTGAGGTTTGCTTTGAACAAGTACCATGAAATTGATTAAAACCTGTATTTACGGTTCTCACAACTATTTTCTTCAGAGGAAACAAAGCAGTGACCAACATTTGCCACTATTAAGTAGCTTATGGGATCGTCTAGGAAACTCCTCTTTGACTTAAATGCAGAAAAGGGGGACCCCACCTATACTACTTCATTAGACAGCAATACTAAAATAGGCAACAGATTGGCCACTATCCAGAAATGATAAAAAAAATTGCATACTTTTCTATGGACATGCAAAAGTCATATCCAGACCATGCCTTCAAATAAAAACAGTCCATACCTTTGATGGTGAAGTCAAATCCAGCCCATATTGCTCAAGAGGATTATCATACCCACGAATTCTTTTGCCCCATAAGGTAACCATCAGCATAATGGAAACACAGAGGCCAACAAGGCAAGCAAACTCTGCAATCCTGGGCGAGTTATGCGTTGCCCAGCTTTGTACAAGTGTTGGAAGCAACGGAACAACAATGGGAGACCATAAAACAAGCACCATCAAGACAAACCCAGCAATTCTGAAAATGTCCAAACCCAAATTCTGTTGGCTATGCATCTAAGAGAAAATAAATACAAATATATGGAGCACATGCATTAACATGCAAGCATACTCAGCAATCAATAAGAGGCAGCAATCAATAAGAGGCCAATCATAAATGCTTTAATGCAGTCAGATCATCCAATTATATTTTGACCATCAAAAGCCCATAGTGAATTCAGTGAACAGAGTTGCAAACACAATGACAGGCAAAATATAATTTCTAGAGAATCCCAACTAGGAGGTCAAAAGTTACCTCAAAAAGATAATCAGAAACAAGCCAGATTTTGCCATAACAGCAGCATTAGGTTAATTCTATTTTAGAAAATATAAGAAAATTTGCCCAGTAGAATGTAATCTACATTGAGCAGAAGAGTTGAAAATGATTACAAACTGACTCTGAAGTCACACAGATCCTAGAAAGGTGTCATCTTGAGCACTTTGCTTACGTAGGACCTTTCTTCAAAGTTCAGCTATAACAGTGCTGATTTCACGATGTTTGACTTATTCTAAATTTTGTTTCGATAGGTAGAATTGCAAAATACTTTATACAATACATTCAAAGTATATCAATTTGTGATGAATGCTACGTAAAAATGGAGAATCTTGATTTTGACGTTACAACATGATCTAAGAAATAAAAAAATTTCCAGGGCAACAAAGTGAAGATGGCTCTAGAGATTATTGAATTAGCTCATACTACTATAGGGAAACATGAAAGAATTGAGAACTCATCATAATAAGTTTTAAGGTGACTAATGCTGGACAACTTCCACCCAAGGTGGACAAGTTGAATTGAATGTTCCAACACAGGATTAAAGTTGGACCTTCCAAGTTACCAAGAGTAAAACCAAATTGTTTATTTTGCCAGGTTGATAAGTTGAATTGAATTGTTCTAACACAGTATTAAAGTTGAACCTTCGAAGTTACCTAGGCTACAACCAATTTGTTTATTTCATTACAGTCTACCTAGGTAAACTTGTTTCTGTCACAACTATTAAGTCTTTCTTGTCAACTATTAATATTCTCAAGATACATATAAACAATAAGGTACACACAGTCACATATCTACATCATAAAATTTAGTTTCTCTTAAGTTTCTAACTTTGGCATTGAGGAGGGACCATGCGTGAATTATCCTTCTCTAATTACCGATTAATATAGGGAGAAGGAAAGAGACGGCAATCCTTCTTGTTTAATTCCTAACAATTGCTCCAGAAGTAAGAAAATTTCCAACAATATTTAAATTGCTTTAACCACAATTTCCACCTTAGCAACCATATTTTTGTTATCTGCTATTATTTATCTCAGAAAAGAATATCTGCCCATTGTTTGTCTCAGAAAGGAATATGTCAAAGATTAGTGTTTCTCTGAGATTGAGATTCTCTGGGGCTTAAGGATGTCATTTGATCATGAAAGATATTTCATTTTTTTGTTGGTTCTGCAAATTTATATTGGGGTGCGCGCGCGTGGGGGTGGGGGGGAGGCAAGGGCAAGGGAATGGAGATCTATATTCGTAATCACTCAGAGAAGAAGCAAAATTTGGAATAGAGAAAATTTTCAGCAAAATGTAAATTCTGTGTTGCTTGAGGCTTTTAAAAGCATATAGCACTTTTAAGAGATAAACCAGATCATCAACTTTCCATGTTTAAAAAGATAGGAAGTGAAGCAATGAAATGGTACCTCTGAAACAATGGCTGTTCAGCGATGTGTAGAAATGAGATGAGCTTGTCTGTCAAACTCAAAGCACCACGTATACCACCCCAAAGCAAAGCAATTTTGCCTACAAGCCTCAACATGCCACCCTTTTGTCCCAGTTCTGTCAACATTGTGACGAGTCTACCAAACAAGGAAAACAGTCAGGAACTTTTGGACTACAACATGTGGTAATTTCATTAGCAGATTCAGATTTGCATGAGAAGAGACTGTCAGACCTTTCATGATCCACTCCACCGTCTTCCTTTGTGGGCACCATAGGAGAAGCAACCAGCAGAGCTTTCTCGGCAAGGCTTGTGACTATGTTATTCTGGGTTTTCTCAGACATTTCTTCCTCATTATTGGGGCCCTTGAAATGACCATCTTGATCCTCCAAGGGCTTCAATAAAGTTTCCCTAGTTCCAGAACTCTACATTGACAAAAATACCAACTATTAGAGAAAACATGTGATTAAACACCTGAAAACTGAGTCATGTATTTGCCATAACAGACTGGTAAAGGAAACCCATAGCAATACTGCTCTTTCTCATGCACCCTCATCCAAACAGTTTGAGCCAGGAACAACTTTGCAGGAACTTCAATGGCAATTAATTACAAGGTTCATTAATAAGGACAACGGAGAGGCCTGGAGAGATTTCAGCATTCATTGTGAGACACTAAAGCAAACAAATATCATCTCTTGATTGGATATACTAGCCTACATGAAAGAGGAAATTTAAGGAGCTAAGATACATCGTTACTCAGGCTCTACCAAGCACACCATAGAAAAATATACACCAGAAGATGAGCTAGGATAACATTTCATGTAGTATGTGATTGATGGTGTAAAAATGAAGCCTAAACCCATGAAGTGGGATGAGAAAAACATTTCAAATCAACAAATAGTAGGAAAGTTCATTTCACAAAAAAAAAAAAAAACCACTACCTTTTGTTCCATGAGCAAAGCAGAAGCACCCAGAGCAGCAGTGACGGCACCGACCATAACAGTATTTCCATTTGAACTGTTAATTGCACTACTTTGGCTGCACTTGTCAACTGAACTATCCCAGTCATCCTTCTGATCCATCTTTCCAGAAACCATTTTATCAGCATCTTTCATAGTTAATTGACTACGATTTATATTTCTTGATTTGTCCACTTGATCAAGTATCAGATGTTCATTCTGGCTATTACTGTTCAGTGCAGCTACATCAAAATAATTTCTTAAGGCAGCTAAGCTAGACCCAACAATAACACCAACTGGCAAAACTCTTCCTAAATAACTGGTTTCCTGAACAGCAGAAGTTATTGCTCTTATTACATGCGATCCTTCAAGTGTCCCAAATTTATCCAAAGTAGGATCTTTGCCTCTCATGATAAAAACCTGCTCATCATGCCCTACTGACAGACAGACAGCATTAGCAACAAGCTCCAAATCTTTGGCAAGTTTGAGCTGCATTTCTTCTATATCTTTATCACTTACCCTTCGTTCAACTTCAAGCTTTAAAGTATCCAATATGATACTTTTAACCAAGAGAAGAAGTTCCTCTAAATTGTCATCACCAATTTCAACACTGGAGTTGTTTGTTTTTTTGCACCTCTCAACTCTTTCCTCTTGTCTGTCAGAATCAAATATAACATATGATGGTTCTATAATACTGTCTGTATCTTTTACATCTGTACTAAAATTGGACTCAGCTTCAGTTTCACCTTTTACATCAGTAATATCACCATGCATGTTGTCATTGTTATTTTGTGGTTCCTCCAAAAGCTTCCACTTACCTTCTTCCGGAGAGTAGTCAAGAAATAAAGTTGCTGTTGTATCCAAATCTAGCATTTTGGTATTCCTCATCTTTGACATCAAATACTTCTGAAGAACCTCTTTGTAAAGATGGTCTCCATATAAGATTGTAGTTACAGACATTAAATTGGGTTGATAAATGACATTTAAATGTCCAACTGGACTTTCTGTTGACAGCTTTCTCTGGCAAATCTTTAATCCTTCCGTTTCCTTCCCTTTTATAACTCTCTGAGTGGGTTTCCCAAGAGACACTGGTATCAGTTCCACTGCTTATAGCAGGATCTCTTCCACAGTGGTCATTGGAGGTAAATTCTTTAGAAGTATGAATACCAAATGAACTGTCACAAGGTATGCTCTTTTCATTTCTGTTGTCCTCCAGCTTTTCCAATTTGTGGTCATCAGCAGTAAACTGTTTCTGTGCAGTTGGGTCAACTTTCTGGTCCTGAGTTTCACCTCTTCGTTCGGGCTCATACCCAATGTTTTTTCTCTCTTGATTTTCGTTGGTACCATCCTTGCCTACATCACCATTCTCTCTTCCTTCTTCTAATTGTGTGATCATACCCTCAATTACATTGAATACACTATTAACTGCCACTTGCGTGGAATCATCAATCCCTGTAAAAGCATCAAATGCTTGAGAAACATCAAAGCTTGGAAGATTAGAACCATCTTCAGTTGAACCAGCCTGAACACTGTTTTCTTCTCTTTTAAGACTACTATCACCATCTTTTTCCAGGATTTGTCTCTCTGACATGGGAACTGCAGCAGATGATCCATTGTCCGTTTGAGTAGCTGGTATGCTTATTGTTTCGTCAAGACGAGAAGATTCAGCAGTTTTCACTTCATCTTCCTGGTTACTGCTCTCCCCTTTCATGGATGACTGACCTTTCCCACTGTCATTCTCTCTGTGTTGCTCAATGACCATGTCCTCAGCAGCACTAACTGTTCCTTCAGACCTACTAGGCAACTCGGGCTTAGAAACCGTTTCTGACCCATTTACCAAAGAATCAGAACCTAAATCAGTTCTATCTCTAGAAGAGTCCATAATTTCAATGTGATTTCCCGAGTCATTTGTAGCCTTCTTTTCTGAATCCAGAATCTCACCTGCATTACCATTTGTCATGGAGAACTGGTTGGAGTTAGGAGATTGTTGTACATACTCCGATGCCTGAGGTTCAAATTCTGGTCCCACAGAGGTCTTGTCTTTGCTAATTGTAGACCCATCTGCGAGGCCATCAGTCCTAAGTGATTGAGCTGAAGGTTGAGGATCTTCGTTCCCACTATCTGCACTAGGCTGTCCAGCTTTCTCTTGGACTTTTGACTTCAATCGTGATGCCACATCAGGAATTCGTCCTAGGCTTAGAAGCCTATCCATTTTTAGATTCGGATCACTATGCAGGATACCAGAAACAGCAGTTGTAAGCTTTCCGCGAACATCTTCAGGAACAGCATCTTGCAAAGCTTTAATTAATGTCTCCCCCTGACCCACAGCAGTGAGGACCTGCACATGATTAACAACCCATTTAGATAACCAATAAATCTTCTAGAATATAAAACTATAGCCGGTGTTGACCTCTTACAAATAAAGATGGTGGACAACCAATTTCAAATGAGTCAACATTAAAGTCACTAGTAGTTAGAGATATCTATAAGCCCTTATTGCCATCTCCCAAAAACGCTTTAACTTTTCTAGATATAAGATGCTTCAGGTAAGGACCTTTACATGACTCTGCAAAATATTGCTTTACTAGGATGAGCAGATGCAGTAATTAAATTTCCTGAAGAAACACAAACAATTCAAAGGCATTACCTTTCTCTTCTGTTCTTCCATCAGTGTGTTAGGCATGGTAACATCTAGCATATTCATAACAACTTTTGCAGTCTGTAGGACCTGGCCCATTTCACCGTCCTCAGGATTTGTAACCTCCTCTCTGACTAATTGTGCATCTATAGAACTACTTTGGCCTAATGAATCCTTATCTGGTCGTAAACCTTTTGATTCTTGTTTAGATCTTGAATAAGTTTTAGCTCTAGTATCGCCTGCTTCAAGTATATCTTTTGCAGGATTAAGGGGATGCGCTCCTAAAGCATCAAAGTTTGGAACATTCAAGAGCTTGTTCACTCTGCCATTTTGGTGCAATGCTTTGCTTTCAACCAGTGCTAGACCTTTAGGGGGATTGATGTTAACATCAACATCTTTCAAGAGTGGATGTCGACCCTTTAAAAGTCCAAGCTCCACAGCTGCAAGCCACTGTAAAGCAAGCATATAAAAAATCTTATTAAGTACAAACTGTAGAATAAAAGAAACTTACTGTATGTTAACAACCAATGGGCCTTATACCTGATTTGATAGAGAAGTCAACCTATCGAATTAAAAAAGCAAGATTACATGTATTTAATTTTAAAAAACTATGTATGCCCATAAAGAGAGCCAATGAAGCACCAAATGAGAAACGGAAAAGACATCAAAGAAGCTAGATGTTTCTTTGACTTTTTCCTTTTTTCTAAATATTAATTGACTGAACTTCATGTTGATTATTATTCAACTCACAAAGATAAGACCGCCAATAGATATTTCACTCTACTATATTTCTACTATATGAAATTACATAAGCTATTCACACTATGTAATACACTACTCAATAAGAACCTCTGTTAAAAACCAGTTCAAAGGCAAGTGTCAGCTTTTCTTCTAAAGAAGGGAAATCCCTTTTACCACGTGTTCCATTATGTTGCTAGGGAAATTCCTAATAATGTTCTGCAAGCTATACCATGGAATAAGCAAAGATTGTAAAGCAGTAGTTATATTCCAGAAAATTGCTCCACTAGTAATTCTAGAAACGAAGTAAAGTAATTAAACAATTAATCCACAATGCATCACAAAAAATAGAACATCAGAAACTAAATTTTCTGATTATGATTGGCTAGGGATTACAATAGTTCCCATCATTACCTCAATAGTGAGATGCTGGCACCAGGATACAGTTGATTTGCTGCTTGTGATTTCTTTAGATGAAAAATAAGAGCACAAAAGGAGACTCGTAAATGGGTTTTCAGCTATCAAACTGCGTGGAGTAGAGAATAGTGGAACTGTCCCATTGTCGTTCTGCTAAATTCAAAGAACCGTCATTGTCAAATTTATCAAGCACAAAGTAAACATGAGCAGATATTTCAGGGGATTCAGGATCCAGAATACAAAACTTGGACTATGGTAAATTTGCTACTTCAAGACCGTCAAGCACATTTAGCAGGGGAAAAAAAAAGTAACTTTCAACCTTTTCCAGCAAATTTCAAATGCAAAAAGTATAGAAGGCTGGAAATAAGTTTCCAGAAAGAGAAAGAGAGATACTGGATAAATACCACCAAGGGATTGGTATAAAATAGTTACCAGACAATGGATGCAATAATAGCACTTGAATTGCATCAGAAGCAGCTAAGTTCTACAAATAGTTTACCGCCTTGGCAAGGGAAAGTAAAGTGAATGTACTAGAAACAATGGAAACAGAGAACAGCAGAGATCTAGACATGAAATGCTCCATTAATTAACAACTGAGATTAACCAGATATACCAGGAATGAGCAGCATATGCAGTCGAAGAAGACTTTTAAATAATACTTTGTTAACTTGTAAAGAACAATAGCTCATAACTTGAAATGGTCCAACCAGATTGCTATCCAAATGCATTAATGATAGAACAACAAAAGAACACCTGTATGAAAAGAAGCGGAATCTTCACTTTTCCAACCATGTCTCGAGTACTAGATTTTGCATAAAAATCTTCAATCTCATCAAAACCATAAGATACCATGGATATTGCTTTCTCAAAATCTCGAACAGAGGTTGACAGAAGAGCTTTCTCAACATTGAAACCTTTTGCACGGCCTTGAAACAGTTCCTGGTTGCATCAAGAAAATATTATCTATGAGTAGTCAGAGAAAAGATAGGATCAATTTAGCGTAGAGCATACTCTTCTGCCATAACGTACAAAGATCTTTCTAAAGGCAAGTTATCCATAAACAAAAGGGCAAAAAGATGGAAGGCTAACAATGCATGTGCCATAGGAACAATAACCTTATTTGAGCGCAGTATATCAATCAAGCCAGCTTTAAGCTTCCGATCCAACAAGATGTCGCATGGAGTTGATCTTGTCACTTCCTCCAAGTCAAAAGGGTTGTCTATGCATGTTGCAGCTGTAAGAGGTGTTTTCTCTCCTACTTCTGCCAGGTACTTGGTCAACATATTTGCGCCATAACCCCAGCCAACACCCATCATTGTTGTCCATGGCCTTGCCTTATTGATAAACTGTACAGCTGTGGAGATATCATCGCTGTCAGCAGCTGTAAATAACCTACATGAATAATGTAATTAAAGTGTCCTATTATCAGATTATCATGCACGAATATTTTAAAAGGCCAGAAGCAGGAAGAATCTTACATGAGGAACCCAACAAGAAAAAATAGGATTTGATTTCAGTTACAGAGTTAGCACTTCAACAAGCATCAAGGTGCATAACAAACATGCGACAAAATTATCCCTTCTTTTCAAGGAATATTAAGAGACTGGGGCAGCAGCAATTTAAACTACAAAACCATGTGGCGTAATATCAGGAGTGAAGGAACCTAAAATCAACATTAAGATTACTGAACAGGAGAAGCAACAACCGTCTCTCAGAGGGCTCTGATGTGTCCATGACATAAAACATTTCTAAGCTTGAAAATAGCAGTAATTAGAAGCCTAACTTCTTGAGCATGAGGATAAATTGTTCAAACAAATGATGAAATAAGGAGACCTTTCTCTTATTTTGCTGATTCACCCGGGACAATGATATATTCCCAGCTATTTTAGCCTGCGAGTACACATCTCCTATTTCGTTTGTACACTCTTCTAAATGATTCTATATTCTCCTTTTGATAATTAGCAAATCAAAATACTGACAGGAAACAATAAACGATAATTGAATTCTAAGCTCCAGTTAACAAACCTCAAGCATAATTAACATGTACAACAATTTCACAACTCACTCTCCTGTCCATCAGCTAAAAACTTCTTTGTAGTTAATTGAGCAAGTAGTCTTTAGTACAAAGAGTCAACACCATCAAATTCTATCAACAAAGCAGCCTAAAAGTTAGAACCCCAAAAAAGAAAGAAGTACAAAAAATCAAACAGAAAAACTCACCGTGGCGTCGTAAGTGGGGAACCAGCACACCCCCTGGGGTTCATAACAACCGTAAAACACCCTCTCCTAAGACTCTCACACACAAACTCCCTAATATCCTTCTCCATGCTCCCTTCTGCCGTCCCAGGAACGATCAAAATAGTCGTATCCAACCCTCTCTCCTCCTCCAAACCCAAATTCGCAGGCCAATCCAAGGACAAGACTCCTCCATCCTCCGTCCCAATGCAAACTCTCTGATACACCACTTTCTCTGCCTCCTCCACTTCGCCCTCCTTCACTTGAATTCTCCCGCTGTTCAACCTCACAAAGTGTCTGTCTTCTTTGATAAGCTTCTCATTTACATCCTCCAATAATTCGCTCCCCTCGAACGATATCGAAGGACATCGTAACACCACAAACCGATTAAACGGTGTCGGACTCGTAAACAGTATCCATTCACCAACGAACTTATTATTCCTATGTTTTCTCGGAATTCGAATCAATTCCGATTTCTCCCTAAATTGAGAGAAAAAAATTGCTGCGCCAGAGGCAAGACCTAGGGCGGGAGCAAGTAAGTCGAGGGAATTCCCAGAGGAAAACTGAGAAATTAAGCTCCGGAAGATATTTTCGAAAGGAGAAGAGTCAAAGGAGTTGAAATTGAAATTGCAACGGATTGTGAGCGATAGGTTTTGAGTTGATTTGAGCTTCAATTTCCGGCGCTTCCATCCTCGGTGACGAGGAATCGAGAATTTTCTCTGAGCTCCCGACTGAGGTGACGACAATGGCGATTGATGGTAGAAATTCGGAATCTTGAGGCTCATTTGGTTCTCCACCTTGCTTCTTCTGGAAAAAGCTACTCGTATGTGATAGAAGGTAAAAGAAGACGAAGAAGCGGCATGGTTAGCTGGAGAAGCAAGTCATGTCAGCAACTGCAGCGGAGACTGGGAAGTTTACGGTGGAGAAATGCGCTGGAGAGATGACGTGGCGGTGCTGGAGCCCGGGCGCTGGCATATTCGAGGCCTATGAGTGGCTGGTGCAGCGGTTCCGACTTGTTAGTTAACTTTTGCGCAGAAAATACCAGAATTTTGAAATGAGGCAAGTACGTGGACCTGGGCTTCTAGAAACAGCAGGGACGTATGGTATATGATTGGCGGTGTTACTTTTGGGCCAGAGACAACAGGCGTCATATTGGGCTAAAAGGACCCATCTTGTGTTGGGTCCAAACATACCAAGTTGTAGTCTCTTGGTCTCCAAAAGAAAGAAGAGAATGTACAAAAGCTAATTAAACAAAAAAAAAGAAAAAAAAATTGAGTTTTTTTTTTGTTTGTGGAGAAGCATTGATTCCTCTAGATGGCAAAGAAGAAAAATAAATTGAGTCCTTCTTTGTTTTGTGTTTAATTCCAAGCCTTACAAGTAAGAGAAAGAAAAGAATATGAAAGTTACACTAGTGACTTCACGATCAACTCGTAGATGTCCCTACTACCTCAGCAAGATATTCGGGACATTAGCCAGTTGGACAAATTGAGTCTTTATTAGTAACGGTAGAAAAACCTCATCACTGCCTATAATTATCCCATTAATTTAAACAAAATGCTAGAATCTTCTAGACTCTCATGTGATGTGAGCAAGCTGACACGGAAAAATCTTTTGACAGATATAATCGTACTACGTAGCTCTGGTTAATTACCATGTGTATTAATTAAATCGGTTTTCATAAATACTACTATTAGATTACCGGCTGTCAGGGCTGGCATTGCTGCAAAAATGGCCTAATCAGTAATGATCCTAAAAGTAATGCCTAAGCACATGACCAAATCTCATGTTATGTTTAGAATGATCTCGGGCCTCAATTCTTCAGGCACATGTCTCTGTTTAGTCTAAGCAACTTTCGGGAGTCAAACTAGGTAGGCACTAGGCATGCTGAAAGTCCAAGGGCAAGTGGTGAGATGAAATGCTACAAAACATGTCAGCAAAGCTCCAGATTGTGTGTATTATCTTTGCCTTTTCTTTAGATGCAAAATCATCCCCATCATTGGATTGTGCTTCTTAGCAGAGAGAATCATATCTCCATTAGCATCCAAAAACAAAAACATGCACATATGCTCGTTGATTGTGGACAAACCTCCAGTCATCACCTGGTTTTGATTAAACAAATGTGATCTTGGCATCTGCTTCATATAATGATAGCCGGAAAGGAATCTTCAACACTCTCAGTACCCTCCTCCTGTTTCTGTGCACTGCATACAACCATATTGGGTCGTTTTTGTGTAGTCAATTATGGCTATTTTTTCACTCTAATTCTTAATACATTTTGTTCCAAACTAATTGGTTTGCACGGTTTTTTCACTCTTGAATTCTTACTGGCTGAATTATGATAGATTCGGCTTAGACTTCTTGAGCCGCTCATGCTAGTGCAAACAGGATCGACGATATGTTTTCCGCCGCTTGGCTTTTTTCATCATTGAGAGCATTTACAAAGATATGGGTCGTTGAATTCGGTGATTAGATTCCGGCCCTCGACCTAGCTACCCTAGAAAGGGAAGATAGGACAATATAGCTGCTAGTAGCTACCTTGTGGAGCTAGAAGATACCAACAGTTTTGCATATGAATAATGCTTCTCTGATATCGAAGAAGTTGAACAAATTAAAGGGAGGAATTTTGGTGATTATATGAACCACATGGGAATGGTATGGGCGATTTGGATTCATATTTTTATTTTGTGCATCAAACATGCTGAGGAGAGGATCAACAGTACTGTTTGCAGCATGCATGGTCCATGTGTAGCTCACATGGCTTTGCTCAATCAATTAAGGAGAACCATTTCCACATCACTTTCAAGGTTTCGCCCCCTGTTAATCATCAATGGGCAATGCAGCAGTCTTGATTTAACTAAAAATCCGAGACAGATTTAGTTTCGGGCTCTGATTGATTGAACAGAATGAATGGGTTTTTGTTGCAACATATAATTAGGATTTTCCTATGTTGTCGTCGCCCCCCGGCCCGGGGGAATGATGCTTCGGCGCTAAATGGATGATGATTCGGGATGGATGTTTAATATGTCCATGCTTTATCATCAACAGGACCACGACTGCAAATTGATAAAATGGCATCGCCATGCATCTTTTGCTAGTTCTTCCGACATAAAATTAAGGACCCAAAAAACATATGATGCCAAAATTTCGTTTTCTTTTGGCAGAATATTCTAAGCTTGTGTGGATCTTTCGATGTACCAATGCTCAAGGCAATTAATGAAATTGCAATGCAAGTGTGCTTCCTCGTCTCTCTTGTTCTTTTGTGGAAAAAATGGTTCTATACTCTTAATTCACTCGTTCATTCTCCAATGTTATGCTAAAACATAGCCTCGTCGGAAAGACGTTTTTGCTTTCTTGGTAAGCGAACATGACAAAAAATTTGTGAATAATCTGGGGCTATTATCTGGACAATGCTGATCTTTGTCACATTCTTTGTTTGTGTTTCTCTCTCTCTCTCTCCTTTCTTTTTTATTCTTAATCTCAATGTTGGCTGCAAAACACATCGAGTTTAAAATGGATAAAAGAGGACAAGGACAATGAAAAATAATTCATATATATATATATATATATATATATATATATACAGGTTAAACAAGAATTCTAGAATCGTCTTTAACAAATGTAAGTAACGGGTCAAGAGGCTTTATAGCATGCAATGTAGGACAATGTTTATTACCTACCTACAGAGAATCTTTTGAGGAGAAGACAAATATATCAACTTTTCAAAACTCTAACAGTTCAGAGTTAGACACTAACAAACAAAATTAAGCAGGTTAATTAATTTCATACACCAATAAGTACTCTAGAATCTACTGTTTATTTAGTTCTACAGAAAAAAGGGAGATTGTGTATATATGTATATATATACATGAGACTTGGATGATTGTAACCATCCAGAAGTCTCAGCAACTCCCTAGCACATGTCTATCGCTTTCAAGAAAGAATTTCGTTTTGAAGATGGACTAATTTACTCTTTTCAAGCTAAAATATTAAATATGAGAAAGTTGAATAGAGTTGGTTGCATCGTTTGTTTAGTGAGTAACAATTTTTTACTTAGCTAGTATATCAAGAGTGTATAAACATGAATAATATCACGATAAGGAAATGTAACATCTATGTTCCTTTTACGATATAAATTCATACTTTGTACAAGTTTTGTTACTAATAATTCAGGTTTTTAATACACGTGTTTGAAATGTTTGTATATGTATAAGATGTAAATATACATACACATATATGCAGTGTCTATATTGAAATTCCTTGTTTTCTTTCTCTTTTTTCTTTCTTTTTGGTAAGGAAAAAAGCTTGGATGAGTGATTTTTTTTTTAAAAAAAAAAGAAAAAGTTTGAGCCGGTTTATCTTTAGCTATCTCCATAAGTCAGGACATGACCACAATCCTTTTTTGTTTCTTATTGATAAGAAAATATTTAGATAGACTAAATCTGGTCTTGCCAACTCATGAAAAAGTTATATTTTAACGCACGACCTTTGCTAAGAAAGCCATTACCAACTAGGCCATCTTGCTTTGGCATTGAGATTATATTTGATGTATGTCAATGTGAGCAAAAAAACTCTTGAAGTTGTTAAGAGTGCCATTCATCGTGCCCTACTGTATGCTTCCTTTGAGAACTTTGGATTCTCGGGTGCTAGTGTGGAGCTGTCCATGGGGGCACTCTCAATCATCGGATTCAAGGGTAGATTGCAAGTTAGACTTTGTGAGGTTCCTAAGATTAAGCCAATTTACTTTAATTGGGAAGATAGATACTTGTAAAATAATGCTTAGCAGCGACTTATGCAGCTAATTCGTGGTTGCGTGGCATCCTAAGAACTTCTTAGCTCGATTAGTTAACTGTTCCATCTTTGTCTTTTACGAAAATGGCAGCTGTTCAGATTAAAAATGAGCCCGCCTGTGTGATTTATTAATCGGCTGCAACCACCCTCTGGTTAATTTTTTTCATAATCAAAGCACAAAAAGTGCACCACTAAATGATTGCATACAAGTTAATTAGAATCTTCATTAGTTTAATCCCACACATTAGTTGTCTAAATATGTGGCTCCTGTCAGCTGCTTCATTTTCTAGGTTTCTAACAGGCTTTGACTCTTTGTTCTCACTACTTCTGCAGATTATGGCGTGACCACTTTTATCTGTAAAGTTACAAAGGGACAATAGCAAAAGAAAAGATATATATATATATGTATATATAACTCTTGCGTGCCGCCTTTGAGTTTTGCCAACTGTGATGTCTGATGATTTTCTTCTGTGATTTTTTCAGTCAGCCAGCTGGGCTTGAATTTGGTCCCAAGTGAACGTTGAAGGGGGGGAAGAATTTAGTCCTGGAATCCTTAAGAGACATGCCTGGAATCCTTAACAATCAAATTGGCTGGCTCATTTCGGATAGGAATAAACATGTATCGGTACAAGTTGTGGTCAATTGGAAAATGGCATTTTCATAATGACTGATATATACGTACACAAGTGATTAATGTCTTCCACACTAGACAGGTCTTTTCAAGAGATGCAGCAATTGGATTAGTGATATATGGTGTGGAGGTTTTTCTTGTGTATTCTTGATCTAATCTAAAGTGAAGAGCTGGGATCCACTTCCCACCTCCCTCACAGCATCCTCCCTAGAGAGAAATGATGTTTTGATTTGGGAAGTAAGTTTTGCAGCTGCATCCACAAACATAAGAGTTGGAAGGTGATTGCTCAGTCTCCTGAGCCACTCAATTTATTTAGGCACAGATCTTTTGAACGTGCAAATGCTCGTTCTTCATCTTTTGCTGAATCAGCGAAAAAGGCAGGTGTCTTCACTGATTCTTTTTTTTTTTTTTTTTTCGTTTTTCATGCTAAGCATATGACCTAAAGGTTTGTGTTCCATGAATCGATAGATAGTTTCATAGGAATATGAACTAAAATTTTTCCATTTATAACGCATTTAATCATATTAAAAAAAAAAAACAGAGCTGTTGGCAAATGATTATATATATCCCTACACTACACTGAGATAGGTACCGGAAAATGATAATAGATCACATTATATTTATAGTTCATGAAATCAGTCAAAGACCAACTTGGTGCAGCTTATTATACTTTGAACGTAATTTCTGAAAATCATCTATCCTAAAAGGTGGAGGGTATACATACAATTTTTTCTTACATATTGTTCTCAATCCAGCTACGTTAATCAAACTGAGAAAAATTAATCATTGCCATAGAAATTCGAATTTCGATACCCTGAAAATGTCAAACATTTTGGCTTCTTACCTTTTAGAACGTTACATGGTAGTTTGAAAACTTTGTGATAAAACCTCCATTCGAATTTTAAGACTCTGTATCAAATCTCTTACAAATAACTCCTAGGGTCTAAACTATCAAAGAAAAAAAATTTTTGGTAAAATAATATATATATATATATATATATATTTGCTGTGGATATTTTGGTTAATATTCTCAAGGGTAAATCCTTGATATTTAATTCAGACCCAAGACCCCGCCGCCAACCTCCAAAAGCCGCAGCTGGTTTTTGTTCCAAACCAACCTTCACCGTTGATCTTCACAATTTTTGTTGTGTTCCTAAAACATGGCCGGCTTGCTTAAATTAATTAATTAACTAATTAAGCAGTAAACCAAAACTAAATCCAAAAATTTAACCATCTTAACCCCACTCCCACCCCTTTTAATACGTAGCTTCCTCCCACTTTCTCAAGCCCCACAAACAAACCCCGCATTCTTCTCATCCTCTCCTCCTCCGTCTCTCAAGCTTCTTAATTTTCCAAACAACCCCCATAGTTCTTCTTCTTCTTCTTCTTCTTCTTCTTCCCAGCAATGGCCAAAGCTGGCAAACTCACCAAGCTCAAGTCAGTCCTGAAGAAAATGCAGTCTTTCAAACTTGGGAGGGCCAATGGCAGCTCCATTGCCGCCACCAACAGCTGCTCCGACGATGACAACGCTGTGTCCAACCAAGACTTGCACCCTGTCTACGTAGGAAAGTCCCGCCGCCGATACCTCGTCAGCTCCGACGTCATCGAGAACCCGCTTTTCCGGGAGCTCATGGACCGGTCCGGCGACTCGGACGACTGCATTAGGGTCGGCTGTGAAGTCGTGCTGTTTGAGCATTTGCTTTGGATGCTGGAAAATGCCGACCCTCAGCCGGAGTCGTTGGACGAGCTGGTCGAGTTCTATGCTTGTTAAAGAAGAAAGAAGCTGCGGCGGCGGCGGCGGCGGCGGTGGTGGGAGGCTTGTACAACTGTCTGTCAGTAACTGAAAAGAGAGGAATAACTGCTTCCGTGTGCTGAGGGAGGGGTGATTCCGTGCGGTCATCCGCATGGTATATAGCTGTAAATGTTTCTGAAAGTAATAATGATGAGCGGTGTAGAAAAGAAGGTAGATTGTGAGAGGGAGAGGAGAGTTGATTATTATCCTTCGTTTGTTGCAACTGAACGGTGAGGGATTAACCCATTTTTACATGGCTAATCTGTAAGTAGCATGGCTTAATGGGTATTAATTAGATTGCTATGTTGATTACTATGATCATTATTATTATAATGATGTTGTTCATTCATCAACTCAAGGTGTTGATGGATCTTTTTTTTCTTTTTTTGCAAATTAAAACAATGTCAGTTTTCTTCTTGTCAATTGATAATTTTAATTTATGGTAATGTACCCGATGGAGTTCTCCTTTTTCAAGAAGTATAGTTATGTCTCCCTCAATTCATTTTGAAGTAATGAAACTGAGGTACACTACTATTCTATTGTGCCTAATCTGCCTCATTAGGGCTAAAATTTGTCTCTGTAACATTCATGAACACCTTTTCTTTTCTTTCTTTTCTTTGCAAATTGCTAAAAATTTGGACTTGTTTAACTTACACTACAGAGTTTGGTCTGCCCAGCTTTTACTTGGCAATATTGACTTCGTCTCTCTTTCTTTTTTTTTTTTGGTTGTCTATTTTTGACTTTGTCTTTATTCATTTGCATTTCATGGCCTTTGCAAATTGCCTCGAGTTCTAGTCAAGGCAAATATATAGTGTCTAAACTTATACATGAAGGGTGCAAATAGGCCAATTTGCTTCTTATATATCATTACGGGATCATGACTCGTTCACGTCATTAAGGACAAGACATTACAAAGTGTTAGTTACCTCGAATGTAGTCTTGATCGAATTGTACGGACAAACTTTAGCGTAAAAAAAAAAAAAAAAAAGAAAAACTTCCCAATAAGTTGCTTTACAAATACTGCAAATTTGATTTCAATTAGGCACCAAGAATTCAACAAAAGAGTTGATAAACTTCAATTTTACTTGGCCTACGGTGTTTTGCGATATCTTTTTTTTTTTTTTTTCGTTTTACTATCCTAACCGATTTACCTCTTTAAAACGAACAAATCAAGTCCTAAAGAAATTCGGTTCCAAGTCTTCCATTCGCCGAAGTCAGGGGAAAAAAAAAAAAAAAAGGATAATGGGTTGCAGTATATGGAATATAGTTTAAGAGGAGGTATTTTGGAAGAAACAAATGTTCTGAACCTGGCCAAAATACAAGTAGGAGTATGTACTATGTAGACTGCCAGAAAAGAGAGGTTTAGTTCTAAATATGAGTTGGTACATATTAGGATCTTGCTAGGTCCAAAGCTATAAACATAAAAATATGTTGCAAGTGCCATACTCCCTGTGATCTCCTAACCTGGTGCCAGCATTAATATGTGGAAGAATCCATTGTCTTGGCTTCATAATTAACTAAGAATTAGATTAATAGAGAAAAACAAAAACAATAATAATAATGCTTCATTACTTGGAAAAACTTCAGAACCCAAAAGCAAATGGGGAGAACATTTATGAGTTTCCTTGGGAGAGGGGCCATGAACATTTATGAAAGTGGAATCGTGCGAACTACTAATACATTAGGTTTAGATATTCTATTTTTGGTAAAGTCAGAAATGTGTATAGTTTAAGACGGTAATGATTGGGTAGTTAGAGATGCTGTTTGTTTTGTTTTTTTTTTTTTTTTTTTGTATTGCTTTGCTTTTGATTGATTCAGCAGCAGCACACGCTCATCTGTTTGTTGGTAAAACTAAGGTAGAGCCTTTGATTATGCTCTCTTGAAGACTTTATCAATAGGTTTTTAAGTGGAAGACTCGAAATTTAGCTCCATACTATACTACTTTGCCTGCAAGGCTGTAACGCGTTTCCTAGCTGCCACCTCTAACGACAAAGGTAAGGATGTTCAGCAGCAGCAGCAGGGCATGGCAATAGTGATTAAATACAGGATATTAGTACTCATAATTAAGTCCATAAGTGGTTCAATTACTGGCAATGATCAAGCCTGAAACCACAAATGGCTACAATTTTAATTTTACGAGCCAAGTGCGTATTTTTAAAGGTTAGAATTCAATTTCAAAATGTTTTGGCCTAGTTATGCCATTGTGAAGAGATGGATTCTGAATCAAATTAAGGAGCATATGTGGTTTGGTGCTTGGCACCAGAAAAATTTTCCCAAGATCCCTCATGGCAATTTGGGTTAAGATGGAGAATTCGAGCACACTTATCTCAGCCTCTCTCATTGATGGTGTGTGTGCGCATGCATATATGTGTGTATTCATGAATGATCGTAATCATTTTTAAAAGGTCCTTAAATTTTAAGGTGTAGGAGTGATAAGAGTCCTTTTGAAAACAAGATTTACATGTCATATTGCTAACTTATGCAAATTAGAATTACTTCCCCCAACATGAGTTTTAACATTTAGTTCTAATTTTATCTCCTAATTGCTTGAATTACTACTTGATTAAAACTCAAATTAACAAACTTTCGTGGATGGCGTGCTTCTTTTCCTCAGTCTAAACCTACACTTAATTTCGTCTCTACAATAGGCATGTAAAGTATTGTACCGATAATTCACCATAAATTAAGAGGTAGTCGTATGAAAAAGCCTTAAAAGTGATTATCTAACAAAGAATTGTGTTCAGCATACTGATCAGACATGTACACCACATTTATCTGTCACCGTAGTCTTAAACAACTCAAGTTATTCAACTATGATAGCCATTGATCTTGCTTTTATTCGGGAGAGGTGAGCTAGTCTTTTGCTTTCCCTTTTACTACGGTTCCATCCCTCTGACTACGTTCATCTTTATCTTTTGATGATTTGGTGTTGGTTGTTAGCACTTGGCAGCAAAGGGGCGTGATTTGGAAGTTGAATTGTTTTCAGGTTTTGGTACAAGTTTTCGGAGAAGACAAAAGGAGCGGAAGAAGACGACCGTGCTTTACGGCTTTATAACGGGTCGACAGCCAATCATGCTGCGACTATCCCTCAAGGGGAAAAAAAAGAAGAAGAAGAAAATCATGCTGCGACTACCTCATTATTCATCTTCATCGTTTGGTGGTTGTATATTTGTATGACTACATACTAGTACTATTTGCCGCTGATTGTGCAAATGATTACACACTATTATGTATGACTACGTATTAGTACTATCTGACTGCATACTAGTACTATTTTCATTGTTAGGTCTTGTCTGGATTGTTATTTTCTGAATTTTTTCATAAAAAAATATATTATAACGATGTGATATATGTGAGGTAAAAAAATGTTTGGAAAATGTGATCACGGAAAAAAAACGTAAAAAGTTTTGGTGAAGAACTCCAATCCAAACAAGGCCTACTTTTTATCTAATATAGCAGTTTTTTTTTTTGCCTTAACATTTATAAAGGCATGTTACATATACATGATTTGAATTTTAAATTTAAATTCATATTATGTTTAAAGTTCAAATCACGTGTCATAATTTAAACTAACCAATGTAAAATAAAATTGTACACTAACAGCGTATAAAAAATTACTCTTGTACCATTACGAATATTAACACACAATAAGGGGTGGAAGGAGGTTGAAACTATGGAATACCTAGAAAAATATATTTTTATTTTAATAATTGTAACCTATGTTGTTCTGTCACGGGCATGGGTGTTGGATTCAGGTATATGTCTAAGTGTCTAATTCGTCAACCATCTGAAATTAGAATATGAGGACACCTCTGAAAACTCAGAGATGGGTATGTGAGTGTTGTAAAATTTCTAATAAATATAAAAATTATACAGCCCAGCCAACATACAAACTACAGGTCACAAAGGATTGGAGAATGCTAAAATAACCAACATGTCATAACTCAAATGAATTCTAGTGCAATAAGGATGCTAATGCAACAAGTCTTTTGTACCTGTGAGTTCTCGCACCTAGGTCTCCTCCCCTTCCTTCAACACCAAATCTCACACAAGTCAAAGTGTCCAAAAAATTTGCAAAGTATCCATACACATCCCATGCCAATGCCTATGCCGTGTCACGTCGATACGGGTATTTTGGGATCAAATGAAAAGTCCGAGTAACAAAGATTGTAACAAGATCAATCTCTTCTTTTGCGTAGAAATCCTAATTCTGTATAGGCAAGGAAGAACTAGTTGTGGACATTTTTCGATTTACAAGGCATCTTCCCCAGTTGTGCTCGTGGACAAATGCACAGGTTAAAAATGTAGCTTTGTGAGAATTTGGAGGTCACTTTGTTTTCCGACTCGCCTGATGTGGTGATCTTTTTCAAGCACTAAATGTTATGGGCAATACCCCTTTTGTTTTGTTTTTTTTTTTTTTTTTTTTTTGAGGGTGAGCGGAGGAACTTGAAATGACATACAATTTGGTAGAGATTGAATTCACTAAATTTAACCACTAAACTATTTCCTACTTGTTTGTAGGTTTCTAATATCTCAATCCAAACGGACCATATAAGTATTTCAAAAAATCTTGCTACCATATTGGAATTTCATTTTGCAAAATAATTTAAAAATTTTTGCAAGACTTAGTAAGTTCTTTAACACTTTCTGTTTCATTTTCGCTTCTCGAATTCAATTTCTTCAAACTTTTTGTGATAAAGGAGAAAAATGAATGCGTTAATGTGTGCTAATGAGTTCTGCAAATTGAGGGCAAGATTTTTGGTTCAATCAATTTCAACTGGTGCACTTTTTTTTTGTTTTCTAATAGATAGTAGTAGTACAATCCTTTTTCAGCTACAATTAATATTGACATTTGACATTCTCAAAACGGTTGAGAGGAATTCATGTTTGTCGGACTCGAGGATGCAACCGTATTAATCTTTTCTTTTTTGGGGTCAAATATTAATCTTGTATTTGGTCAAGTGTTTGTTTGCAAATAATTTCACCGTGGAACTGGGGTTGGCAGCCTAGCTGTACGTAACTCTACTTTTATGTACTGTCAGCTGTGGCATTCATTGGAGTTAGTCACTCCTCCAATGACCAGCCCACATGTAAGTGGGCCTCCAAAATCAGCTTCACGATTCTTAGGCCCCCTTCCCGAGCACCTCGTTTCCCGCTTCCCGTGTGCTATTTTGGTCCTAAATTTTTGTCTATTTTTTATCAATTTTAAAATCAAACAAACTTGCACAAATCGCCAAGGAAGCAGCAAATTTCAAGAGAAAAAAAGAAGGAAAAATTGTTCAAAAAGTCTGTTATATTTTGCTAAATGATTTTTTCTGTCCTTTACTTTTAAAATAATAACTTTTCATCTCTTACAAATTTAAGTTCGCAAAATTTGACTCCAACCTAAGTTCCTGATTATTTTTTAATCTGAAATTATCTCGTGACTTACATGTAGTTATTTTTTTTATGTACAGAAATGTCATATCTTACTCTTTTAAATAGTAAAAATGAATATAATTTGGATCAGATTCCATCTTTTTAGGAAAATGAAAGGTCTGTGTGGATTGTACTGTTTTTGACATATACATTTTTGTTTTTTATGTCCACAGTAACACATTCTAAATAGATCAGATCATTTGTTTAATCATAAATAGGATCTAACTTTTTTACTCCTAAAGAAATGACAATGTGCTGGTAGCATGATGAATTCAAGGTACAATGTGATTGAAAACTTAGGTTAGGACCAAATTTTGCCAATTCTATTTTGTAAGGGATTTGTTTAATCATAAATAGAATCTAACTTTTTTACTCCTAAAAAAATGACAATGTGTTGGTGACATGACGAATTCAAGGCAAAAAGTGATTGAAAACTTATGTTAGGACCAAATTTTACTAATTTTATTTTATAGGGGATGTAAAGTTACTATTTTAAAAGTAGAGAATGAAAAAATTCATTTGATAAAATACGAATGAGATTTGAACGATTTTACTCCTAAAGAAAGGACAATGTGTTGGTGAATTGATGAATTCAAGGTAAAAAGTGATTGAAAGTTTAGAATAGAACCAAATTTTGTCAATTTTATTTTGTAAGGGATGTAAAGTTGCCATTCTAAAAGTGAAAAATGAAAAAATTCATTTCACAAAATATGAATGAGATTCTGAATGATTTTCCCGGAAAAGAATGAGGGTCAGAATTCGGGAGAGGAACCTGCTTTTATTTTTTGATATGCGGGGGCACATAACCACACGCCTTTGGTCCAGTCGTTTATATGCCTGCAAACTTGGGGTGAATCCATTATATCGTTATATTCTAAAGAAGAGGTCTATTTCTTCTTCTTAAGTTAAGTCTTAACCCATGAAATTCATTCACAACTAAAGTTATTGAAATAATAACCTCCAACTTTACACCAAATTTCACATAATCCAGGCGAAATTAGCTCATAATCTTTCAAGGCACGTGCTTTATTGTTTTCATTCCTTTTCTATCTCATCTAGTGACACAAATTTCCCTGGCCAAGAAGAAAATGGAAAAGAAATTGGACAAGTGCACGTGGATATTTATTCCTAAAAACATATTGGTGATTAGTCATTGGATGGCTCTATCAATTAGTAGTGCTTTATTTTTTTTTTTCTAAAAGATTATGATAACAAATTATTAATGAGTTTTTCTAATGGATTCTGAATGATTATTCGTTAACAAATTTAAATTATATTTAATTTATTATGTGAATATACACAATCACAATTATCGTATTCGTTACATTTAGACCTTTTTCTTTTACCGTCCATCCTACCTCTTTCGATACTCTTTCTACCCCCAACTTTCAGACTCAAGATTTGAACCCATATTTAGACACTCTTTCAAAATAATTACGTTCCTTCAATAAATTAACACTTGAGGCCTCAAATTGGGTAAATCCCTAAAAGTACCATACGTAGATGTATAATGAGGAGAGGAAAATGTTTGAAAAGGTAAATAATGGGACAAAATTTCAGGAGAAGACAGAAGAAAAACAAACAAGGTTCGGCCCACAGAAAATTTGGGAGAACACAGTGGACCAATAATTGTCAGTAGCTAGCAAAATGGACGACTTGAAGCTTGAAGTGAAAGGAGACCATCGCTGTCCACTTCTTTTTCTCTTCAGAGTCCAGTCTCCATTCGACCATGCAGTCAAAAAGGAAGCAAGTTCTGACTCCGCCCATGAGAGTCTGGCTGATGAAACAGTGACCACATAAATGTTCCTGAAAGGAAATAAGGGTTTACAACTTGGGAAAAACACGAAACAAGGAAGAGATGGAACTAAGAGGTCAATTAACGGTGATGATGATCATTATGTTTAAGATTTTTAGCATTAACAAAACCAGTTCAACTAGTTATTTCAAGTACCAGGAAATAGCCAAACTATTAAATCTTGTTAAATGGTACCAAAATTGTAAACCCCTCCCCCCAAAAAAAACAAAAAATGTCCTGTTGCACGGAGTATTAGAAAGTTTAATAGTAATCAAAAGAGGCATATTCTGTCCACTTTTTCGAAGTACAGGCAAGAGGGGATTCGGACCCTCTCCATATGAGCTTGGCAATCTTTAGTCTTCTACCACTAACCCCTGAAGAGCCCCAAAAAAAAAAAAAAGAAATAAAATAAAATCCAGGATATTAGCTATCTGAACAATGGACTATTGCCTCTGCCATAAATTTGCAGTATACAATGCGAATGCTACTACTTGGTTTATTTGCTTTTCTTGAGTTAAAAAAAAATAAAAATACAAGGCTAATAGAACAATTTAAACTAGCTTTGGATTCTGTCCATTGCCTCATGCAATTGCTTGCTTCATGTGCCTTTCTAGCCACATGTAGTCCCAAAACATTACCCGTTCGTACATTGTCCTTTGGTTTATAAAATTCAGCGTTTAAACACTTTTGTTTTTCTTTTATCTTTCTCAACACTTCTTTATGTTACTAATATAGAGCTCATTTGAATTGCTATTTTTTAGAGTTTTGATAGAAAAATATAATGTAGTAATTTGATGTGTGTGGAGTATAAAGATCATTGATAAATGTGTTTACGAAAAATATAAAATATTTTTTATGAAAAAATGGCTTTCCAAACAACACCATAAATTGGTGACGCACTGCGAAAATTAGATGCTTAAAGAGTTTCTTGCAAGTTCAATCCAAACGAGTCTTGTTAATGCATGCCAATTAGACAGTACACATGTTACACTTGCACACGTTCAAGCAACCCTTTTTGATTTTTCATTTCTTTGGTTGAGCAGTCGAGCAATTCAATAGTGCCGTCGGGGAGAAAACTCCAAAAGACGCCCGGAAGCAAGCAGGAGACATGGCATGTGCGATTGCGGCCCTGAAATCCCACGTTCTCACCACCCATTTCCTGTGGGCTCTTTGTGGAGCTCATCCGGTGAGCAGAAGGGGACAATGGGGGGTCATTGGTTATTATTGCCCTCGAACGAACGCAGCTGAAGAATTCTGTCAACATTAACTACTCCTGCTTAGTACTAGAGGCCGAAAGGCATAGAAATCAGACACACAAGAAAGCAGCAGTCTTCAGACTTCAGCTCAGCAGCAGCCTAACTTTGACGTACCTGAACTATGTACCCGCTAATATGGATGTCAATTTGATGCCCAAGCCACATGTGCATCTACCGCGATTTCACGTTGGATAGTCGGGGCATCTTCCTAGCTCAAACTTTAATTCTTGTACTAGTGTACTGAATGGAAATCAAATTGATTTGGCACCTATCTAAACTTCTTGTCATTTACGTCTGGTGCTTCGAGAGGAAGTGTTACCCCTCATGTTCACTTAAGAGTGGTTAAATTAGTGTGTATTCATATTGACCGTTCAACTATTACAGGTGATTTAGATGGTTAGTCACGGATAGAGTTGGAAGTGATTCAAACTACTCGTGAGTAACTTGTTAATTGCTCGACTCAAACTCGATCAAAACCAAACTCGAGTAACTCATTTGTGAAATCGAGTCGAGCATGTGCATTAGAGAAGGAGGCTCAAGTGCTCGCCCAGCTTATTAGAGTAATTAGGTTTTTTTAGTTAAAAATAATATATATATGTGAAATTACACTTATAAGTATGGAAGTTGTGAAATTTACCACTAAAAAATCGAATTCGAACTTGAGTAACTCAAGCTTGACATGATTCGCAAGGATTCTCAAACTCATTCAAGTCGAGTTCGGGTTCATATACTACTTGCTTGAGTCGAGTTAGAGTTTAGGAATCTTTACTCGATTGTACTCGAACTCCAGCTCGAGTAGCACTACTAATGATCAAATTCGAGTTCGAGCATAGTATTACTTGAATTCGGTTCGACTCGAATGCACGTCTAGTCACAGATAAGAAAATAGTTTAAAAAAATAAAGATAAATTATTTTTCACTTTATTTCATCGTATAAAGTCATGTGTCAGATAAAATATCATTTCTGTTATGTCGAACTGGAACTCAAAAGCTCGTCCAAGAATAAGCACATGTAGAGATAGTGTTGTACTACATTTTAGCATATACTAGATTACAACACCAAATTAACGATCAACCACTCTTGAGTTTCTTCAACATTTGTTGTGGTCATCATCCAAGATAATTGGAGAATGAAAGGTCATCAGTCATCACATATATATTCCATGATCAAGAGTAATTTTTACATCTAATCATAGTCTTGGTGTACGATTAATATACAAAAGTACAATTTAGGCTAACGACGACTGTTTAGTGTTCAACCCTTGATCCCATATGAATCCTTGTGTTTTTATTACTGAACAACTTGGAGTTACTTAGCACGGAAATGTGGCTGTATGCTTTTTTAGAGATGAAATTTTACCCAAAAAGACTAAAAAAGAAGACATGAAACCCTGGCAACAATAAATAATGCAGCAATATTGATCAGAACCGGTTTTTATTCACTGAAGATCAGGTATATTCGCCTGCGGCATATGACAGGGAGAAGGATTTACCAAATAGTTCAAATCCCGACAACATACACAAATGTTGGAGGATAAGGCGTACTTTTGTTTTGTCACTAATTGGATGCTTGTAAGAATTGCTAGACAAGACGGAAATGCTTGACAAGATTGCGAGTCAAAATAATTAGAATAACAACAATAAAACTAAGATAATGAAAAATAAGTATGGATTGTGGGATTTAAAAAGACTAAAAATTGCATTTGATTGATGATCATTTGAGTAATAGTGCCACAAACTTGAAGAAAAAAGATCAGGAGTGTAAGGTTTTGTGTTTAGGCCTTTCACATTTTTACCCTTTGAATTAAAAAAAAAAAAAAAAGCTTTGTTTGGAAAACTAGTTGATGTTTTATATCAGAATGGCACTTCTTAATAGACCAAGAGACTTGTAAGTTGTAATGCTAAATTTGGCTATAAAAACTGCTGTGTTGAGATGATCTTTTTAATCCCAACAAAAAAAAAGGAAAAAGGAGATACTCTGTTGGATGTATGTTCAGATCGAATATTTCAAGGCCCACCTTTTACGTGCTCTTTCCAATTTTCTTGGATTTTGAAATTTCTCATGATGCTGCATTTTAAAGAGTTCATGATGAGTCGGTTTAGGTCAAAATTCAACTTACAGAAGACTCCCTCACTAAGAGATAATTCCCCTGTATGGCAGCAAGTGTAATTAAAAATTGACAAATGAGATTAGCTCTCCCAAATAAAGTTCGAGGATTCCATTTCTTCTGTTACTTTCGAAGGGATGATGGAATATCAATTGCTCTTATACGAATGCCTACATCGATCATTTAGTTGATACATCATACATGGGAATGCTACTCATCATTTTCGGCCTTCTTAGTAGTTTGGTAAAAAAGGGTTGCACGTGTTAGTAGTTTGGTAAAAAAAAGGTTGTAAAAATTTAGCTTATAGAGGAATAGAATAGATTGCATGCTGGGATGGCGGTGCCTTATTTAATTTGACACCTAAATTGTAGTGGAGAAAATTGTAAATCCCCAAAACTTCAATGAAGATTAGAGAAATACTTCCTTTCAAGAATGCTAGATATGGACACTCATTAGAAAAACCTTTTTTTTTTTTAATCTACAACTCAATTCAACTCAACTGACATTATTCAAGTGATCATATTAGAAATATAAAAATTCATTGACTATAAAGCTTGTTTTATCTCTACAACTCAATTAAACTGACATTACTCAGGTAATTATGAGATTATTAGTTTCATTTTCAAATCTTTCCTTCTTTCTTCCTCTCTATTAACCAAGTCTTTCCTTCTTTCTTCCCGCTTGAAAGGCTTAAAGCCTCTATTGACCCAAAAAAAAAAAAAAAAAAAGGCAAACAAGGGTTAGCTTTGGAAGAATTTGGAAAGAAATTTATGTGTGATTAATCATCTTTATAGCTCTTAAGATCCCATAATTGAAGACTTCAGTACTACTCAATAATAAAGCGCACCCAACCGCGCGAGACTTGAATCACTGTTTAAGGAAGACATAATGATGGTAATGTTGGGAACACTAGCACGTTAATGCGGATTAACTACAGAAACAAAGAGCTTGAAGTCTAATCTATAATGTTGCTCAGAAATGTTCATGAATATAATATAACAAAGGAGGGGCATCTAGTGGGAATATAGATCAAGCATATCTTACCTAGTATCCTAGGTACCTTATCTGCAGAAATATTTTTTAGCTAGTAAAACCTATCCGGGCACATGCAGGAAAGGTTTATTTGCTTTTCATCCTTTTTGTTTATTCAATTTTTATGTTTTTGGGTGGGGAGAGAATTAAAAATGCTGGTCGGAGTCTAGGGGAATTCTTGTTCTTGAAATAATGAACAGAAGAGTCTTGAGACGGAAAAAAAATAAAATAAAAGAAAGACTCTTAATTGAGGACTCTATTCAGTTTTGCTCGTGCTTGTTTCACCAACAACAAATCAATGATGTTTAATTTCAATTTCTCATCTTGCTTTTCCATTTTTATATGTTCATATATTAATACTGGCTAGCACTGAATTGACTACAATAGTACAGCCTCCTCTTGCTTACACAAACAAAAATTGCAGGAACAAAAAAAATGCTGTTTATACAACAATAGCAGACAACCAATGTTTCCTGATACTACTAATCACAATGTGCTGCATTTAAAAAGCTTGGATTCTAACAGAGAGATTCTGAATGGAGGAAGGGTAACAGATAGAAATTATGACTGTATTCGAAAGTCATAGCAACTGGACAGATGGTAACGCTCAATGTGGATACCAGAGATGAAGATTTGCACATTCTGACTCTGAAAAGAACAATGTGAGAATACTTACACAAAAATAATGTGAAAAAAGAAATGCCCTAACAGGGCTCTCAAATGCATTCGTAGTTACAAAATCAAAGAAATCTTCCTTTAGAACCATAAAAAGAATTACATTGGACGTTCTTGGAGAGATTAACATTCTTTTAATCAATTACAACCATCAAATGTCGGTGTAGTTCTCAAGGTACTTAAGGGAAGGCAGGCAAAGCTATCGTTGACATCAGGCCATTAAGCCTTGCAAAAATGTCTATCTATCTTCTAATTAATCATCTGTCACTTTGAATATCAAAGAGAAAAAACGAAAAATGAAAGAGAAAATAGTCATATTTGCATAGAATTAAGGAGACATCACTTTACACCAGAAGATCATCAGCCCCTAAAAAAACTGGGACCATTCCTATGACACTGTTGTAGTCACTCCTCAACAGGAAATGATGTTCCGGCTGCAAGAAATTACACACACAAGAGTGCTCAGATCATAAACATCTTCCTTAATTTGATGGCAATCCAATTAAACCATCCTTAATCAGAAAAGGGATTTTATCTTATGCACTACCTGCATCATCATGGTTGTGTTCAGCTTCAGCCAGATCCCTCTGATGAGTTTCCATGCATTTCAGGAGGTACTTGAAGGTCTCAGTCTCGCACGGGATAGTGAGGCCACCGGTATGGTCAAAACCAAACTCCTCCTCAACCTTTTCCAGCAGCACCTTAAACAATGGATCACTAAGATAGCTAGTGGGGATGATGAACCTCCGCAGCTCAGGGCCAACATAAACAGCCAAGTATCCCTTAGGGACATCGTGGGGTGGTTCAGGACTCGCGCAACCATCCTCATCCGAGTCACAGTAGACATTGCAGCTCCTCAGCCTCCTAGATATTGCTGGTGAAATCCCTCCACGGCCTTGATTGTTGTTGCATTGCGTATTACTAGCATCTTCATCCTTCGGTCCAAGCGTGACATTTTGCCACTTTTGGAGGAACTCCTTGAGTCTAACAATTTGTCTGATTCCAGTTACCTTGCTTCCTCCATGGTCTTCCATTGATGCAAAATTAATTACTACAAGACTGGTGATGAGAAGAATACTGACCACCTTCGATTCAAGGACTTGATGATCCAGTTCCTTGTAGATTAATATGTCTCATCAGATCTTGTTCCACTGCATTTTATAGGATGATAAAGAAGATGCATGTGAACAAGTAACGACAGCAATTCACACTGAAGTTTAGGAGAATTTTCATAACAAAGTGCGATCTCGTCTCCGTACTGTGGTTTGAATTAGTATTACTTACGGATCAAGACAACAGTTAATTACAAGCTGGAGAAATCCCTTTATGATCATTAATTAAATCACTATAAATTTTGTGCCAATTAATTCATTATTGATTCCAATAGAACAAAGCTAATTTAGTCCCTGTAGTTATTTTGATTTGTTTAAGAGATACGCGGACGTAGAGCATCATGCCCTCACATGATCAACATAATCTAATGCCTTTCCTCGACTAGAGATTAAAAAAATTTATGTCACTAACAAAAGTGGTGTTTCCAGCATTACATACACTAGAAAATTAATTTTCCTGTTTGAAGCAATCCAAGGTAAGGTCTAGAGCGAAATGCCTTCTTCTTTTGAGTTGTGCTGTCAGGCTTTTGACAAACAAACAAGATGCTCTACTTAAACAAACCATGAAATCTGATGACTGCCAATATGGGAGTATTCGAATCAAACACCGGCCTTCAAGAAGCAAGAAAAATGCAATGAACATAATGATCATGCATCTATTTATATAGTATTTTCAATTTTGTCCCTTTTGGAGGAATAAATTTATAGATATGTCCAAATGTCCTGGCAAGAAATCTTATGTCCACACAGCTCGTATCCAATTCTAATTAATAATTATCACGTAATTCTTTGCTTTTTGGTTATAACTGCAGATATAGTGCACCAAAATATGAATTTAGATTTTTTTTTAAAAATAAAGATGCAACTATCGGATTATATGATTATGATTGTCAAATTAAATGGGGACAGAGATAAGAAGTTAAAATCTCTAGATCCTTAAAGGCAGGTGAGACATCTGTTCTTAACCACCCAACCACTGAAACACACACAAAAACACACAAGGACAAGAAAGAAATTAAGGTCGGCATATAAAGAGGGAAGGAAACATTAAGTAAGAAAAGGAAGAAGCGGAAAGGTGATGTGTGAAAAAGGCGAAGAAAATGAAACTAAAGCATCAAGAAATGATAGTAAAAATTTCCATTACCTAAAATTAAGCTATAAGAAGAAATTCATCGCATTGAAATACATGATGCATAATTTTCCAAGGTAAATTGGTGAAACGTTTTATCAAGGACAATTAGTCTGTATGATCATGCCAGCAAATGCAGATAGATGGCACAGAAAAAAGAGAGATGGGAATAGTGTACCAGAAAAAGCTAAGGCGGAGATGAAGGAAGGAAGGAAGGAAGGAGGCAGAGGGGCCGTCAACTAGCGATCATGTAAAGATGAAAAGTCATTATCAGAATAATGAGTTATTCATGCATGAAAGAAGAGGGGCTCCAGGGGAGGAGGACTGCGGAGGAGAAGGGTAGGAAAAATGGACAGCCTTTTTCTCTTTTGAGTTTCGTCTCTGAAGAAAAAGATTTCAGAACATTACTCCACCATCCTCCTCCACCCCACCCCACCCCACCCCCCCCAAAAAAAAAGATAAATAAATAAATAAATTAGTTGTACCAAAAAATTGAGTAACTTTTAAGAAACAAAAACTCAAAAAGAAACTTGAACCCACCTTTCAGCTTTGTTTAAGTACGTTTCATTTTTTGTCGCAGTGAGTTTCTCCAGCTCTTCTGGCTTCACCTGCTTTTGCGATGTTGGACCATATCATAGGATTATAAATGGCCATTGACTTTTAACGTTATTGCTACTAACACCAAAATGGGCTCCAAAAAGATTCAATTACTTTTAAGGAAAATTAGAAATCTTGATTTGATGGGATCAGCAGAACCGCAGCTAAAATGGTACCTCTCGCGACGGATTAACTTAACTTGGTTTCTACTTAACGTTGAACGTGTGATGTAATTATGATGCCTTCGGCTTCAAAACTCTTATGCCGTCCTTGGCATTTTAGGGCGGCTAATTAAACTTTTCTTTGTTATCCTTTCGAACGCATGCTTCAGTGTGCGCTATTGTAGAAGATTGAATATTAATCGGTCTTCTGTCGTAATTAGACGTAAGTGATTTGGTTTATTTATTGCATGACAATCCACATATAGTGGATTAATAGGGTTGAGATTTTTTTTTTTCTGCTGTTTTTGTATCTCATGCAACTTTGTTTGTTTTTTGGTATAAACCACAGGTATCCACATCCGTTTTACAGTTTGCGACTAATTCTATTCGAACTATCTTTCTAGGGAAAGTAGCTTTCCCAATATTGATTTTTCCATTTCCATGAATTTCAAACTCAAGATCTCACGATTAAAGAATGCAAATCTCTTCTATATGCACCAACATTCATTGGCCATGCAACTTTGTTTTACATCTTAACATTAGCCGTGTGTATCATTTCAAATTGTGTGTCGAGAATTGACAATGTATATATCAATAGAGCCCAACCCAACCAAATTAATTCAGATTTTCTATTCAACTTAAAATGATGTCATCTCACTTAATACGATGTCATTTCACTTAATAAAACTATTAGATTTATTAGGTTGGACTGCTATCTATTGGCTTTATTAGATTGGACACATTAGCAGCTTTATTAAATAAAACACGTTAGTAGTTCATAAAGCATGCTAGTAGTTTTAATAAGTGAAATAATGTCCTCTTAAATTGAACAAAGAATTTAGAAAGCAAATCCAAAGTGCCCAGCCCAGCCATATTGAACCACCAAAAGGCATGATGTGTGTACCATGAATGTGATGGGTTTACACGAACGCTCAGCCCAAGTCCAAAATGAAAAGAAAGTTCTAAAAAGATAGGCCCAATATCTGGCCTATGTCCTTCACAAGGTTATCAAGCTTGTTACTCGAGCCCACGTTAGATCTCTTGACCTTTGTTATTTTATTGTTTTATTTTGACCTTATTTTCTGATATATATATACATATAATACTAATAATAACTTTACAAAAATTTTTTAACTATTAGCTAAATATTCAATGCAAAATGAAGTCTAAAATTCACTTTGATTTTTTCAATTTATTTTTCCATATTTGATAGCAAAAGTAAACTTATAGTGGTCATTTATTTTTTTGGTCAATAACTTGAAATATGTGAAAAAATTCAAGTAAACCAAAAATAACAAAATCATCATTTTATTGCACAAATTATGTTATTATTAGTTTTCAAATTATGATATATATGGGTATGTTTCATAATATATATGTGTGTGACTGGTTTCGTGTATGTGTGTCTATAGTCTACACACACACACACTCTCTCTCTCTTATTTATTTGTTTTATAGGCCGGGAATGAGAAGAGAGTATCCTCTCCCGCCACTCGCCCTGCTTAAAGTCAGGGAGAAAAACTCCCTCCCTTCTAGTCCATATTCCATATCAAATTTTTGTAAAATCTGTTTGCAGGTTTGGCATATAGAAAATCTTTTTCAACCCTTAGATAATAGTTAAAACTATCGAAAGAAAACCCAAAATCACAGAAGGATAGCCCGTAACCAAAAGCACAGAGTAGAATGGTGGATGAAGGGGCAATGCCATCGTTTCAATGAGAACATATATAATGTGAATAGGCGGGCCGGGTTTTATATTTGAACCCTTGCAACGGCCTCTTGCTACCAATCTACAAAAAGAAATTACGGGTTTTTTGGAAATATTCTTACAATACCATTTTTAACTACCTTGTTACATGCATTATATCTCAAAAAAAAAAAAAAAAGAGTATTACAGTATTATTTTTCTATAAAAATTATCAAAGAGAGCAAAAATGTTTTCGATTGGCACAAATGCTGCGTTGTAATTGTGAAAGCCGAAGTTTGAAAGGTAAATGAAATTAACAACGAGTCTAAACTGCATATGAGAGTTAATGTCTTGTAAAAGCTTACTTGTTCTTCTTAACAAAAGATTTACAGTTTTGTAAAAAAAAAAAAAGAACAAGAACGTGTCTAAACTCTAAGCTGTTTAGATAGCACAAGAAAAGATACGCTGTAGATTCTTGCAGGGGTAAAAACACGTGCGGGCGGCTAATATTTTAGTTGAGTTTTACCTTCTCAATTTGATATTTTTAAGAATGTTTGTCACATTTTAAAACTTTCTTTCACAAAAAAATGACAAATATTGCTCAGCTGTGGCTTTCAGATTAACCCTCAAAGTCTTAAGAAAGTTGGTAATTGTATAATAAAGACAAGGAATTAATGTAGTGGCAATTATTCGGGATCACAATCAACTACCTTATCCTAATTCAAAAAGTAAACCACTTAAGGTATTCCCACTGCTAAGGGATGGGAGTTCGAGTTCAAATTCCTGTTTGCATGTAAGTTAAAAAATTATGTCACCACGTCAACCACTGCAATATCTCTGCCCACCTAACAAATACCATATGTTTTCACACATGAGCCTGCCTACGTAACAGATGCTCCGTTTGAATTTGAATAGAAGGAAAGTTACAGTACAAGAAAGTGAAGTGAAAGAAAGCGAGATAAAGAAAAATGAAAATAAGTTTCTCATGCGTTTGGTTATAAAAAAATATTTCAAAGAATATAATTAGGAAGTTAATGATAATTAATAGCAGTTATTAAAACTTCTATGAGTAACTAACTTTTTTTTTTTAAATCTAAAAATTTTGTAGGACATAAAATACAAGAAAGTACTTGGAAAATGTAAGAAAGATTCACATTAAATTGACAAAAGATAACAATTAGATTAGCCACCAATTCTAGGGCAGTTATTGAATTAGTTTTCCATTTTCATTGAATCACCACCAAAAGATGTTTTCAAAGCTTCAATTAAGAATGACAAATCAAATAAAGCTTCTATGAATAGCAAAGCCAGCAATTCTTGTTCAAGCAAAATCCACCAACTAATCAAAAGCTAAGAATGAAAAAGACCTACTAAGAAAAATCCCTAAAGCTAGTGAAAATAAAGAATAATCTCCCTTCCAACAAGAGTTTGAGTCCTGGAATTTGTCCAATTCAAAATTCCTAATTGTCTTTGATGAAATTCTTATTTCCAAATATTCAAGAATTGTCTTCCAACTTTTATCATTTCCACAATTTTAATTCTCCAATGATAAACAAAACAAATATAAGTAGAATGCAATTAACACAATATTTTTTAAATGACTCAATTAAGGACTAAATAAATTCACGATCACACTAATGTTTCACGAGTTTACACTAAATATAGTAAGGATTACATGAATTGATTTAAACTAGACAGAACTCAATTTGTGCAGCCTTGAATCCCATGAACGACGAGTCATGATACAGTATGGGGTTTCAACATGAGAAAAATGCAGCTAGCCTGATGAATTCTTTATTTTATTTTATTTTAATTACGTGACAAATATTCTAGAGCTTCGACATGAAGAAACGCGTCCTCATGAAGTCGGTTTTTGTTACGTATTGTGCAACTCGGGCAGCCTCATATATTCAAATGACTTTACGGTCTTTTTGTGTAAAATGTGCATAATTAGTCGCCGAAGCTCCCAATGAAGTGAATCGAGTCATTTAGAGAACATTATCGTTATGAAATCGCTGCATATACATGCAGAAAAAAGTTTGTGAATAACTTAAGCAAGACCTTTCATTTCACTTCATTTCCATGTTGATTTCTCATATTCAATAACTGTTGAAATTGGTTCCCCTTTCAAAATTTGATGCTACGAAGTTAATATAGGAGCGAAGAAACAAACTTTCATGGCATTTATAAGAAGACAAGAATATAACTGGTTTCTTACTTTCTTGAACAGGTTCTTCTATATCTTTGATTGTTTCCCGTCTAAAGAATATCTTAGCACTAGCAATTCACTCGTTTGGTTCTCTCCCGGAACTCGTCCATTCACCAGAACTTGCCCTTTGACTCCTTGATGGATGGAGGAAAGACTGCATTTGATTGTTTAATGGCATTCCCCGGACAGTCGGTTCAGTATTCAATTTGTGAACCAGTCCTGATTCAGAAAACATTGCTTATTTCTGTCAAACTCAAATCCTATAATAATATGACAACATAACTGAGTACTTTGAAACCAGCAGCTGTTAAAATGTAGCATCTGTCTAACGGGTGCCTGTAGTATATTAATGTAAGGGAGGATAATAATTATTAGTATATGTATTTTGGATATGAAAGATTAATTAGGAAAAGTAAATAAATGTAAGGGAGGGTAAATAAGATTAAATAGGAAAAGAACATAAATGCAAGAGAGGGTGATAATTGTTAGTGTGTGTACATAACTACATATATGTAAGATAAGTGAACTTTAGGTGTCTTAATGCACTCATTAGAAAAATCCTAAAATGTAATAGTGTATTAATTAATCAACAGCATGTTAATGTAACAAAAATATTCATTAAACCGTGGAATTAGTGGAAAGTTTACAAGAAATCAGTTTGTAATCCAAGGGCGTCCAATCTGCGTAGAAAATTAAGTATATGGTATTCTTTACGGACACGGGGCCATAATTATCAGGAAAATCATTCGAGCCGATTTGTTGCAAAATGCACAGAATATAACTCTGTATGTATATGATATAATTCACTTTCAATAATGTGTAACTATAGAGTAAAATTTTGTGAGTTCCACAAATGATGTGAAAAAATAATGTACAAGATGTAATTTGGCCCTTATATATATATATTTTTGGCCAAATCTTGGCCATGAACCTTCCCGCCCCTCCCTCTTCTTTACCACATTTCAAATGTCTTCTTACTCCCCACTAGCTAGCCCCAAAAGGAGAATGGATTTTCTTTCTTTGCTCATCTGTAATAGAGTGATTGCACAATAAATCCATAATTAAGAAACACAAGTATACTAACATCTCAGCACTAGTACAGTAGCCGGTTCTCTAGTATGTTTGCGCTTATACAAATGTCGTCTAGCTTTGCACTACCGATACCGACTATGGTAAGACGATGTTAATTAATTAACGACATTTTTTAATGTTATAAATGTCAAGTCAAAGATGCTAGGACATTTAGGGCCCGTTTGGCAAGTGAAAAACTGTAACTTACTTTCGAAGCTGTAGAAAAACTTTTGGAATGTGTAAAAACTTTTCATTATTTTTGTTTTTTTCCTTTTTTCTTTTTCCTTTTCCTTTTCCCTTTCATTTTTCTTTCTTTCTTCTTCTTCTCCCCCAACCCACTGCCCTTACTTTGCTGGCACCAGCGACCAGCTGTCTTTTTTCTTCTTTTTTTTTTTCCCTTTCTTTCTTTCCTCTCCCTCCTCTCCTCCCACCCCTCTTCCCCTCCCCCACTCTCTCCCCCGCCACCTCCGCTGCCACCCTCTCTCTCCCTCTCCCCCGCCACCCCCATTGGGACAAGATCGGGGAGGGGAGGGGAGGAGGAGAGGAGAGGGAGGGAAAAGGAGGAAAGAAGTGTATATTTGGTATCGATAGCTGGTTTGGGCAGTGAAGAGGAAGGAGGAAAAAAAAATTTTTTGTGTGTATTTTTTATGTAAGAAAAAGGAAAGGAATGAAGGAAAAAAGTTTTTTTGTATAGTGTTTTTGGGTATGTATGTTAAAAACTTTGAGAATTTTTAGAGGGTTCATGTAATTAAAGTAAGAAAAAAATAAATTTTTTACAAACTGGCCAAAAAACTCGTTTGCCAAAAGAGGCCTTAATTATTGAACTTGGAAATTTGAAAAGAAACAAGTTTGTATTCCAGGAGTGTCAAATAAACATATTTACAAGAAATCCGCTTTCATTGTAGACCACTTAATTGTCTGCTTACTTCAAACTATCTCCAATGGAGAATATGTATTGGGGTTTCCTTATTTGCTATATTCTCTGTATTGGAATGATTGCAAAATAAATCCATAAGAAACACAACTATTCAAGGCTCGAACTATTGCCAACACATAATTTATCTTGGAATCCGGCCTGACAAAATCGGTCAGTCGTAAATTTGACTCCTATTCAAATGTTTCCCTCAGACACGGTGGAATTACAAATGGCACGCATGCACACAGAGATATAGTCTAAACCCTCTTTGACTACTGCTCTAAACAAGCTTACCACTAGTTGAATGTTTAGTTGAGGGTAAGTCATATGTCTTGATCCACCCAACTACCTATGACACATCACACACATTTAAGTGCAAGACAATGTGTCAATGAACCTTTAGGCCCTGGATTAAAAAAAAAAGTTTTTTTTCCTTATATTAGCAAAGCCTGGTCACTCATTTTCATCTTTATATTAATCATATCAATCTCATTTTCCCAAACAAAAAAAAAAGAAAAGAAAAAAGAAGAAGAAGAAGAAGAATTGAAGTTACTTATGCCTTTGACCAACAACAACAACAAAATCCCTTTTTTTAAGAGTATTCCACAATCATACATCTAGACGTTATCAAATTATCTAAGCATTATTATGAGACTTTTACATGAGACACCGTGAAATGTTTCACAAATTTGCTCCTGCTCCCACTTTGATCTATTAGATGGTGGTTCACTTTAGTTTGTATTTTTTATTTCCGGGTTCATTGCCAAAACATAGAAAGAAGCACATAATATCGTAAAAAAAAAAAAAAAAAACCTAATATATTCTAAGCGATCAACCTTAATAATTCACTTAGAAAATAGCACTCATAGGTTTCCAAAAAAGGGTTCACCATTAGTACAAAGTACAAGAATGGTAAACCAATCCATGTTGTACTTCTTGATTCATTGCGCGTACTCATAGAATATGCGATAGGAACCACGGCAAATGAGTTTTAGGCTTTTAGTTGCTTCAACTGTTATCAAAACAGGTGGCGTTTTCAAAATTGAAAAGAAAAAAATTCGATATTGTCAAGGGAGGATAGGCGCCTGATCATTTTGTTATTTCATGGTTCCTTTTTTTACCCTTTTTGTATTCTCTTATTTCATGATCAGAAGTAACTAAAATTTTTCTTCAACTTGATGGCCGCAAAATTACATTTCAAGATCGAGTTCAAGGTTAGAAGTAGTTTTGCGGGCATTTTTGCAGCATCCCACTTTCTTCTGCCTGCTTGATATCGAACTCGAAAGCTTCTCCAAAACCTCCAAGATGCAAGCCCTTATGAAAAATCCAGGGACAATATATATATATTGTTCCGTTTCTTTAATCTAAAGACTTGTATAATTCTATATTATCAAGGTCACAACAAGCCAACAAGGTGATCTTAATCCTTGTCTTATTGATCTTTCTTTCAGGTGGAAATGCTTTTTCACGTCTAGCATTGGTCTGTCTGGACGTGATATGCGATATATGCCAAATTGAAAGCAGAAGGAAGAAAAAGAATTTGAGGATCGAGACAGCTACACAGCATGAATTTAATTGAAGCGAGAGAGGGGAACCAAACTTAATCTTCTAATGTGTTACTGATCATAAGTTGACCATTTTAATTTATGTGCCCTGCCTTCCCAATACCAATTGAAGAATTTCCATTCGAATATTGACCATATCAAATAGTGGTTGCCATCTTAGTTCTAGACATTCCTTGCGAACAAGATGATGAGTTGGTACTCAAACTTCTCTAATGGACCTCGAGACACTTGTACGTTCAATTTGATATTCCACCAACTATTTTCTAGAATCGACCCCTTCAACCCCTCCCAATCGTGGCCTGGCCCCATAGCCCAAGCCAAAATATACCCAAAAAAACAGGCGTTCTAGAAGACTTGGTACTGTAGGGAAAGGAGGGAAGTGGGGGACACGAATACGATTGTTAAGATGTGCTTAGGTTGTTTATTACGCTGGCCTGATCGATAAATTAATCCAGCTTTGCGTATTCTATTCTGAGTTTGTTGAGTAATTGAATGTTTCAAATTGAAGCCTTGTTAAGTAGACAGACTTCCTGGTTTCTGCATAATTAACTAGGTAGGGTGCGGTGCTCCTCAGTTGAATCTGAATTTCCTTGAAATATATGTGTAAACTTAACCAATTCAAGCAGCATTCTTAATTATAGGGAGCTTTAGTTTATCGAACAAACACCAATAAAACAAAATACTCTTGTAGCTGAAGAGGTTTATTTGTTCTCTGGGTCAAAGAGAGTTGGAGAAGGTCTCCATCATTTGCTGAATGATTAGATTAGCTAATAGTTAATGGCAAATTTTTCAACTTATGACGGAGGATGCATGAACTTCAGGCACATGCACTATATTTACTTTGACACCAGCTTTCATCTTTTGTCTTTCTCCTTTATAGTAAGTTTGTCCAGTTGGAAAGAGCAAGAAAATGACAGCAATGAGTTTAAACGGGTAATTATATAGTTTACCTCGATCCAGTGTACCTTTTTTTTTTTTTTTTTAACATTAGCAGATTTAGATTATGACACATAATATAAATTTAAATTTAAAATTCAAATCATGTATATGTAGCATATATTCAAAGCTACTAGTATAAGAAAAATAGTTCACTGTTAGTAATCCAAAAATTAAACTAGGGAAGCTAATTATTTTCCAAAGTTGATAATCATCACTATCAATCCTGATCATACAAAATAAAAAACAGATTTAACAAGATATTGGGTTAAGAAAAGAAAAAGGAAAAACATTATGATTGTATAAATATATAGAAAAGATGCATGAAAATATATACCGACTGAGAAGAGATTTGTGGGTGAGGGTTATTAGGTAAACATTTAAAAGTGCTTGTAACTTCTAGGGACTAATGGTTTGGAACATTCTTATGAATATTAATAGCAGAACAGTCCTGTAATTTTGAAATTTATAAACATTTAGTTTAATCTATTAGAACCCTCAACCATTAGTTAAATGTTTACCATGATTAAGGGTTTGAGCATTTGCCAGTCATAAAATACTATCGAATTTAAACGTTCAATTGCTTCACGAAATTAAAAAGTTTGACTATAAGCAAATAAATAAATAAATAAGAAAGCAAAAGAAGATAATAAATTCAGGACTTTTGAGTCACTTACGGTCATATACTACTATTTTATTAATGAAAAATATTAATTACACTCTCCTTTTTATTAATCACACCTCACTATCATTCTTATCATATAGCTTTCATCTATAAGACTATATGATAAAATAAATAATGGGAGTATGATTAGTAAACAATGAAGTGCAATTAACATTTTCCTATATTAATCTATTACAATACTCAACCTCCTAGTAGAAGTCTAAAGCCACTTGTTTCTATGTCTTAATTAGGAGACCAGTCTACAAAACACTCAATGCCATCTTCAACACTGACCAATCAAATCTCTTCAAGAGAATGAAAAAGAAAGAAAGAATTACATCATGGGTAATGAAATAGGTGATTAAAACTTAACAACAGCACCGGAAAAGGCAAAATCATGCAAAGTTGGACGAGGAAGATGGATCACCGGAATGCCAGATAAGAGGCATCTTCCGGTATATGTTCACCTGATAATTGATTCTTTCCATGCAAAATTACTTTGATCCACATCAGAACTTGCATACAAAAGCTAAGTATTCGTAATTTTCTGCTTGATGTCCTTTCTTCCATTCAATTGAGTTGATTCTAATGAATAAATTGACTAAAAATATCAGAACTTGACTTTTTTTTTTGGGTCAAGAATACAAAAGAATGATTATGGTATATGCATATTATCTAGATTGAAAATTCCGTCCACCTTCCCATGCGAACCAATGAATTAGGTGGGACATTCTCGTCTATCCCAAAAAAAAAAAAAAAAAAAAAAAAGCTGCGAATTGGTGTAAAATCTGGAAAGGATAATCAGCATGTTACCTTTAATCTGAGATAGTTAATGGCTTGAACCTCCATTCTTTCTGCAGTCTCAATTTAGTTCAGAATGAACACATCCGGCCGTCATCCAAATTCAACAACGATGGTAAGCTAGAGGCATGCCTGTCACCATGTTAGAAGGGTTAATCAGTTTTTCATCCAGCCCATTTCTCCATTTTCCTTTATATATATATATATAAGATTACAGATGCTATAACTTTGAGAGTTATACATGTCTATAAAATAATTTTAAAGTGAATATACTCTCACGATTGCATCAGACGTTTACGTTGTATTTAAGATTTTAAAAAATGTCTGTGATATAATTATTGTCCTTTCTTTTATTTTTATAGTGCCTTTTTTTTTCCTTTCGATCAAGCTGTGATCTCAGAAAATTTGAGAAGATTTTTAACACCCACTAGATTCATGACATTTCAGAAATCCTACTTACAATTTATACGATTTAACTTCAATAAAAAATGACTCAAGTCGCACCTTGCACTCCTACCTAGTCCTTATCAGTAATGGGATCTCAAATCGAATTCATCAAAGTTCAAACCAAGTTGTTTTGCTATTCCTGATGAATTTTATTCATAGGTTAAATTGTGAAACGAAGGGTATACCTGTTAATATATCCAATGGTGATAGTACATATACGGTAAGTGTGTACAAGATAAATTCTAAGATTAATTGATATTTAACAGTCAAAGGCTTTCTCTTTTTGCATGTGAGGGTGAAAATAATCTCTGCAAGTTATATTACTGCCACCAGTTTCAAAAAAAAAAAAAAAGACATTATTACTGCCACCTTTTTCCTTGCCCCACATAATCCTTTCCTTTCTAAATTACCGAAACAGAAACAAGAAAAAGGCTAATCGAGACGAGTACAATTTGAAGTTTTTTTTTTTTTTTGGGGTGGGGTTGGGGAGGGGAATCTAATTGCTCAAGATTAGTCTGGATCCTGTCTATTTGATGATGTTTTGACCCAGTTATACAATGTTCCTGCATTCGGTTAGGCTGTAGCATTCACCAAACTAATCCTGGCACTAATCATGATACTTGTATCGGTCATCCATTACATACTAAACGCAGTATCCTTAGTTTAATTCCAGGTTGTCCAATTAATTATCCATGGATCAGTACCAGTAGTCGTAAAGAAAACCTACACCTATTTTAAACCTGTTAACATTTACGTCCTCTTCTACATGGCGCAATTCTTGCCGTGGATTCAGCCAAACAAAGAATAAAATGAAATTCATTCCTCTTCCCTCCCTTCTGTATAACATTCATGTCTTCAGTTTCCACACTAAAGAGTAGGAGCAAAGAAGTACCATACTAGATAGAACAGTAAAGAGTTTGGTAATCAAAGCAGGAAACTTAAGCCAGCCCACCAATCTCTCCAACAAATGTGCTGCAGTACTACTACCTCCTCTCCCAGTACTACAAAGGTTCACCCCATAAGAACATTTTGTACTAGGAGCAAAACGAACACACACAGTCACATAGTAGCAGCCAATACAAATAAAAGATTAACGGGTAAAGATAAATCACTTTCTCGTTCAAGATCATGTATTCGAATTCCGTTACTAATGCAAGAACCGTGTTAATCATTAGTAGCGAATTGATATTGAAATCACCCAAACTTTTTAGTGTCAAAATAGAAAGGTTAAAAAAAAAGGTCACACAGTAGCAGAAGAATGAACAAAGAAGTATACATATGTTGTTGGGATCCGTATGCGGAATACACGACTATTGAGAAATCAAATACACAACAATTTAATGACAAACAAGCAACAAGCATGAAAAACAAGCCATACACAATATTTAACGTGGTTCGACTCTATCATTAAATCTACATCCACGGAGAGAAACCCGTTCTTTATTATGAAAGAAAAACCGAATACAAGAATACAATTGGAACCCAAACCCAATCTCTTGTATAATTTCTTTCACCTCCCAAGAACCCTCTCTCACCCCATGTATAAGGTTACATGTTGCCCCTTGTGTGTCCCTTTGTGTAATATGTCAAATCCCACTTATTTATAGACCATATTACTTGGCCAATTCCTAAGTAATAATAGGAAATAACTACTAGTTTCAAATTCTATACAGAATAGGAAATAACTTCTAATTCCTAAACTCATACAAATAGGAATTTCTTTTACTACCACTCCAAGTAACTAAAACCAACTAGAAAACTAATTACTTGACACACAAAATAAGAAACCTGCCTAAAAAAAATTAAGGCAATTTCCTAACAAATCTCCACCTTGGCGAATATTTCTTTTAGCAACCATTTGCCTTCAACTACCATGTAATATGGCACCGAACTACACACCCTGAATCAATACAGTCCCGACACCAATTGATTCAATTGGCAAATGAACATGTGTAGTTACTCTGAATCCAACCTCCAATTGACTCGCAAGAAAGTGCCTCAATTCACCATCTCTCTTTCGCAGGATTTCTTCTCACCACCACTTGCAACTTGGGATTCCCTTTTTTTTGTTCGTGACCATTGAGGTAACCAAGTGGTAAAATCACCATATTTCTTCCCATCCTCAGGACTGTCTCGCCATGTGTGGTTTTCAAGACTCCACCTTCAATGAAAATCTTGTAGCCATCAGAGTCTCTTGGAGCATGGAAATTAGGTTCCTTTACTTCTTTAGGACTATGCCGCACCACCTAAAGAACATAATTCGAATTTAAAAAAAACCACTAGGATGAAGTATCAACTGCTGGTGTTGTGAGAAACTTTCCAACAATTCACATCCAAAATCGACATTGGACTCCACCTTTTACTTGACTCTTGAATCAACAGCCAAAATTCACCGTCAAGAATCTCCATACTTTCTGACTTCTCATCCTTCACCTTCAATGCTTCTTGTCAAGCCATTGACACAAGGATATCACCCATTAAATTGTTGAATTGGTAAAGCCATCAACCCACTTGATCTCAATAGTCTACCAGGATCCAACCATGAGCCCGCTCTAATACCAATTTGTTGGGATCTGTATGCGGAATACACGACTATTGAGAAATCAAGTACACAATAATTTAATGACAAACAAACTATAAGCATGAAAAACAAGCCATACACAATATTTAACGTGGTTCAATCCACCATTAGTCTACATCCTTGGAGAGAAATCCATTCTTTATTATGAAAGAAAAAGCTAATACAAGAATACAATTGGAGTCCAAACCCAATCCCTTGTATAATTTCTCTCACCTCCCAAGAACCCTCTCTCACCCCATGTATAATGCTACATATTGCCCCTTGTGTGTCCCTTTGTGTAGTATGTCAAACCCTACATATTTATAGACCATATTACTTGGCCAATTCCCAAGTAATAACAAGAAATAACAGCTAGTTTCAAATTCTATACAAAATAGGAAATAACTTCTAATTCCTAAACTCACACAAATAGGAATTTCAAATTCTATACAAAATAGGAAATAACTTCTAATTCATAAACTCACACAAATAGGGATTTCTTTGACTACCACTCCAAGTAACTAAAACCAACTAGAAACTAATTACTTGACACATAAAACAAAAAATCTGCCTAAAAGAAATTAAGACAATTTCCTAACATATGTATGTGTATATATATATTGTATATTGCAGGATTGGAATTTCTTAACAAACCCCAACTACTCCCAAAGGCACGACTAAGGCACAAGAACTAAATTAAAGCGTTGAAATCGTGTGCCCCCAGATCAGTTGAGAGGTGTTTGTTTTGTTTACATACTTTCATTTCACAAAAATAATTACGACTCGAAATTATACCTTCACCACCAAGCGTGTGATCCAAGCTCCACCCCCTTGCACTTCTGACTTCTCCTCCTCCTCCCAGCCCTGCCTCCTCCCATTCTTTTTCCAGTCATCGCCAAATATAGTGTTCAATTCTTCCCCGGACGTAAATGTTTTTGCATAGATAGATATCCAAAAACAAAGCTACTCCATAAACTACTGATCAATTAACAGAGTATTCCCTCACTAGCTACCCGGCTAGCATTTTGGAAATGGTCCCGGTTTTGAAGACGCCGTCATTGGGAAGCGGCTCCAAGCGTTCGAGTTACAGCCGCTCGTTCGACCTGCCGGATGCCTCTCGACACCACGGCTATGTCGGAGGAGCAATGCTGCCGGTGTTTCTCAACGATTTGAGGAGAAGCTCAAGCAGCCCCGAGCAGGACTTGGTCGAAGTCACGCTAGAGCTCGACGATAATTCTATTGTCTTATACAGTGTTGAGCCTGCAGGCGGTGGCGGTGGCGGAGGAGGAGGAGGAGGAGGAGAAACAGAAGGAGAAAGAAATGGTGAAGTCGTGTCTCCTCAGAACGCGCATGGCTTTTTGTCCAGAAGTTCGTCGGCTTTAAGGAGGAAATTCTCCTGGCTAAAATCACCGGCGTCGTCGTCGAGAGCGTCGTCTGAAGTCGGTGACCAGTGCTCAACGACGTTAGTGGTGGATACACGAGAAGAGATGAAGGCGAAAGCGAAGCTAATGAGGATGAAATCGAGCGCCCAGAGAGCTCTGAAAGGATTGCGATTCATCAGTAGAACTACGGGAGATTGCGACGCGACTGAGCTGTGGAGAAAGGTGGAGGAACGGTTCAACTCCCTGGCCAAAGATGGATTGCTTTCTCGAGAAGATTTTGGTGAATGCATAGGTAACGACCAGAGACAGCACTACAGTACTACTAGCTATGCATGGAGTACAACAAGCTCTACTACTACTACTGTTACATTACGACAAAATCTTAACCATTGCTTTTGCATGAAGACGTTGTTTCTTGCGTGTTTCTTTCTTTCTTTCTTTCTTTTTCCTCTCTCTCAAAATTATCTCTGTTTAAATGTTGAAATTCACTAGGGATGGCGGATTCGAAGGAGTTTGCGGTGGGGGTTTTCGATGCATTGGCCCGTCGGAGGCGGCAGAAGGTTAGGATGATAACCAAAGCAGAGCTGCATGATTTTTGGATGCAGATTTCTGATCAGAGTTTCGACGCCCGTCTCCAAATCTTCTTTGACATGTGTGCCTCCTTTTCCTTTCTTTTCCTCCCCTTTTTCTTCTTTTACCCTCGTCATATTTCAAGGGATTTTCTTCTTATGGTCCAGTTTCGTGAATTTAATTCTGTTTTCAATTCCATGCGTTCTTGAAATTGGGAGGGTTTTTAACTTTTTTTTAACAGCATAGGCAGGAGACTTTGCGTTTAAGTCTACTATGCAAATGATTGGCAGGGAATTGTAGTTTATGGTCTAACTGTAAAGAATAAACTACATCAAACTAGTGAGGGTGGAGCAGTACATCATATAGCATCAGCAGATTGAATTAGGAGATGGTGACTGAAAATGATTTCATTCTCCATTTCTTGGAGATGTCACGGATTCTTTTTCTTTTTAATCTTTGTTTCCTTTTTCGTTATTGAATTATAGGGTGGATAGCAATGAAGATGGAAGAATCACAAGGGATGAAGTCCAAGAGGTAATGAGATAGTTAAAATACATTTTCAATTATGAAAAGGAAAGCGATTTGTTGATTTCTAGTCAACCTATGTTTTATCTAACTTACTTCAATAACTGCAAAGATTACTACTATTTCCTAATGACTTGAAAGATTTCGTGAATCCAAAACCATGTTCTCCCTTGCCTGTTTTACCAAATTTTTAACCCAAGGTTCCCTTTTTTTAGCTCAGTTTTATCTACTTCTCCTTTGTGGTTTTCTTGTAACAATCAGGCTGTTCCGACAACCTTGCCTATTTGAGAGAACATATGGTAATTGGTGTTACGATTTTTCAGTTAAGGAAAAGTAGTTGGTAGGAATATGCATCTCCGAGGCAACTTATTTTTCTTTTCCTTTATTTGGGTTTGACCTTGGGATAAGCCTAATCTTCATCTGGAAAAACAGCTAATCATGCTGAGTGCTTCTGCGAATAAGTTGTCCACATTGAAAGAACGTGCAGAAGAATATGCTGATTTAATAATGGAAGAATTAGACCCAGAAAATCTCGGTTACATTGAGGTATTAACTATTAATTAGATTAGATTAAATTAAATTAAATTAAATATTTACTGTTTTTGACATCTCTGTCGGGATTTCGTATCTCATGGGGAACTCTCTTATCTCACCCTTCCAATTATTGGGATTGTCTCCACTAATTGTCTTGTCCAAACAAGATTCCTGTTTAAACCATTTCGACATGTATGTACTAAAATGGTAGTAGTAAAGAAGAGCCATGATTGATCAATTTTTATGCTAAACAGCTAAGCTTTTTTTTTTTTTTTTTTACCAAATAACCTGAACTCGATACATAAACCTTGGCCCTTCACCCCAAGTCTTAAAGGTAAATGGAAAGATAGCTGAATAGGCCTTCTCTAACAACACCAATGACATGAGTTATCTAATCTTTTCTAATCTACCCTGTGCATTACTTGTTACAACTTTTTTCACTTTGACTTTCTGTTTCGAATTTTAATGAATATTTTCCGTGTCCATAGTCACTGTTACCCACTACAAAACCATACCCAAAAAAATAATGATGATGATGATGAAGCTACAAACTCAGAAAAAATGTTTGTCAGTCCTAGGCTGCCTTCGGCAACAACTCCAAAATTCTGTATTTTTCAGTCAACAATAATTTGATCTCTGTTCCCATCAACTCATTTTTTTTATCCATTTTTCGCACTTGCACTGAATACGCCTTGTTGATAAGGATGTGTTTGAAAATTTTTAACATGAAACAGACATTTGATTAGGAACTTCCCAACATATGTTACATGCAAGATAAACTGGAAAAAAAAATAAAAGAAGAAGAAGAACAACTAAATAAATGCCGAGACATGTCGAAAAGGTTTATACAAAGAAATCTTGTTTGGAAAGACATAGAAGGGAGAAAATTCCCCTTGTTTTTGTCATTCAGTTGTGGCAATTGGAAACACTACTCCTACAAAGGGACGTATACATGAACTACAGCAGGCCTCTGAGCCAAGCAAGTGTAGGATGGAGTCAGAATTTGGGCAACTTTCGGCCCAAAGATGTGGTGCGTAGACTAAGATGCACAGTGAAATGTCTGTTACTGGAGAACTGGCAAAGGGTCTGGATCTTGCTGCTGTGGCTGATGGCCATGGCCGGACTATTTACATGGAAGTTCTTGCAGTATAGGCAAAAAGCGGCATTTCAAGTAATGGGTTATTGCTTGACAACTGCCAAAGGGGCCGCAGAGACTTTAAAGCTCAATATGGCTCTCATTCTCTTGCCAGTGTGTCGCAATATCCTGACCTGGCTTAGGTCTACCAGAGCAAGGCTATTCATCCCTGTCGATGACAGCCTTAATTTCCACAAGGTGAGACACACACTCTTCCATTAAATTTGTGCTCGAGTTCAAAGTCTTTCTAGTGTTTGATAAGTTCATCCATGCGCTAGTGTAAATTCTCATGTAACAGTTGAAAAGATACAGAGAAGCATTATTACTAACCAAAAAAAAAAAAAAAAAGGATGTGCTCTCATCTTCACTTGTTCCCCTCTTTTTAATCTGCAGATAATAGCAGGCGCGATAGCTATTGGAGTCCTAGTTCATGCAGGAAACCACATGGTCTGTGATTTTCCCAGGCTTGTTAACTCAAACCCAGAAAAGTTTTCAGTTATAGCTACAGATTTCAATAACGCAAAACCCACCTACAAAAGCCTTTTGACCGGAGTAGTGGGGTTGACTGGAATTAGCATGGTGATTTTGATGGCCACGGCATTCACTCTAGCCGCACGACTCTTCCGGAGGAATGTGGTGAAGCTGCCATTTCCATTCAACAGAATGACGGGATTCAATGCATTCTGGTATTCTCATCATCTTCTAGCTCTGGTCTACATATTGCTTCTGATACACGGATCCTTCCTGAGCCTTGTCCACAAATGGTACCAGAAGTCGGTGAGAACATTCAACATGTGAATAGACTTCGAAAAACTCATGTCGATTCCAAATTTTAATTGCATAATGAATGAGACAAGTTTCCTACTTCTAAAATGTCGCAGACATGGATGTACATTTCTGTTCCTTTCTTACTCTATGTAGCAGAAAGAAGCCTGAGAACATGTCGGTCAGGACATTATGCAGTTAAAATCCTGAAGGTAACTCTCTCAGACTACAGTTTTCCTTTCTGTCAAATTCTTGGGTGGATCCACCCGTCTACCCAAGGCCCATGTCACCATTGTCACCCTGTATTACATCAGCTGACCAGCATGCACCGCATAGCTGATGATGACTTAGTCACTTGGGTGGCTATAAATCTACCTTAAGAATTTCCTTCTCCTCCGAGCTGCTGCTGGTAAGGTGACTCTTGGCATTTACAGGTTTCTGTACTCCCCGGAGATGTTTTCAGCTTGATCATTTCAAAACCCGACGGATTCAAATACAAAAGCGGGCAGTATATATTCTTAAAGTGCCCAACAATCTCCCCATTTGAATGGTGAGTCTGCGCACTCTTTTAGAGGAATATGTACAACTACTCAAAGCATTAAGCATGTACATTGACATTTGTCCAGGCATCCATTTTCAATAACTTCAGCTCCTGGAGATGACAACCTCAGCCTTCATATTCGTACAGTTGGAGACTGGACACAAGAACTAAAGCGAGTGTTTACAGATGTTAATGCTTCATCAAGAGCCATTGGTCGAGCCAAGTTTGGAGAACTAGGGAAAATAGATAAAAATGGGTAATTTACTTCAAGCAAATAACAGAACCAAAATCTATTTTCAGCATAAATAATTATGGGAAGGCTAATAAACATGAATTTTTAATACAGTTTACCACGATTGCTTGTTGACGGACCATATGGTGCTCCAGCACAAGACTACCAAAACTATGATGTGTTGCTTCTGGTTGGATTAGGAATTGGAGCTACACCTTTTATAAGTATTCTCAGGGATCTGCTCAACAATACTAAAACAGAAGATCATGGGGTACAGGTGAACCTGCAGAGCTCTCTCTCTCTCTCTCTAACCAACAGTGATGATTTCCTAAAACTTATGGAATGTATTTTCTCATGATGGATAGGATACAACAACAGAAACCAGCACTTCAGATGATAGTATGACTAGTATTGGCTCTTCAAGCACAGCATCAAGTGTAAAGAAGAAGCCACAGAGACCTAAAAGTGCGCACTTCTATTGGGTTACAAGGGAGCCTGGATCCTTTGAATGGTTTAAAGGAGTAATGCATGAAGTTGCAGAGATGGATCATAAAGTAAAGCACATCTAATTCAAAAGGAAATCTGTCCATGCAGTTATAATTTCATATATTATAATTAATATCCTGATGTACTTGCTGACTCTTATGCTGAAACAGGGTCAGATCGAGATGCATAATTATCTTACCAGTGTTTATGAAGAGGCTGACGTGAGGTCAACTCTCATCACCATGATCCAAGCACTTAACCATGCCAAACACGGGGTGGACATCCTTTCTGGCACCAAAGTATGGCACAAATACTATACTAGTATTACATAAGCAACCTAATCTAACCAAGGTCTTTTCAAGCAATAGCATCTAGTTACAGTGAAAGGCACTTCAGTGTTTAACACACAATTTAGTTCCAAACTGAAGAAATGCTTTTGCTCCAAAATTTTTGCAGGTAAGGACACATTTTGCACGACCAAATTGGAGAGAAGTGTTCAAAAGAATAGCCACGAAGCATCCATATTCTACAATAGGTAAAGAAACTAAGAAATCCAGAACTACCAACTTATGTAAATTCTGTCATCATTTGCAAGCTGCATGTTGATCAGGATCATAGTTGACAAAAAAAAGTTGTTCCACTTCAATACCATTACATAGCTAAGCTACACTTGAATAGGTCATTGCAGCAATAACAAGATAATATACGCAAAATATTTCCAAAAAAATAAAAAAAGGAACTTAGTACAACGACTAAAAGAGATAACATTTAATCGTATTTATTATTGTTTTTAACCAAATTTATAGAGATTTAGGAACAAAACGTGTTTCTTGACGTCAATCATGTATAATGCATCCAGCAGGTGCATACAATAACATATAGTCAGTGGTAGACCTTAAAGTATCTTGCAATAATAACTCAAACAACAGCAGGAAATTAGGAAATACTTCCTCATTTAAGAACAAGATGGGGATTGAAAAATTATTTATGGACATACCATGAGAGGTTTTTTGCAACTAATATCACGAATTAAGTGTATCATATTTGCTGAAGAAAAAGGTCTTATCACTTTACAGGAGTGTTCTACTGTGGGACGCCTGTCCTGGCAAAGGAGCTGAAAAATCTATCACATGAGTTAACTTACAAGACATCGACACGGTTTGAGTTCCACAAGGAATATTTTTGAAGCAGATAAAGATCCATCAAGCACATGAAGAATTTTTTCCCTTTCTGAAATTATTCACATTAAACAAGGCAGAGTGTTATACAAATTACACAGAAAAATGTAAATACACAGCATATACTCAATGTAGTGAAATTTTCGTAGAGTTTCCAGAAGAAAGAGAAATTTTAATGCTTCTGTGTACTTGAATAATGTATAGCATATCTCTTGATATCAATTACTATCTGACAAGCCATATTGCAGAGACAACCTCCTCTTTCATTTATAAATACAAGACAAGGAAACGCATAGCGGAGAAAGTAACTTTCACCTGGTCAGACAAATATCTTCAACTTATAAAATAAAAAAAAATTGACAGGAATTACCCAACTTGGGCTCCTGAGTTGCCTCCACAGCTAGTGCTTAAAATTAGCATGGAACAGGTTTTCATCCCTTCTCCTTCCTAATTTCTATTTCAGGTACTCAAAAACCCTTGCTTAAAGCAAGAAGGCTGCAGGATCAATTTAAAGATGATATCCAGAAAAATCCTCTTCACATGTTTATAAAGCACTACACCTTACGTGATAAAACAACAAATGTACAAAGCTACTAGTTAAACAAAAGAGTTGATAAAGCATTGTAAGACAAAAAATTATAGAGTTCAGCATGCTGAGGTCTGCAGAATAAATGAACCGTTATGTGAAAATTTTTTATATAAAGAAGTACAGCTCTTAAATCACTTGGAATTTTGTACAGCCTACTCATATTCGTGACAAAGCATGGGCAAAGGAACGTAAAAGTAAACATGCAACTTCTATCAAGGGAGACAATCCAATATCCCCAACAGCTTCATTCTTTGTGGAATATGCAAAACTTCTTGTACCTCAATTGCCCTTTGTTAGCAACTGCAATCCCATGCCATATGTATTAACGGTAAGCTTAAAATTATTGTCATTGTGCACTATAGGTTCATTCATCTTTCAACCTCTTAAGAATTTTGGATGCCCAACGCCGGACACGCCGTTTGAGGGTGTAGCCAGCAAATACTCCAGCAACAAAGAACACAGCACAAAGCTTTGAGCAAGTCCACAGTGACACTACTCTTCTGCATTAAGAGATAAGCATGTCCAAACAGCTCCGTCAAGGACTAATCATGAATGAAAAAAGTCAACAAAATTATAAAGGTTTGGCAGTCACATAGTCATATAAGATTCACATCTTATCGTTAATTAGAGATTTCTGTAGGAAAGGCTTTTAATTAGCACTTGATTTCATTAGACAAACACATCAGTACCTGTATTCAGGGTGGATGAGTTAGACCTGAACACTAGCTAATAACAGCATCAAAGTCAAAAACTCCTAAAAGCACTATTAAATCCATGGCATTTTCCCCACAAAATCCACACCCACAACCACGCCCAAGCACCATTTTTCCATGTGCCCACTTATCTTGCACTAGACAGAGGAATAGAGTGCATGACACAACAAACTAATCCGTAGTTAGAGGCAATGGTCGACCAAAGCAAGTAAAGAAGTGGGTTATTGAATCCCAGGAGATCGTTTTCATCTATCATGTAGAAATGCAACAATCTGCAAATAGCCCCCCCAGCATTCTAAATTAGACCAAACATTACATACATCAAATATGGACTATCTCCCATATCATATTAATGCAGCAACTTTTAGATAAACATGCGTCGTGACGCATAAAAAGGTAATTGAATAACTTGTCAGAAAAAGTCATTTCCTAGAAAAACGACCCAAATCCAAATGCATTTTTCAGAAACTGTCTAGAGTAACATTGTTTGCAAAAACTCTTTGAAGATTTTTTGAAACGGAAATGAGTTGGCTTTTATGCTTTAGATCGTTTTTGTGTATCTTACTCATAAATGGGTTATGGCTCTATGAAAATATGTTATAATCGTACATTCTCCTAATCGATTGGATTTGGAACAATTATGCTTATAGCAAGGTAAGAGGCTGGTGGCGAAAACAATAGACAACTCTATAATTTAAAAAATAAATAAATAAATCAGAAAACGAATGGGAAAAGGAAAAAAGAAAGAAGGGTTCGAGGGTAGTTGACGTACCCGGATTGTCTGGTGAGCAAGAGCGGAGGGGGGTGAGCTGGGATGGAATTGGACGGAGCAGAAGAAGCACCAGTAGTGGCTGCAGAAGAGAAGTTGTTGAAGGAGGCTTTAGCTTTTTCGAAGGTGGAAGAAAGAGTGGTGGTGAGATCGTCTGAAGTGTCTTTTGACTGAAACATGCCGCTACGAACAGATTTCTGAAAACCCTCCATCCTGATTTTGGTCAACTATTGACGCTAACAATCTGCCGAGTTCTTCCCCAATTTCGTTCGCTTCTTTCCTGTGACGTGATTTGGGTAATGGGGTTTTCTGCTCAGGTTCTTTTGGGGGGAAATATTGCACAGTACCCCTTCCCGCTCTTTTAAGTGTTTTTCTGCGCCTCACATTTAGACACCTCTCTCTTTGGTCCTAGGTATGTAAAAATAAAAATAAAAATAAAAATAAAAGTTTGATAAGAGTTGTGAATGACATTTATTAAAAAAAAAAAAAAAGAAGATTGGTCTTAGGTATGTAAAAATAAAAATAAAAATAAAAGTTTGATAGAGTTGCAAATGACATTTAAAAAAAAAAAGAAGAAAAGAAGAAATGGATTGGAATTTGAATGACTCCCCTTGTTCTTTTTTTTTTTTTATCCTCTTCCCCCCCGAGTGAAAGAATGCAATTCATTATTATTAACAATTCTTTCCATCTTACCAGCCAGTCCAACACTTCCCCAACCCCATCTTTTTTTGAGTACATTCAGCTCACCATGCGCCAGTATTTTCTTTCCTGTTTCTTTAGGGCTTGACAAATGACAAAGAAGTCCCTATCTCTTCCATTTTTTTTTTCAATCAATCGTCAACTTCTATACTATTTCTGTTCCTACTTCTCTCTTAACCTATTTAAAGGAAGGCTTGAACTAGGTATTAGAAGAACTGAAGAAGTAATTCTCACTTCTAGACTAAATGGGTGTACTACTACACATCCTTTGAATTTTAGTGTAAGTACTGACGTTTGAATCTTTAACTTGCAATCAAACTTGCACTTTATGTTTTACCTTATAGCTAAGTCATTTTAGGCGAGTTGGTATATCTCTTCCAATTGGGCTGCATGACCCTCTTCCCGTTTTTCCATATTACAAGAAGGTATTCTTGGACTTACTCTCTCCATTTTTTTCCAGAGTGGTTATGTGGCTCTCACCCTTTTGGACGTTTTAGTGGGATTGTTGGTTCTGAATTTTTCTCTATTATTAGCTATTTATTCTTTATCTCAAACAACATTTTCCTGTGATGAAATTTAGAGCCATTAGGGAGTAATTTTTGAAAAAAGAATGAAAAGGAAATATGGGAGCAGAGAATTTAGGGGACATGGGAGACTGAAGTTGTCACCAAACCCCTGTCCCTAACTACATAGTTTAACTGTTTTTCCTTAACTCCATAGTTTTGGTATCTTACAATGGTTACGTCTACATGCTTTGCTTTTCAAACGAGAAATAGGTAGTTTTTGCAAATAGTCATGGAAAAGGTTATTATGTCCTTTTCTACCTTTACTTTGGAATGTAAACGAGTCTAATCAAGTCGAACACCCTATTGTTCAAACCTATTTGATTATTTTAACGAGTATAAAATTTTTGTTCAAATTTGACTTGTTTACTTGTCAAATCGAGATTGAACAAACTTTTTATCGGTTTGAATATTATCAAACATAAAACATTATTCAAATTTGGTTTGACTGGCAAACCAAACTCAAACGAGTTTTTATCAATCCTAATTCGATTTGAATATCAAATAGTTTGTCCATTTTTCAACTCTACACTGCTGTACTATTGCAATTATATGTAGAAAACGTAAGTTTTGCATCCTATAAGGTATGGTTTGAAATGGTAGGAAAATATGACCAAAATGATTCCAGACCTTCTCAAAAAGCCCGTTTTTAGTTTTTAGTCCATTTAAAATGGAGCAAAATGGTCCCTCGTATATATATAGTATACATTTCTTGTCCTAGATCTTATATCTGGCTAATATTTTGGCTAACAAGCTCACAACCAAATTATACCCTAATAATTATAGGGACAAATGAGGAATAAAAACTTGAAAAGTGACATAATTATCCTACCACACGTCTCCTAAAATTAACTCCTAATTTACCTAATATTGGTTATTTCTTCTCCTAATAATTTTTAAAATTAAGTCCTAATAATTATCTTTTCAATCTTGACAACATTCTTCGACCTAACTCCCCAATATTACGGTCATTGTCCTCTCTAGTCCTTCTTGTCATGGCCCTAGTCGAGCAATCCGCGTCTCTTTTGCTAGTTAGGTCAGTTTACGTGCCTCCTTATGATTCAGATGTTATTCTTCGTTTATATCTAAGGAAAATGTTAAATGCACTCTAAAGAAGATAGGATGGATGCCTTTAACAACAATTGGAGTGCCTTAGCAATAGAGTGTTTTAAAAATCAGATTGGATTGGAAGCCAAACGAACCAATCAACAACGATCAAGAACTAGTCGATCCGGACAAAATTGGCAATTTTTCACTACATATTTCTTTCTTTCTTTTTTTTTTTTTTTTGCATTTCACATAAATTTTATCCAAATTAAAACAATTAAAAAATTTAAACTCATCGAACCGAGGTTCCAACTGGTCAAACTGTAAGCTGATAGTTTATTTTATTCACTAGTAATAATTTTGGCTTCAAAACATTGCCTAACAATGCTCTTTACTTAAATGGGGACATGAAAGAACTTGACCAACAAAATGGCATATTTGTTCAAACTCAAATCTTAAAAAGCAAGAGGAAAATTATTAGTCTTCTAGTCTTATCTCATCCATCCATCCTAGTTTCCGCTCCTACTAAAATGATTAGCGGAGCTAATCATGCACACTACGTTATTCCAAATGCATATATATATATATATATATATATATATATATATATATATATATATATTATCAAATGACCATTGTGCTTCTATTTGCTTCAAGCAATTATGAGAAGAAACATGGATAAAGGATTTGCCACCAGAGACACACAGGGGAATAGCCAAGGAACAGTGCTACCAAAACTCTTAAGAAAAATTCTTGAAAGACTTGAAGTGGGAAAAAGTTAATTATCTTTCGAGGTCCCATTCTTTCGCAACGCCCTCGTTGGATCCATCTCCATAATCACCAAAGAGCAAACTGCGTTACGCAGGCAAGTCATAAATAATGTGCCAAGGTGGAAATCGCTGTCGGAAACAAGTTTTAGAGAGACACCATTAGACCACAATGAACCTCTGAAAGCTGCTCAGAGAGAATCATGGTGGGCAACATATCCACTTTTTCTTGGCACTAATGAGGGCTCGCAACTTTCTTGAGCATATCCATGTTGACTATCCATTGATTTTCTTGGATACATCTTTGTGAACGATAATGGGTGGGAAAAGATGGAAGAATAGGAATTTAATGAAAATCATAGTTAGGGAAATGGATTTCTAGTGGTGGAATGGAAGTACTGGGTCGAGTTATTAAGTAATACCGTGTTTGGACGGAGGGAAACGGACTGGAAAGAAATGATTCTAAAAGAAACTCCTCTCACTTTCCTTTGGTCCGAATCTGACATGGAAAAAATGGAAACGAAATGGAGACATGAATGATCTTATCGATTGCCACAGGTATCCGACTAATCCGATTTGAGTTACTTTCGGATCCCTTTGTAGAGGAAGATCTCCTAACATTATTTTTTCTATTTTCATGATTTTCGAATCCGAAATCTCATGATTAGGGGATGTAGATTCCTTCCACTTACAGTAACACACTCCACCTATTTTGTTTCAAAACCTATGACCCGAAGTGACGACTTTTTCCTTCTCTTCCTTATTTTTTTCTCATGTATTGAATAGTCGTAGAGGAACAGTTGGAAGAAAATATTCTCATCCCTTGTAATTTTTCTTTTTTCCATTTTCTCTGAACAAAATGTAAACTCTTTGTTCAATTTTTTTTTTTACTTCGGATTTTCTTGTAAATCAAAGAATTTCTGTCTAAAATGCGCATTTTGGGTAACTCAAATTTTACACTTTGGTCTTCAAAATTGGAAAAGTTTTCCTAACAAAAAAAAAATTGAACTCTTAGATTTTGCGCTTTAACAACAAGACTTTCTCAATTACAAATTGAGACATTACCCAATTTGTGAGATCAAATTAAAATTTTAGACCATTCAAGAGGACCAAAATGAAATTAACCCAAAAAACTAGATGCCCCTGTGGTCTGGTTTGCTGCTTTCGACCGTGCTGTTAATCCTATGTTGAGGTCAACAATCGTCCACGCAAAAATCCAACCAACCCAGTATCCAGTGAAAACCCACCATCATCTGCCAGAGGTTCTAGTTCTCAATCACTTCCTCCTTATCTATTCAATTCCGTATTCTCAAAACAAAAGCGGCTCTTGCATTTTGAGTTTAATCGCCAAACAAAATTAATCCCATTTCCTGAAATTTCCATTTTGGAGAGATGGCTTCAATGCCACTACCAACTGCGAAACACACTCTTCCTTCTTTACTACATGCTCAAACGCCTAAAACCCTTTTGTCTCAAAAGCTTCCTAATCTTCCCAAATCATTCCAGTCCCAGTTTTGTGGGCTCAAGCTCTCCCATTCTTCCAATTTTGCAGTCCCTTCTTCTTTCAAGAAAAGCTCCATTCTTGCTAAGGTACATTACACTTCATTTCATATCTCATTCCTGCAATTATTTTTTTTAAATAATGTTGTGTGATTTGTGATTGCTATTGCTTTAACTTTCTTAAAGGTGTCACAAGGGTCCGCGCCTCCACCATTTACATTGAAAGACCAAGACGGTAAGTCTGTGAGCTTATCCAAATTCAAGGGAAAGCCTGTAGTTGTTTATTTCTACCCTGCTGATGAGTCCCCTGGTTGCACTAAGCAGGTAATTATGCACATTATCATTTCTTACGAAAGATATTCGCGCATCCCTTTTTCTACTGTTGCATAATTGAGCAGCGCGAATTACGTTGCTGAAAGTTTTAGTATAATTTTCAATTTTATGCCGTTAGTATCGCTTGTATTAGAATTGAAGATTCTCCACACTTTATGTCAACTTTTTGACATTTGCTGCAAATGATTCTTACATTTTTCCAGTACTAAGTTTGATAAGCTGTATAGAAAAAATGACATGGCATTAGGATTATTAGGATATTCTTCTGATGATACCTAGTTTTGCTTTGTATTGGTTTTTCTCCTTTTGAAGTCAACTCGATGTTTCATACCTACTTGGAAATTGAAGAAGTGGATTAGGTGTACGAGAGGGGGTACTTGTTCCGAAATGTGGCAGGTCTAACAATCATCCTGAAGTTAATGAAGTTCCCCAAATAGGGCCACTCACAGTTCAGTATTTTCCCTCTGTGTTTACCAATTCTGTGAAGACATTAATCCACTGGGGGCCTGAAACAAAGCTAATGAATTTGCTCAGAACTTAAAAGGGCATTAATTTTTTGTTGAGATGTTCTTTCCCCTTCCCTGTTGAAACTTCCAAGTTGTACAGATCTGTAGAAGGAGGGATGCATTGGGGCTCGTAAGCTGCTGCGAGAATAATTAGATAGACCATACAAGATTAACCATGACTCTAACTAAATTTTGTTCATGCTGCCGCAGGCCTGTGCCTTCAGGGACTCGTATGAAAAATTCAAGAAAGCAGGAGCTGAGGTTATAGGAATTAGTGGAGATGACTCATCATCACACAAGGTATCATAGACATTCCTAGTTGGTTTTGTACCTTATTTTTTGTAAAAATAAGGTAATATCTAATATACTCAGAAAGAAACTATTTTAACCAGATAAAGATCATTTAAATTATTGTGCATCACAGTTAGGAGATCTTTACAAGTCATGAAAATTCCAAATTTACTCATGTCTTGGTTTGCTACTAGCTTGTTTCAGTATTCTCTTTCCTGTTTCATCTTTTTATGTCAGGAACTTTCTAAAATTTCTTGCATAGACGTTACACAAGAATGCTGTTATGAGTTTTTGTTCTCAACATTGAATTTGTTGACCTATTGTCATACATGCTCGTGAATATATCCATATCTTGTCTTTATGAGAAATATTTCTGCCCAATTAGGCCTTTGCCAAGAAATACAGGCTTCCATATACCCTTCTAAGCGATGAGGGTAACAAGGTCAGGAAACAGTGGGGAGTTCCAGCTGACCTGTTTGGTACATTGCCGGGTAGACAAACTTATGTTCTTGACAAGAATGGAGTGGTTCAACTCATTTACAATAACCAATTCCAGCCTGAAAAGCACATCGATGAGACCTTGAAGTTTCTTCAAAGTGCCTGAGCATTTCAGAATTTTCAAATTTATGTTTCTCTTTTGTTCTTTCCCTGTAAAGGGACATGGTTATGTATAAATGCCATTCTTCTGGGAATTTGATTTTGTAAAGGAAATCCTGTATTACATCTGTAGCTTGTTGTTGAACTGCGGTGCTCTGCTCCATTTCAAACTCATGAACGCGTTCAATGACTTGGATTTAACTTCATGTGCAAAGTGATTGAGAACTTTGCTGATGCGCATTGCTCGGTTGCTATATGTTGTAGACATTGAATTATAGCGATTTTCAATTGATTGCAACTATCTGCTATTTTAGATTTTTAGGTATCTTTCAGAACTGTCATCTCTCCATAATTTGTATACAGAAAAGTAATTGATCTAATTGCCTTTGAAGCAGAGAATGATGCAACCAACGGGCTGATTTTCCATTCAATATCGCAGATAAGAAACAAAAAAGTTATTCTCATTTTAATAAGCTTCATTTGTATGCTTATACATTATAAAGTCAACCTTCTTGACTCGTATGGTCAGGCTTATAGTACTCCTAGACTCCTCGTAATCTAGTAATCTTTATTATGTGTAAAAGGAATTGACAAAACAATAAATAGAGTTACCAAATATCTTGGATCTTATTTATTAGTCTATATGTTTTTGCTCTTGATAATCTTGGCTGCAATAAGGGCTGAATGCCTCAGCGAGCCAATTATTTTTCCTCCATGATTTCCATCCCATCTCTTCGCAGATCTCATCAGTGTGATTAATGCTGAAAGTGGAAATGCAACTTCTCTTGTAAAATCTGGTGCTCCTCCTCATGATCTCCATCTCTTTCCGTGTTTGTTCAAGCATCTGTCCAACGCCTGGAAGCTTGAAATAATTGTCTGCTAGTCTAGACAGCCATTTGCAACGGATCTCAGCTGTGTGCAGGTTTGAAACGCTCTCGATATAACCCACAAATGCCATATTGGGAATCAGTGGATGGATTGTACCCCTGCAATTTTTAATGAAAATTAATGTTCCATCAGTAGCGGCCAACTTCTCAAAAAGCATTAAGGTCTCTATAGTGGATTGAGAAGTCGCAGTGTTGGCATTGTTGAATACCTGTATAAGGGCATCACGCCTTCAGTTTCAATCAGACTGCGAAAAGGCTCAGGGATGATGTTTCGTAGCTTTTGTTTGCCATCGAAACCGGTAGCAAGAAGCACAACATCAGCCTCCAACTTGGTATTGTCATCAAACTCAACTCCTCCCTCCCAAAAGCACCACTTTGATGCTCTTTTGAAATCAATCATTCCCTTCTCTGCCTCCTCAAAGAATTCCTCCGGCAAGATAGCCATTTGGCAGGATCCGTAGTCCTCCTCGAAGGGATGATCGGGTTTCAATCCGTATTTTTCCAGTGGAAGCCTCCACGCCAAATAAGACTCTACTATCTTTGACACTGCTTTTCTCTGTGGAAATCATAATTGATCAGACCCTATTATCAAACTAACTAATTAATATCCAGGCAATAAGCTTTGAGAGAAAACAAAGAATTTAAGACTTGCCACTGGAGACAATAGCTTGCAAAGGATGTTCCTGAGAATCCCTTGGTTTGGTCTTTCATGGAGGAATTGAGAAGCCCTTGTTGAATAGAACAAGTAAAATGGCAGACCCCAGATAGAATAATGTGGAACTGTCCAATGCAATGACCTGACCACCACGGTGCACGGTTGTCCTTCAGGTCCTAGAAGAAGTCAAAAGATAGAAAACGCCCAGTTTAGCATTTTCAATGTCCAGCAGTGACTTGCGAAAGTTTTCTTGCAATGAGTGACTTCTTATGTTGTTTGGGATCAAAGTTGACCTGATTTTATCAATAGTATGTCCCAAACTTAAGAGTGTACAAGACGTAATATAGAACCAATTATTCCCCCATCAAGTGTAAACATTACGACTAATCATTCTTTTTTTTTGGGGAATAAGTACAGTGTAATCCTATCCCTATGGATAAAGGTTTTATCTTTGGAACCAGCTCCATCAATATTCTTTATTGTTAATTCCCATCATATCCACTAATCTAAATGTCTGTCTTCTTTTTAAACAAATTTTACTCATTAGCTTGGAGAAAACGGATTCAACCTGGATAGTCACAAAATTTTCAGCTACGCGGAAAAACATTAGCAATGTAGGAGATTGATAAATCTAAGCTCAAACGTGTTAACTATTTGTCCATATATCCTCAAAACCCTAAAAATGATTAGAATTGCAAAAGAAGTTACATGGTCATCAGAAGAATATAGTCGATATGTAAGGGACCTCTTTTCGTATATAAATACTTCATCTTTATATTGCATGATTCATGAGGGTAGTTACGTTATCTTCTTTCTAGGAATGGAAAAGGTAGATATACCTTGGTTTGCTTTTGCGCATTCGACAGCTAAATCAATAGCTGATTTCTTGTATCCAATGACTACAACCTTTTTGTCCTTGAGTAATTGCAGGGAGCTTTCTTCATCAAGTTTGCAATAATCAAGGGAATGCAAGACTTGTCCTTTGAACACTTCAGGGCCTCTGTTGTGTGGGAACTGGGGTATTATTGGGACGTCCCCATATTTCCCAGTGCAAATCACCAGCAGTTCAAAGGCGTACCACTGAAAGGAATTACATAATAAAAGGAACTGATTAAGAGATTGATTAGAACTAACCAGACAATAATAGGATATGATCAGAAGCTAGTTTCGAAAATCTTTTTTTTTTTTTTTTGTAAAGAGATACAGAAGCCCTTAGCATCCTTTGGAAAAGGTAGCCATGCAAGCTTTCTATGTAATGCTTCCCAAGGAACTTTTGATTTATCAGGTGATCCAATATAGCAGTGTAAGGTCTAGCCTTCTTGTTCATCACAATTTGAGAATAAATGTCCAGCAAGAGAGATTCCAGCTCGTGCTGCATCTCTTTCAAACGTACAATTATTGTACTAAACAGTAGTGCAAGAATACTATCACTTGCACCATCTGGAGGAAAGAATGAGCCGCCAAATGTCTCTAGTTGATTGTTTTCTTGTTAGAAGTCCAAATAACCAAGTGTTATGAAGATATAAAATTTCAAAAAGAACTTTAGAAATCGCAATGAATTAAAAGATGAAGCCTATATTCTGAACGATGAAATAAACGTTAGTGTGAGATTTTAAAAAATCGGGTTCTCATTTTCATTTTTTCCCTATTGTTTGATGAAGATGACTTAATGATCAGTGCAAGAAAAACAACCTCAACTGCGTCAGAATCGCCAGTCTGGACAGCAACCTCCCAGACAGGCTGGCCATTTAGCAAATTTCCGTAGTCGTTAGAGTTAACTTGTTGGTCAGGATCATTGGCTTGATTACCAACAAACCTGATTTCCACCACCTTGGAGTTGAACTTGATGAGTTCCATCACCCCAAAATGGGTAGCATAAGAGTGCAAGTATTCCAATATTTCCAAGTAAGTAGGAAAGCTGGAATTATCCCTTTGAGTCCAAGGAAAATCCGAGAACTCATAATCACACCGAGGGGTTTGCAGCTTAGTAGACCTATAAGAACAGTGTTTCCAAACCCCTCCCAAAGAATCCGTGGCTTCAAAGATAATTGGATCGTATTTTCGGAGCTGTTTGGCAGCAGCTATGCCGCTCACTCCAGCCCCTACAATTCCAATTTTGGAAATGATGGCCATTAGTATTGGTGGACGAAAATGGAAGGTGCTCAGGACGACAAAGTGAGGGGAGTTTTGGGGTGTGTATATATTCACACGCTTAATAATTTCTAGGAAGATTAGCTAGAACTGATGGTTTTGTGAGCGTAGAGAAAGATTTTGAGAGGTATTTATAGGGTTTCTGCATGAAAGATGAGAACGAGTGGGTCATGTTGGGAGCACGTGAGTGGACTTCACATTATCAAGACTTGGAGAGGCCGGAAAAAATGAAGAAATATTTGTTTCTTTCTTTCTAGCCCTTCACACACAAACACAAGATTACAAGTGAAGACCATGTCTTTTGTTAACAAATACATGTACATTCTTGGATATTATACTAGGAATATATTAGTTAGTTAGTGAGGAAATTTCGTCCAAGGCCGCGGTCTGGTCGGTTTCTAACCGGTGGTGGTTGAGCTTAAGCAATTTCTATGTGCTAACTTCAATTTTGTTCACTGTATGATCCTTAGATTTATATCAACTTTAAACTAAGCGGATGAATGATATGCCTCCTGTGCTCAATTCCTCATATTTTCTGAGCATTAAAATAGCAGAATAATTGAATCAAAGATAAAATATACAAAGGATATCTATTGAAATACATTTTAGCTCCCTATTAATAACGTTAGAATGGGTCAACAACTAACTATATGAACTTTGTTAATATAAACGATTCATAGAATAATTCGTGAAATCCAGTCTACGTACTCGGCTTCATTGATCTCATTATGAAGTCCACTCAGTCACAAAAATTTGATTCTTCAATTACGCTGGTATATAATTTTGTTAAGAGAATATTACATAGAAAATGCAGAGCAAATGAGACGATGGATCGAGCTTCATGTTGTTGATGAATCCGTAAGCTAATTCTGGACTACTTACTTTTGACCTCAAGGAGTTTGTTTAATTTGATTAAATTAGTACATCTGAAGCGTATATACATTACATGTGTTTTGACCAAGAAGTTTCTTCCATTAGAGTACGTTTAAGTGTGTCTCTGTGTGTGTGTGTGTGTGTGTGTGTTTAATCCCTCGGACACCTCTTTTGGTCTCTTAAATTTGTAGAAAAATGCTTACGGGAATATGCTACTGCACTTCCGATTATTCTTGTGTTGGTGATTTTTTCTTTTCCTCTTTTTAGGTGGGTTGGGGGGAGGGCGGGGTGTGGTAATAAAACAAATCTGAACTCACACACGCACACACACTCACAGGAAGACAAATGTGTGTCTGCGGGAGAATGCCATGAATGATCTATCATTCTCAAATCTAAGAAGTGAAGAATTGCCTTCTTACTTTCTGCAGCCTATGTGATTAAAAGGAAACATCCCAGAAAAGAAGAAGAAGGAACATGGGCAATGGGCGTCATAGAAATCAAATACAAGCATTTGGATCAATAGAAAATTTGAAGAGTGCACGCCTCTTGTAAAGTGAATTCCATCTTCCACAAAACCATGACCATCTTTAGCTCAAATTCCAGTATTTTCTACGGTGTTAAAGATTCATTCTCTCTTGACTCCATTACTAATCAGCACCACCAAATTTACTGTATAAACATTTTGTATAAACACTGTACCTTATCTAGGGAATTGATTTGAGTATCTACCTAACAAAATGGACACAACAACAAGGACACACAAAACACCTCACCGGAAAAGAAAAAAAAGGAAGAAGAAGAAGTGTAACACTATTTTCCATTCTTGCATAGCAGGGGGGCGGCTTCCAGATGTACACTTGGGAAATTGGAATGTCCCCCCACTTTGGTTTCAAAAATAGACTTCTGTACAGCTGAAAATGTTGGATTTGGACTTGGCTATATGATAGTACAAATTCTGTAATTCCAGTTTACAAGCTGATATATATGAATCTTTTATGTTAGACCGATACAAAACAATCAGATGAGCAAAACAGTTTCTGGTGATCCATAAAAGATATCCCAATTGATCAAGGGGCAATGGAGCCTTCAATCTATCTTCAGGCCAAACTGTAAACGACTGTACGAATACGTTAATACCTCGTTCAAGCCAACCTTTTCCTTCTGCAGTTGTTTTTCTTTTCTAGCCCCAAAAAAAATATATTTTTTGTTCAGCTATGTGAATCATGTGACGTCAAGATTAGGAAGTCTTTTTTGAATATTGACAATAGTTTGTTTTCAGTTCCAATATTCAAAACAGCTGTGTCTCTTTTGTTTTTTCCTAGCTATTCCCGAATGGTAAACCTATAGTTGATCTTACTTGCCATTTGACCAATTTTTTCCCCCAAAGAAGTGGTTATAAAAGTATAAGTTTGACTGTAATGTCAGGTCATCCAGTCTTGAACCGTGTGTATCACGATCTGTAGACCACAGTAGCAAAGTAATTTGGAGCATATGACTGCTCTTTAGGTATCTTGTCAAAATCTACAAAATGTTAACCACTTAATACCAAGGTTGTGGCGGTTTTCTTGATTTACTCACTTGTTAGAGAAGCAGTCATGGATTTTTAGTCCCGCAAAAGAAAAGAAAGGGTCAGACATCGAGATATTTAATTACTTTGAGAAGAAAATTTAGGGGGGGTACAAACTTCACTGGCAGAAATCTGAATCAGTTGAAGAAATTAGCACCATACTGTATTAATTATTATTTGTTTATGTATCTGAATTCAACGTCTTTTCTGGACTTGAAGTGAGATTGAAATCATGTTAGTAAGAGACTATTTCAATTGATATTTTTTAGAGTTTATATAGAAAAATATATTGTAATGATTTAATACATGTGAGATATAAAGGTGATTTAAAAATATGTTCACGAAATTGTGTATTGGACAGATCAATAGGTATAACCATGTATTCTATTTCATATTTTATGCATTGTGTTTTCTCAAGCCTCTCTTCCCCCGACGCCCCTCTCCCCCACCGGCCCCTCTTTCATAAATTTTTTTCTATTTCCAATAGCTTTCTCAATTATTCGGTAAATATTTCTTGGCTTCGACATTATATATTTCTTTAGTTCAAGGAAGAGAAATCTAGCTAACATCTTGAAGTCGGGCACTGTAACTGGACGCTGTAACATCGATGTAAATCAAACGCTTTGTGAAACAAATGTGGATTTGACCTTGACTCTGACTCAAATCTAAACACTTGGACTCTAGGGCTCAAATCAAATCAAACATTACCTGTTCAAGATTTGAAAGTGTAAAAAGTCAAAAATCAGCTTTAGGTTTAGCTCATAATGACCGATCTCATTCTTTATTCTCGCATGATATTCGAAGCATTTGAGTCGAAGTTCATATTCTCTTTCCTATCTAACTAATAAATTCAAGAACGAGTATAAAATGGTAACCATCATCAGTTGCATATCTCTCTTTACAAAACGTTCTGAGTTGTTTGTGGTCTAAATTCTCTAGTAAATCTACTGCATGCAATACATTAGAAATCCATACACTCAATTTTTTGAAGCATATTGAGCAAATTAAGCCGCCTCCTCTGCCAATTTAACTCACATAAAGAAGCAATAATAAAGAATTAAGAACCCACTTTCTTATGCTTTACTTGTTGGTCCAACTCCCTCACATCTCACCCCAAGTCATACTTTCTTGTGCTTTTCATTCACATTGAATAAGAATAAATAACTCTCTCTACCTGCCTGGTACTAGAGTAATAGAATTAATATTTTATATGAAGTCAAAACCTGATTTGCCTGTTCCTTCCAAAGAAGGAAATGACAGAAAATTGAGTTGGAACTTGAATGTAGTTTAAGGTTGTATAGTACTATAGCCAGTATGTGCACCTATACTAATGCATTGAAATGTTAGGTGCCAAACCTTCTTTAATTAAGCAAGCAAGCCAGGGGCTAGGATTTATTATCATGTTAATTTGGACTGTCTTCAATTTGAAACCTTGAAAGTCTTTTGCCAATTTCCGTTTTCATACCACAAACTCTTATGTTGGATAATTAGCATCTAAAAGTTTATTATGCCTTCGAATGTGATCCAATAAAATTGACGTAAACTGATGCAATTGGATATCAACGTTCGCTAAATCATCACTCTATTCACCTGTAATTTACCAAAATCCTTGCACGCTCCACATAGAGTAGTCATTATATGGATGATTTTCTGTCGCCAAAGTACTTTCTTGTTCTCAAGGTACAGACGATTTTTCATTTTCAGATAAGAACAAGTAAAAATGGTGAAAAAGATTTACCCATAGAAACTACAGATTGGAGCAAACCCTTATAGCCATTAAACATCTGCTTTGCGTACATGTATCACGAAAGCAAGCCAGATAAACAGTTGTGAAAATTCCTGCCTGTGATAGATAAATGGCTTTTTTTGGAAAAGAAGAAGGGGAAGGGGGAAAAAAATGGATGAATAAAAGGAAGGTATTTAATGGCATCCATCATCCAAAGTTTGCTATAGTAGCTAGTTTGCAATTTGCACGAGAACATGACTACGTCTTGTCCGAGGATATTTTAAGAGCAGGTACGCAAACATTACTAGGATTCAGAGTTTTCACATTGAGTAAACAAATCATCCAGAAATTTCGAGGTAAAATGAAAGATCACAACTAGCTTAGATTTGGACAGTCATTTTTTATTACTTTGTAAAGGAGACTATGGTTTGATCATAAAGGCAACATTGGAATCTTGCGTTCTGTGTCGGTTATGGACTTGAATACAGAGACAAACCAGCAAACAAAGTTCCAACTCACAATACCACAACATCAAGTGGATGAGGCGATGCAGGCAGTATTAGGGTCAAAACCGTTTGCTGGGAATGAAACAACATTTGCTAAAAGAATATGTCTAGGCTCGAGGATGAAATGGAGGAAGTTTGAATTTCAACTCATGATTCTCATGTTGGCAGCTGTATACCTACCCCAAATAGTCAGCCTTGGTCCAGTTGATCAGCTAGCTAGGATTTTTGGCAAACAAAGATGAAAAGTCAATAGAATCCTCGCCATCACCCCTTGTGAAAAACATGAACAAACACACAAACACACACACACACACACACACACACCCCTCATTAACTAGAAGTATTAGACTTACATCCTTGTACACGTATTCTAATGCATTTATAGTTCCGGAATGTATGATCAGGACTCCTAATAATGCATTTAGGGGCTTACTTTTTAAAAGGAACAGAGACGAGGAGGGCTTACTAGATTGAGCTAACTGGAGTTTTTCTTTTTCTTTTCTTTTTAGGTGGCAAATATCTATTTGTGGCTGCGTATTTTGACTTCCCCAGGAGTATGAAACCCGGCCTATAACATGAAATGGCCTAAAAGTGAGTGGTCCATTTTCAATAGTTCACTTTTCAATAATAATAGAACCCAAAAAAAAAAAAAATTGGAACCACAAAAATAAATATTGTGTCCAGCACCTTGTTGATCCTCCGCTGTTCTTAATCCGACTTTATTTCTTGCTAACTTTTTTTTCCCCGCACCTTAACGTAGCTCCTGCATTGTTCTTTGCCCAAGCCTTAATTGTAGTTTACACTTTAAACAAGCCAGAACCATTGCATATCCTTCCTTTTAGTCAAAGCTTAAGCAAAGGACAGTGGACGCTGTTATAATTAATGCTCAAGTAAAATCTACAATAACTTCTTTGAATTTCATGCAGGATTACATAATTCTACAATTCCATTTTTATTTATTCGGCAAGTATAACGTTCAATTACTTGTGCCATACAAAGAGAAGAAACAACATCCCGTTCGTAATCCACACTATTATACTGCTCATAGTCTATATTTCTCATATTATATTAACAATAAAGTCTCGCAAGCTCCAGTAAACCCGCGTTAATCACCATAGTCTGATTTTTCTTAGCAATAGCGCCTATATGTGAAATTCTGAAGGTTCACAAGTAATTGCTTGTGATCAATGGCGCTTACCCATAATCAAGAGCTCGTCGGTTTGACCGAAAAGTAAGTAAGAAATCACTGTTGATGGTTCGAAAATGTCGTATGCTAAGTCATCCTACCTACTTATATCTTGAGGGGACAAACCTGCAGAATATTACGCTTGTTGTCTCCACGTTTAGCACAAGATGATGCAATCAATTGTTCCTGTATCAGCCGTAATACCTTTTTTTCTACCTGTTTGTTTCTTCTTTGTTTGAATTTATCGGGTCATTTATGATTCTATGACCTTCATATGGACTCTTTTATCTAAGGAAGTTTTTAGTCAGGGCCGGGCTTATACATGTGGGTCAAAAAATTTGTTTGACCGACAAAACAATTAATGTAAAAATTTTGCAATGTCGAGTGATTTTCCGTCTCCCCAATTTTAGTAAGTGCTTCGTAGTTGAAGTATAAGTTTTGAATGTTTGTAAAGTCTGTAGCGTAAAACATGCGCAGCCAAGCGACATGCAATATGATACGACCAAGAAGATCAAAGTGGATATTGAAGAAATTGAAATTTTCGATCCTCCCAACTCTCTAGGTTTCTTTTTTTATAACTTCTTGGTTAAGTATTTTATCCTATTTATGTGTCTCATTGTCATCTAGTCATCAAAGTTCCAAAAAGAGGCTTATTTAAAACATAAGTCATCTGATTTCAGCATTTGTCAACCAAACAGAATTTCAGCTAGAGTACAATTGTTGTAAGAGTGAAGAAAATCTCTCCAGCAAGAAAAAAGTTATATACTGATGCAGACTTGAGTAATGGTAGATCACAATGATGTCTCCCGCCATTTCATTTTAATGTTCTTGAAGTGAGTATCAATTTGATGGTCCAAGAAATGAAACTTGTTCTATAAATCCAAGGATTTCTTTTGATTCAAAGTACCCCAGAAAAGAAAAGCCCATTGCTTTAAAATCTGTTATAATTAGGAAAACGTACACTTTTTCCGATCAGTACGCAGTCAATTAGCATATGCCTGAATTGATCTACAAGAGTTGAAGGCTGCACAGAAGTTTAAGCCTTCTCATTCGCCTACATAGAAGTTCCATTTACCGGGAAAACAGGTTTAAACTCGTAACAAAATCCAGAACCATCAAAGTCTATATTGTCATTCAATGTTCACATGATGAGGGCCATAAAAATGTTCTCTACAACATACACCTTTAACTCTTTTAGAAACAAATAATTTAGCAATAAATAACCACCCCTTTTCCCGATTATGAAGCTTTGGCACCGCAACAAGACATCAAAAGAAGAATCAACGGACCATAATTTATGGATACTTGGTTTGCTTGTGCCTTCCTAACCAGATCATCAAAATTTCAACTCAGAACGGTGCAGCCGTGCTCAAATGCAGGAGAAGAAGAAAGCGTGGTTTTTAAACTGCTGGAGTGTTCCGCCTCCGTGGTGAAGGGCTGGGACAAGTGGGCCTTCGAGAGCCAGGTTTTGTTAAGTCGAGATTTGGACGATATAGAAAAGAAAACACTTTCACCCAAGTTCGGTCCTTCTGGGCTTAAAGCCCTCAATCAGCCGATTGGTTACAAGAAAATTGGCGTGAGAGTTACAAAAGCTAAATTAGTTTGGTTTGTAAATAATTCGCCTTTAGCAAATTGAAATAACTACAACTAATTGGCTTTTACAAATTCAAATCCCCTATTCACTAGTTTTTTGCTCTTGTGACTTCCATCCCATTTAGTCCTATGTTCACTTAAAAAAAAAAGAGAGAGAGAGAAATTCACAATATGATCGATGATCATTTGTATCCCTTTGCGCAATCCAAGCAATGAAAAGTAATACAATGAAAAGGAAGTACCAAGAGCATACTCAATCCAATTGCCATGCATGATTGGCAGGAACGGAGCCAAGGAACCTCTAACACTCTGTGTATCTTTAAATTACCAGTTATAGGCTTCTGCCCTGAGATGTATCCAAATCACTGAAATACTCAGATGCATGAAGCCTACTTCATGAAAAGAATGGGCCAACTTATATTTTGATTTGGACAGAAGACTTTCCTTTTTTTTTTTTTTTTTTTTTGGTTGTGGAGGAAAAAGTTCATCTTTCTAATTAGCCACAGTATGATCGCACAATCTGAAGCTATATCTGGGCCTTATCCCAGAGTCCCACTCAAACATGTCCTTTTTCTACAAGTTGGTCATCAATGGCAAAACCAAAGAAACAACTAGTCTTAGTAGTTAACATCGCAGCCCACAAGATCAAAGCAGCGGAGGAGGGCAATGTACCTCACAAAATCTCTGCACTTATGCTGGAGGACCACAGGTAAAACAATCTCAAAAGAGGATAATTCCAATCCAGGGCTAGAAAATTAGAAACCAGTGGGATAGGGAAGGCGAACCACACATTTCCAGGGGCGTCTATAGCCTTCAAACTCCACAAACCCCTTTAGCCATTAGTGCTCCAACGAGCCAGCCACCCAACCAACCAATCGTCGTAGATGGGAATAATGTCTTGCAAGCTGCCTTCAAGAATCCATTCCATCACCTAACCACAAATGATAATCAGAAAAATACTACTACTACTACCCAAGGATGCTGTCACCTTCAATTATTGTGTATTTCCTAGTCCTACCTGGTCCACCAACCAACCCCTTACACAACCATCCTAGCTCCCACCACCATAAAATGGGATCGCCCTTCAATTTATTATTGGGTTTTTCGATCCTCAAATGATTTTCATTTTCCTCATTTGTCAGAGTATTGTTTTACGTACTTATGTAAGTGGTTTTGGTTAAGGAATTCCTCAATTATTATGCCACAGCCTTCGAGCCAACCTTGATTGCACATCCAAGCACCAAATAACAGCAATGATAGTTCGCATAGAGCGATCATTGTGTTTAATTATGCTATATGCAAAGACGCGCCACTTATTTTTATTGTTTGATGGTCTGCTTAATTATGAGAAGTGATGCTCATTTGTATTGGATAGCAGATTATCCGAGATAATTTTTTCATGAAAAGAAATACTGTAACACTTTTTGATGTGATGTATCATGTATGTGAGATAAAAATTAGTTGAAAATTGTGTCGATAATACAAGTAAATCAATTTTTGTACAAATAATAACAATCCAAACAAACCACAATTGTTTTTTTCAACAGATAATTGAAAGAGAAAGTCAATTAAAGTTAGTACACAAGCAGACCCTAATCGGAGTTAATCTAAGCGGGATCCACAAGAAAACACCGTCCAAAATTGGTACAAACCACAATTGTTGTATGTACAATTTTTAAGTATAAGCTGAGAAGATGTGATGGATATTCTCTTCTGTTATTTTCCACAGTAAATAGACTCTGCTGAAAGGATCAAAAGCACGACAGTGAAAAGAGGTTCTAGTGGCTGCATGTAAGCCGTGAGGTACCCAAGTTTAGCACGACAGCCACTCTGAACTATACACGTGGCAGCTGGCATCCACTCCCGGGTATAAATATTCGGATCTTCCTTTAGCATCTCACTCTCGATTCTTGGCATCTAATCTCAGATGCCTTCCGGCTACCCAATCCAACGGCCCACATTCACCTCTCCCTTCCGATAAATACCCCTCACGTTTTCACTCGACTTTTCCGAGGAGCCAGAAAGGAAATACTCCTGCTAACTCAAAACGAAACCGTCTGTCTCTGGCGCTGCCTTGCCTCCCTCATAAAACTGTGTGAGAGAAAGTGAGCAGAAATGAGTGCTCTGGGTTCTCCGCTGGAGGCTCTGGCCTTCGATCACCTGAGCTTCGGCCTGTTCACGGTCGTCAACAACGTCTGGACCTGGGTCGCCGTTATAACGGCCGCCGTTAGCGTATGGAGATTTAAGGCCTCGTCATTACCTGGCGCCAAGTTTCCACATGAAGCGACGCGGCAGGTTGAGAGACTGGCGGCTGAGCCTGCATTCGGCGACGGCTGCGGTGGCTCCGTCTATAGTAGAGACAGCTAAACCTTCGACTGCGGTGGCTCCATCGTCGCCGTCGCCGTGCTTGTTCAATGCAGAGGGAAGAACGAGCGGGAAGTTTACGTTTTACTATGATCGGAGGGAGGAGGAGAGGAGGAGGAGGATAGAGGTGATGACGTTAACGGAGAAGCTGACGGCGAGGAGGGATGTATCGGTGGTGAGAAGCAATGGGTTGGGGTTGGGGAGGGTTGGTGGGAGGTAACGATGAGAATGAGGATGGGAGATCATATGGGGTTCTACAGTTATCAGGATCTAACGGTGCTGGACGGAAGTGTGGTGAGATTGTGGGATGGTTGCAGGCGGCGGAGAAGTGAAGGTAGTAGTTGCGCCCCGTTAATCAGCTGCGGTGGCGGTGAAGGTGGTACTATCCTGTGGTAGGTGTATTTTGGGTGGTTGTTGGAGTAGAGCAGAATCAAACACCGGGCGGCCTGGCCTGGCCTTGACTAGAGGCTAATTATTATAAATAATAATATGAAGGGATAGTAGTTATTATTAGTTTTGGAGGTGATCAATTGATCATAAGATCATCAAAAAAAAAAGGAAAAATTGTACATATCAAATTATTTCTGCTTGTTGATAATTTAAGAATCAAGATTTGCATTTCTGCAGCATCTCCTCCCTCATAAAACACAACAATTACTACAAACCAACACAACATCTGCAAATGTGCCTGCGCCTCATTTCATGGCGTATTTATTTTTCCTGTTTTTTGGGGTGTGTGTTTTGAGTTCTTTATTCCTCGCTAGTATTCGATGAATGTTGTTCCCAAGATTAGATTTGGTGCTTGGATTACACATCAGTTTCCCCCAAGATTTGGCTTGTACTATATGCATTATTCTTACCCTCCATTTTTTCCGGGAATGGACTTTGATTTGTATTTGATGCAAGAGTGGGACTAGAACTAATAATGTCATAGGAATTGCTTTTTCTTGTTGCCTAGCTAACTACTTTTACCGCTTTACAGATTCATTCATCTTCTGGTTTATGCAGCTTCATGTCAATGCTAATGTACGAGTTAACACACAATGACTGACCAGAATTATTTACAAATTTGATGAGAAATAATCCCTTTTCATTTGCTGTTGTGAAAAGTTCAAGAGTAAATTACAAACGTCGTAATTGCTCTAGCAGAATTTATTAGTATACAGGTTTGTCACAAGTCTTCACTAAACAAGGTAATTATGCTTAGACAGAGGAAAATGAGCCCCCAAGTCCTTGCCTTGATTGACTCAATTAAAATTATAAGTACCTTTTTTTTTTTTAAATGGATATAAGGGACTTTTATTTAATGTGATATGGTTATGATGAGAAGCCAAGCCATATCCAATCAAGCTTCTTCTATTTCGAAGTCCGTCTCAAAGTTTCATCCACAATCACCAAACGGTAGGTAGTCCACAACATGATGAATCTGAAGCTGAGTTGAAAGACAAGGGCGGCGAGTTTAATTGATTACACGGCTCAAATTCTTCTAGTCTCAACTGTCCGCCTCAACCGTTGACTGAATTGGTTCCCTTTCCTTCTTGCATTTCAAGTTTGGAGAGAATAAATTCCAAGGGATGGTTTTAGTTCCCTTTCTTCTTCTTCTTCTTCACCAACCAAATGATAGCCAAGGACTTCCACAGATTTCACCCAAATATTTATGAGCAAATCACCCCACAACTCTAAAGAAGCTGAGTTCATTTTCTCTGATTAATGCATACATTTATTGACACTAATTCTCGTGAAATTGATTTTCCTTTTTTCTTTTTTTTTTTCTGTGGTTCTTGTATATGCACGTCCGAATCAAGTACTCATGCCCATTTAATGCAGTTTGTAATCTTAATTAGTAGCATATTTGACTGATGAAAGGCCCACTTGTAAATCTTAAATAGAGTAATGGGTTCTGTCAGGTCAATCTTTAAGTAGAATCCACACTCATTAAAATTCATTTAATCTCTGATTAACATCTCGTAATTGGTATAGTTCATTTCTGTTGCCGTGCACATTCCCAGGCAATATTTATTACGGCAATGTGTTAGGGGAATCTGGGAAAGGAAAGGAAAGGAAAGGAGGCTGGGGGGGAAAAAAAAAAAAGAAAAGGTCAAGTAAATTGCATGTTGCATGGGAGGAAAACAAAACCTTAATTAATTTAAACTCTTCTAATTTCAAACAATCCATTCATCTTGGACTGAGAATTCTAGAAATTTTTATCATCTTAACTAAATTTGATAGTGAAGGGATGAGAATATATCCGGAAAGGAGGAATATAGAAACAGAAAAGTCCACGAGCAAGCCTCGGAGCCTTGCAACGAGAGAAGTTTGTTTTCTTTTCTTCTTCCTCTCCTTTCATTCTCCATAGCCTGACAAATTCGAGAATTTGTTTGTGGGAAAGAGAAATCACAGGTGGAAAAATGTTGTGAGCATTTAACACCCAAACGAAAACACTAGAAAGATGAAATCACAATAATTGTAAAAAAAAATACTTGTCAGTTGTCACTTCTTTAAAATAGATAATAAATAAACTGCTTAAGCAGGCTGAGAATCCTCGTCCACTGTTATCTTCATGTATGTATTTGTATAAATCTGTTTTTATGCTATATATACAACTTTAATTTTTTTCTTTCTGCAAAAAAAAAGTGTAATATCTGCTCTTGCAGCTTGGATTGAAGCCCCCATTAATTAGATGCGAGGAAATATTATAGCTCAACTTCCCCTTTATTAAGTGAAGCATCAAATTTTCTTTGAGGTTCAAGTCTACTATATCACAAACCAATGTCAGTGCCTTTTTTTTTTTTTTTTCAACTTTCATTTTTCTGTATCTGATTATACACTGAACAGCATATTAACTGTTACTCTTTTCCAACTAATTTGGTACACAGCTGCCTACCTCCAGTTTCCTTTCCATGGAAAACGAGGCAAAAGTCTCTAAGTCGCTTTCCCAGTATTGTTTGTAGCAGTCTAGGGTAAGTTTATAAAGAGCAGACGACACTTGTGTTTTTTTTGGTTTTTATCTTATCTTCGTTACAATCTCTCCTTAAAGAAGTAGTCACTCAGAGGCAAATTCTCATTTGGCCTCTTTGTCATTTTTCTCAATTCCTAAAGTGGATTGATGTTTATCTTATTGGCCAAACAGTACTCGGATCAATCAAAATCCAACCCCGATGAGTGAAAGAATTCATCTCCCCATCTTATTCAAGGGAATATTCAATTTCCAGATTCCAAAATGCTTTGGCTCTTTCTTCTTTTTTCTTTTTTAATTTCCTTGAGAGCCCAAGATGTCCTCGTCTTTCTTACTTGCTTGATTCCCTGTTAAGAATTGTCCATATTGTCTTTTGTTTTTATTTTATGATTTATATTGCTTAGACAACCGAAGCGGCTTAAATTTGACGGCAATTTGCATTTTTGCCTTTTTTTATCATAGACACTTAAAATAGTATCAGTCATTTCCTTCTGTTTTTTCCATTTTGTCTCAGTATCGGCCATTTCCTTCCATTTTTCTTTTTTGTTATAATCAAAGTATGCCCAAAACATTTTAAATGGATACTCAGTTTCAGTTATCTTGTTGTCCTGTCATAATCTTCTTCTTCTTCTTCTTCTTTTTTTTTTTTTTTTTTGCAGGAACATTCACATCATAGATTAAAACAAATCAACAATTCTGTGAGTTACTAGAATAATATTTGTCCATTGAAAAGAGTATTTCAGGTCCCTTCATGGGAGAAGACCATATTTGATCACTCTCTTATAGGAGAGATGAAGGAGATTTTGACTGGAAAAGTTCTAAAGAGAGAGGAAAAAAGAATTCCATAGAGGAGTAGGGTTCTACAATATGAAAAACTAAAGACACAGAAACTGCACAGAATTTTGCTACAAGATCAGAACCTTGTCATTTGTTTAAAAAGAAGAAACTATAAAAATCTATTTCTATTTGAGACTTGTCCAAGAAAATCAGCACCTGGACTATCAAAATTTAAATGGAAAATCCAACCGGACTTGACTACTATAAAGGTCTTTCCAGCGAGACGCCAGCTTTGTGAAATCCTCAGGCTATCAGTTCATCAGAACTCAAGCCGACTTGACCGTTGTGGGCTGGTGGATGAATGGATTACTTGCATGGGACATTAGCAGCTTCTCGCGTCGGCCCGATTTCAGGAGTGATTCTACGATCATTTATTTTCATCAACAACTTGTTCTGCAAATTGCGCTGTCCCGCACTACATAGATACACAAATATATACACGCACATGTATGTACGTAGGTGTGTGTGTATGTGTACATATAAGTATATATATTAGATTATCGATAAATAAGCTCATTAACGTGTCTAAACCTTAAAACAATAAGGCGGAAGGCCCAAACACTTCAGCAATTCCCTCCCTTCTACAGCACATTCTATTGTCTAGATACGGCTTTTACTCCTTTGTTTTTTTGGTTAGACGTTACTTTCTATAATCTACTCCTACTCTAACCTATGGAGGGAGACGGAGACGGGACCTAATTACAGTGGACCAAACTGAATTATTGGAGAACTGATAGGAATTGGGATCAAATGAGTGCATTACACACCCATTTAAATCTAAAAAAAGTCATATAAAAAGAGTCACATAAAGTGACGAGACCCATAAAGTGGCAATTGATGAGAGTCAAGATTTGAACACTTGATCTCCCATCCCACAAAGTTTTTAAAGGCTTTGTGGCGGCATTGATTCGGATACGGCTTTTACAATGATGCTTCACTTAATTCTTTCTTTCTCTCTTTTTCTTCTTCCCTTTTCCACTAAATGTTGGGTTTATATCTTTGTCTTGGAATTTTTCATGAGAACTAGCAGTATTGTATGTCAAAATCCAATGAATCATCGCCATTTTCAAAGAGCACGCCTGCCTTAATGGCAAAAGAAAATTGTTGTTGAAAATTTTCATATTCTTTTATTGTTTTTCCTTGTGAAGGTGAAATTATTTGGATATGTTATTATTTGGCTTATTTCCCTACTTACATCATCAACACGTTTTCTAATCCTTTTTATCTTACATACATTACATCAAAAAAGTGTTATAATATTTAAATAACTAAATAATTTCAAATAATTTACTAACCAAACGCAAGGATGCCTTTTCAAGAAACCACGAAGGAGAAGAAAGGGTGAATCATTTGCCATGGCCGCTGACATCATGGAAGAAGGAAAAGTTGGCATATGAGTAAAGCAGAGCCGTGGGAGTGCGGGGGTGGCCCGAACACATATGGATAATTGTCTTGTCTTGACGACGTCCACAATGAGCATGGAATTGTACTAGGTTATGACGTGAGACCAGTGGCGGGATTCCAGCAGGGACACTGATGATACGAGTCCCCACTGTGCCCCAAAATTGCATATGCCTTGATTTAGTTTTAGCTTTGCTCCCAATAAAATTTTCTGTGGCGAATATATTTGTGAGGACTAATTTATGACTTGATGAAATTGAAATATAAACAAACAAAAATCAAAAGCTTTTGTCTCTAGTCGTTTAGTGTCTTTGGAAGTTATTTATAATTTGCTCCTTATTAGTCAAAATGACTTGTCTAGACTTTTTCCAATAAAACAAACAAATTACATTACTTTAATTAGGGGTGTGAATCGGAATCGAAATCGGAAGTTCGGAAGTTTGAAATCGAATTTTTTAAAAAAATTAACATGTGAAATCCGACCGATTCCGATTTCGAATTCATTCCGAAATGAATTCGAAATTCGGTTTTTTACCGAATTCACCAAATTCAATTTTCTATTTTTAATTTTAATTTTTATATTATAAGTTAATTAAACATAATAATATACTATACTAAAATTATTACATGGGTTAATCAATTAACATATTTTTATATAATATATTGATGAGATTTACATTATATTGTTATATAATAAAAATAATATATATTATATATTATATATTATATATATGTATATTATATTATATTCGAATTCGAATTCGAATTTTGAAATCGAATTTGGAAAATCGATTCTGATTTCGAATTATGAATTCGAAATCGAAATTTCCGATTTCAAAAAACCTATTTCCGAATTCGAACCAAATTCAACACTTTCGAAATTGGAAGTTCCGATTATCAATTCTGATTTCATTTTTTCCGAATTCGAAATTCCGAATTCAATTCGAATTCGGTCGGAAATTCAAAAATTTTTCGAATTTGCACACCCCTAACTTTAATGGTGCATCTAGAATTAAGTAAAACATTATAATTTCATTAAAATTCACACGAATAATAGAACATCATCAATTATATACAAATATCAAAGAACATATCTGTGAAAGAATGAATGCTACAGATCTAATGAACAAATAAAATTTAAAATAAAAAATTTGTAAGCCAAAGAACATGCGTGCATACTTCCAATTGGCAGATCTACTGATTAATTGTTTTCAAGGCCAAATATTATGGTAAGGTCTATCAAATAGACCTAAGATATTCCAGATCTGGCAATCAAAACTTGAAAAAACTTAGATATAATAATAAATAATTAAAAAAAACCTAAAACTCTCATTAGGAATTTTAGGAGAGAAGAAAACTACCTAAGACTTTCACAATAGATTAACTAGAAATTTAAATACACTTAGTATACTTTTAATTAAAAAATAGTTTTTTATTAGTAAAATTGAGCATGTTATATTGCTTTTACTTAATATGTAAATATTATTGTTATGTCTTTTTTTAAAAAAAGTAAATTCTAGTATTATATTTGCCTCCAAAACTCATGAGAATGGAAAAAATAATATTGGGAGAATTTTCTTTCGCAAAAGGCCCAACGTGACTCGAACAGGATTAGTCGCAAACTGTAAAATGGATGGAAACACCTGTGGTTTATACCCAAAAAAAAAAAAAAAAAATTTCTTGGCCTGCCGCCATATGAGATGGCTACTTTAACGAAAGCTGTGCCATTCAAATTAATATTGTTAAGCCTTCACTAGTTGAAGCTCCTTAATTTGTCATATAGGAAATGAATTTATGGTCTCACAAATTTGTGGACACATTTGGTTCTACCAAATGCAGATATGTCGATGCACACTTGTGTAGTAGTTAAAAGTAATATGTCTTATTCTCAAGTGCGGATGAAGCAATCAATCTTTACCCATTATATTCTTGAACTCATATTGGGCCTTGCCCCCAATACGAGACATGTTATAGTCTTGGATCTAAAGCCTAATACGAGACATGTTATAGTCTTGAATCAGTCTGTTGCTGTCCAAGTATATGTGGACTGTCTAAAATATATTCTGAGCCATACACAAATTTCAATCTGAGCCCAACTCCAATCATGCCGGCGCGGCATGGATAGGCCAGTCCAACATCAAGAGAGAAGCCCTCAATCTGAGAAATTTTTTTTTTTTTTTTTTATGCTAGAGAAATTCTGGCTTTATTGTTGACGAAAAATACTTTTTTTTTGGTAATCAATGAAAATAGTATAAAAAACAATTAATCAATTACATGTCGTGGAGAAGTAACCCCACGATAATCCTCCTTCAAAATTCTATTAAATCCTGGAAGATCCACATAAAAAAAAACAAAATGGAGTTTGTCTGATACGCTCCTGATCTAAGCAATGCATCTGCGCATCTATTTGTTTCACAATAAGTATGCTTAATTCATGTTTACTTTGCAATATGTATGCTTAATTCATGTACGTTGCATGGAAGAGATCAACTGAAATATATATATCATCGAAACCGTGAATGATACGTCGCGACAGCTACAGAACCACGTAAGCCGCGACCACGACTCTGAACCATGCATGGGAGAGATCAAGTATATGCAATTACATATCAAAGAAGCATGTTCATGAGTGGAGACATCTATCTGCAAGTTGAATCAAATCAGTAACTTCCGCAGCATGTAGTCCAATTTCTAAAGAAAATAGATTCAAGGATTTTGCAAGCATCAATCCATCTCTGAGGCCCCAAAGTTTGGCGGAGATAGTCGTTGCATGTCCTATTCTTCAACAAAAGCCTTTAATCCATCTCCCCTTGCGGAGTCTAATCAAACCACCAAGTCCAGCAGGTCCAGGATTGACTTGTGCAGCTCCATCTGTGCTCAGTTTTCCAGAAGTTTGGTTAGTGGGGATCCACCTTCTGAGGGTTTCCTTTTTGGGTCTTGACTAGCTTTGATTCGGGCCCAGAAAATAAAGAGAAATTAGCAGCCATAGACAAAGTGATGTTAAAAATACTCATCGGAAGGATTTTACTGCATTGCTGCTGTTTAGATGGGTATATCTTGGGGAGAGCAAGGCAGGGATGATCATCCCTGAAAGGTTAGAACTTAAGACTAACATTGACTGAAAAAAGCAAAAAAATAAAATAAGTAAGGCTTGAATTATATCATATACATCATTTTCAATATCATGTGTGAAATCTACAAACTTTTATTTTATATTTAAAGTGATATGTATCCTGAAAGAAATGGACGTACATTTTATTTTAATCTGACAAAAACGGGTGATTGAATTGGCAGTCATCATAACTCCCGATTCTCATATTTTGGGAGTGCTTTTGGAAAAGTTCTGTTATATAGCAAGGCATTGTTGAACAGAATATCTATGCGGTAGAAAAGGTGGTTGAACATGTTAAAAAAAGAAAAAACTTTAACGATTTTTTTCTTCTAAAAGTGCAAATAGGGGAGTTTTTTTTGTATAATAAATTTTTTATTCTGAAAGTGCAAATTGTTAAGCAAGTAAGTACATGCATCGAATACAACTGCAAATGTGAAGTTGAAAGAATACCTGCTTCTTATCACAAAAGGAAGCCAAAAGCTACCCTGTCTTTTCAGAAGTTGACCAACATGTATAAAAGGAATAATTAGTAGTTTGCAAGTTACGCATTCCATGAACATTTATTATCGTATCATTCTCAGATTGAGAACCCACTAGTACCAATTTCTTTAAAATTTTATGATTGCTTTTCCCTACTTCGTAATTCTATCCAAGATGACTTCCTTATAGTTTTAGACTCTAAACATCACCTTCTAATAAAGACCTAATGTAAAGAATGAGAATTAATCACATAATATTTGCAATAATCATACCTCAAAATCTACTCTACACTGCAATATTGTAAGCATACATTAGCTGGGATCTGGTTTCCAAGTTGAATTTTTGGGCGGAAATAGAAAAATTCAGACGACACTAGTTTGCAAGGAAAATTAGAAGAGCCATTATCACTAATCACAAAGTAGAATAAGAATACATATGAAAATTTGAAAGATCAACTAGTCAATCTAGTTGGGAATTTCCTCCATCGAAGGAGGAACTGTTCTAAGCGAGCTTAATCATGTGTGCACCAGCGCATTGATGTGACCATGTGGGCCAAATAACTTCTCCCCGCAATAAAAGAGCCTCCTACATCTAAAATCATACTTCCTAATATGGCTTAAAGCTTCGCCAATGACAGGTTCTAAAGCCTAACAACTTCTGATTAGTGGAGTCTTATCATTTTAGCATTACCATCCAAAAAGGAAAGCAATTATTAGCATAATCCAATCTGAGCTGTTTCTGTTTCTGTTTCTGTTTCTTCTAGTACTTCTGAGCTTGCAGGTATAGTCTGACTGTCACACTTGAGCTTCTATAATCCGCTCTTGGTTTCTTATTCTTCTTGTTCATCTTCTCTCCCCCAACCCCCTCCACACTATGAGGATACATCGACGGCTATTGTTGTTGATGCATATGAAATAATGGAAGGGGAAGCTTTAAGGTGACCCACCAAGTGCCCAAGTTTTCCCTCTTAGAGTAACCACTGACTCAATTATTTTCATGGGATTTGTCCTGCTAGTGTGTGATAACTCACTCAACCCGCACCATGCATCAGATTAAACAAATAAAAACGAAAAGAAAAAGTAGACAAATAGACACAAGGAGAGGGCTATTTGTTTGAATTTCACTGCTGAAGTGGCGTTGTATTTGTGAGTGACATGTAAGTGACTTTGTAAGAGTTATGGCCTTCTGATCAGTAGTGGCGACTGAAACCGAACTCATCCAACTTTTTATTTACTTAAAAAAAAAAAAAGAAGACACGAAGAAGAAAGAAAATTTGCTCTCTTGCATAGAATTGGTGCAGCTTCTTTCTTCCTAGGTACAGTGCAACGAGGACAAAGATGTTGCGGGCAGCTTCCCCTTCTTCTGTTGGTGCAATGTTTTTGTAGTGGGGAAGGGATTAGGGTTTTAACAAGATAAGGATTGGTCACGAGGGGTCACACTGCATGTATATTGAATACGGAGGCCTCACGAGTTATTCCGGTTCATCAGCAGTGCTGCTACTCTTTAAATGGCTTTTGATAGCATTCACACAGATCACAGCCCATGCACAGCGAGGAGTCGGGGCCCCTTCAAGCCTGCACTGTCCTGCACCCAGCACATGCCATGCTCTGCTGCCCTTCAATAAAAGCATAGTGCTTTCGATGGAGAGGTACATACAATTGTTTCCTCGATCACATGATTCTCTGAGGTTTCGTCCGATTATTTGGCCTGGCATGGAGCCCTTTGCCGTACCATTTCTTTTCCAACTGCCGCTAGGAACCAAATATCAAGAACAGTTGCCAATTGTGAAACTCCGAATCGAAACATGATGATTGCTCCATTCCCTTGAGGGTCTAATTAATTGGTTGGTTCTTGAGGTGTTTTGGTGGCCATTTGAGACTTTTGATTAGGAGTATACACAAATTAAAAGCTCCAACGGAGGGGATGAGAGGGTTTGATTTCGTATCCATGCTGGCAAGTCAGTCACTACTCAATTTGAGGGAGCTGTTCACCACTTTGTATGCTTTCAGTAATAAGGCCCAGTTCAATAGTACGAGATTGCAACCAGCACGGGAAAACGAATCCAAAGAAAATGAAAGGCGCTGTAGCAAAGCTGCAAGAGCACATCATTATTAAGAACATCAAGAAACTGTCCCGGTTCTGCCGTCAATTGGAGACAAGATAACTTTCCACAATTCGTATGAGTACAAAATTGCTATCATAGGTTGTTAGCTTGTAGTGTTGTTGAATAGTTATTTAGAGTAGCAATTTTCACCATCTGTGAGTGAGTTTGATTTGTAATTCATTTATGTTACTTCTACTGCTACGGGTTCGTGTGATCATATGAACAAAGAAAAATGCTATCATGGGTTGATCCTTCAGCACACCATTGCTATGATATAAAAATGTGGGATCCAATTAACAGTCAACCAGTGTCCAAGAATCCTAGGTAATCTTTTAGGCATTCCAAGGTCCAAATAAGAAACGGAACTACAGCAGTGAAAGTTCACCATGCAACTACAAAACGGATGTTGGTACAAGTGAAAGGGATTTGCATCCCATGAGATTCTGAATTCGAAATTCATGGGAATAGAAGAAATAACCTTGGAAGAGTTTTTCTCACAAGAGACTCGATGTAGTTCGAACAGGATTAATGACAGACCGTAAAACGAACGTGGACACTTGTAGTTTATACCAAAAAACAAAAAATTCATCATGCAACCCAACTCACGGACCAGTAATTAAGTACACAAGACTACAAGAGCACCTTGCCGGGCAAAGCAAACTATACGTGGCTGGTAAATTTAGGTGATGGAATTAATGTTGGACAATTGTGTAGCTGCCACTGGTGCCTTGCCTGCGGCGCCTTAACTCCTGTTGTGTGCAAACCATTGGCCATTCTATTTCATGCACATCCACACTAGTAAACCCTATGGGGGCGGTCCATTTGTTTTAAGATTAGCACATGTAAATCAACTAGTAAATCACATCCAAGGAGCATTAGCCATCTCACTTTTTCACTCGTAAAATATGAGTAACAAGATTGTGAACCTGACCAAAACATGGTATGCCTACAAAGCCCGAAAGATCACCAAGGCTAAGGACATTCTCATACTTTAATTTTCTCCAACTCCAAGGACCATTATTTTAAAGAATCTCTTTCTGCTTCGAAGTTCAAAGTTCAAAGTTCAAACTCACCTACCCCTATAAAATAAAGCCAATAACTTCCCTCTTTCTCACTCTCAAAACCCACAACACTGCTACTATATGCCTAGCTGCTAACGATTGAACTAACCTTCCCTCCTCCATCAAGCCTGCCTTAAGAAAAGCAGCCGACAGGTAACAAGAAACTGAGATACTCCGTCTCAGGATGGCTTTGCCTTTGTCTTTCCTCCTCTCCCTCTTCATCCTCCTCCTCCTCTCCTCCTCCCTCTCCTCTACCGCCTCAAAAACCCCCAGAGACCTCGTCCACGCATCATGTGCTCATGCCAGCTACCCCAACATCTGCCTCAGAACCCTCTCCTCCTACTCCGGCCAGGCCAACAGCCTCCGGGGCCTAGCTCAAGCAGCAGTCAAGGTCAGCATTTCTCGATCCCACAAGGCCTCCGGCTTCCTTACACGACTCAAAGGCCATAACAACAGAGAGCAGGGGGCTTTAGGTGACTGCATAGAGCAAATGAGTGACTCTGTTTATGAGCTCACCAAGACTCTTTCAGAGCTCCAAAATCTCCGCCGGGCCAGCGAATTCAAGTGGCATTTGAGCAATGCAGAGACCTGGGTGAGTGCTGCCTTGACATATGAAGACACTTGTCTTGATGGATTCAGGGAGATTAATGGTCAGGTCAGGTCTGATGTCAAAAGGGCCATCACCAATGTTGCCAAAGTTACTAGTAATGCTCTCTACCTCATCAACCGTCTTGACGAATCTCGTGGCTAATCATCCATGGGATTACAACCTTAAAGAAAAAGGTGGAGCAAAAAAGACACCGAGTACGTAACGTATATATATATATATATATATATATGAACCTTTTTGTCACATAATAACCATGGATCTTCTCAGTTTTGGTCAGGTCAGGTCAGGTCTGTACTCTGTATGAACTTGTGCTGCTTAATTATTGGAGTATTGATCTGTTTCTCAAAGCAGTGGCTGTACATCTTCTTTTGCATATTATTGTTACCTTTTTTCTTCTTAATTTCTCAGAATGAGGAAAAGGAAGCAGATTTCGCCATTATTTTGTCATTGATTAGATCAGTGCCCATGAATCTTGCATGACAAAGTAGTTGGTGAGTCATTCAACTGCATTGTTAAGAAGGGAAAGAAACGATTTCTTGCTTTTTTGATATAGCAATGGCAGAGCTGTACGCGACATATTAATGACGGAACGACGGGCCAAAAGCATGGGATGCCATAACCGGAGAACCCCACCAGTTTTGTCTTAATTATCACGATCACCTTGTGTTTTAGCACATGTATTTTGAGGACTGATTGTCTCTGTTAACTGGATTAATCTAGGGAAAATCATATAATACTGGTTACGCAATATTCAGGCTACAGACCTTTCAAGAATGAGGACAAAAGTGACTTAAATATGCTAGCCAAATAAGTCCTCCACTCATAAATGCATGCTCCCTCGCCATAATTACTAGTAAAATTTGGATAGGATTTTATTTATCAAAATTTACTCGCTTGCATCACCAACACATTTTTTAACCATCTTTTATCTCATATATATCATATTAAAAAAGTGCTATAGTATTTTTTTCAAAAAATTATCTCAAATAATTTACTATCCAAACACACTTATGATGCACAGCTGCAGATGTAGAAAGCAATGCACATATTTGCCTCTCAGGGCCTGAACTTATTAATCAGGGCCTTTGCACCTGTAAATCATAACATCCGAATTTTCTCTTTGCTTCAGTGGGGAGTAATTAAGCAAGCCCGGTCTCCCCAAAAAAAAAAAAAAAGAAAGAAAAAAAGTCAAACCCATTTGATAAAGTAACCAAATTCTCAATTATCCTTGTTGGGAAGGTTTCCCTGCAAAGAGTCCAACTCGAATCGAATAAGATTAGTCGCAAACTATAAAACGAAAGAATACAGACGCCTGTGGTTTATACCCAAAAAAATAGAGTAATGAAGATTGTGAAAATAGAATTGCTAAGCATCCTAATTAGAGACTACATGAAAAACCTATAACCATAAGAGATAAAGATTTCTGATCTCACACATCGCCCCTTGTAACTTCTATGTTTCATAGCAAAGGGTTTCTTTTCTTTAAAAATGAAAAAAAAAAAAAAAGAGATCAGATGTTGGATTGACTGCGTATCAGAAGAAACATCCTTCAGGGAGATCATCAATCAAACAAGTGTGGAATCCAAAATTAATCAACCAAAAGTGAGCAAATAGTATTCGGTAGGCGGCACCGTTCTTTTTGGAGTCGAAGAGATGAGTAGACGAGTTAGTTCCTACCATCTTTTCCGAAGTTTTGAGAGGACTGTAAATCAACAATTACTTCACAGCAAAGCATTTAATGAAATAATGCTACTCTTACCAACATGGGTACTGATTAATTTCACATCTATTCACATTGTAACATCAATCGAGTGTTTAAACCTCAAAAGAGTACCTTCTTTTCGAGTCATGGGGACAACCCTAGTGAGTCAAAAGATATTGCTCAGATAGTTTGAGAAAAATTTTCCTAAACAATATTTTGCTTACATCACATTGTAAAAAATGCTTAGTATTATTCCAAATAACGTTAAACAATCTCCTGTCTAAACACAACACGTCCAGTATATAAGAACTCTCGAAATCAAAAACCTTTTTTTTTTTTTTATGTGAAGGAACTTTTGACTTATTTTAAGTTACTTTATTTACTTTTGACATCTTTTAAGCTAATCTTGCTCAAAATTTTTGCATTGATGATAAGCATCGAGGAATTTTTATAGGACAACCACTGCTTTTTAGAACTTCTAGTGACATCTCTCATTATTTGACTAGATCTTTTGAAAGTTACTCTTTTTTTTTTTTTTTTGGGTACATTCCTTTTCTAAAACATGAATGAATAAAAAAAGGGAAAAGAAACTAAGGATAGGCCTAGGAGCCCAAACTCCACCGAGATAAACTTTTTTTTTTCTTTTAAAGAATCATTTTATTCCAAATATCTACACTAATGGCAGCAAGTACATCAAAACATGACACAGATACCTACATCTAAAAATCAATTAATACATCAGAAATTTGAACATAATATAGAGACTTTGAGAAACCTCGAGAAACTCTACCATCAAATGAATACCATGGGAACCTAGTACATTTGTATCTATATCTTGTCTTCCAATAGTCAGATGTGATAAAAAATGCTCAATCCCCAATTAAGATTTTTTTTTTTTTTGTTGGAGGAGTTTTAGAGAGAAAATAGAGAGATTAAGTTATTGAGAGAAGGAAGAGATAGACAATGACAAACATCTCAAACTTGCAATAAGATAACATAGAGAGATAAGATCGGGGAGTTTTCAGAAATTCAAAGTCATCGACATCTAGAGAGGTCCCTTCTTCTGTGCATTGCTTGAACTTGAAGTTCAGAGATCACTATTCCAACTTCCAAGTTCCAACTGATAGGAATTGGGGCAGTGAATTTAAAAAATTTTAGCTGGGGAATCCCCAGTTCTAATGTATGATTTCATAAAGGAGTTAGGATTACCTTAATCCATGATGAAGTCTCGAGGCGTCGAGAAGGTCGAGAATCCACGGCGGATCAGGTGTCCGCTCTCTATGTCCACGCGAGAAAGCTCCTGGATCACCTCTTGATCGTCTCTACGATCAGTGTGTGTGTGTGTGTGAGAATGGAAGGTGCTAGCCTTTCTCTCTCACTTTCTCAGACTCTTTTCTGACTACGTTAGTCTTTTGGAGAATGTTCTCTCTCTCTATTTTTCCTGACTCTCAGAAGTGATTTTTTCTGACTCTCCTATCGTAGTATCTGATACTATTAATAGGAGAGAGAGAGAGAGATGAGAGTAAGGAGAGGGATAGAGTGCGGTGGTTTGATTCAAAATCAAACCACCGTAACATCGATATCCCCTATCCCATTCTGTTATCTGACAAATAAAGATAACACATTTATCTTATTTGTCAGATGACCCAGATTTATTTATCTTTATAATTAAACCCGTAAGTATTTATTTCCAAGTCCCTACTTGGACACACAATTTAATCCGAACCCAATCTCAATGCGTGTGATCCAATAGGTCCCAAATACCGGTAATAATTATGAATTATAATTCTAAAAGAATTAGATAAAATAAACACTTTTATTTTATCATTAATTACAATAATTAATTATTCATAATTATAAATTGTGGCGTGTCTAGCAACACATCACAATTACCGTGTATTGAATTGATCAAGGGAAATTCCGACCTAACCTTTCCATGGAAAATTACCGTAATTATTATCCTTTCACCATTGATATCCATTAGTGGGGAATAAGGAACAAGTGCCAATTCCCTTAATGACTAATTAATTTTCTAGTTCGGAATTAACCTTAGATTAGATTAACTTGAAGATACTCTCCATTAATCTAATGTAGTCGACTACTAAGGTTACATTCCAACTAGTGGCCTTACTGGATATCGACTCCACTATTGGAGTGGTGAATCCTCTCTTGATCACTCACTATCTTTCCATGCTTCACACTACCCCAATTTCTATTCTTTAAGTCACCCCGGTGAGTAACAAGAAAGAATCAAAAGGTAGTGATTCACACTCAAGAATCGTGGTGATCTCAAGTCTAGGATCACTTACACAATTTCCCATAAGAGATTCAACCATTGGCACAAAATATCCTAATGGGATCTCTGTGTGGATCACTCCAATGAATTATTACTCTATAACTCATCTACACATTAGCCTAGGTATCCCTATACCATGGTTGATGAGAACAACCACTACTTACATTAAGTATGGGCTAATTGTGTACTAAGTCCGTATTAATGATGTCCCATCTCATTAATACTATGACTAGATATTTAAGAATATTTATTATAAATGTGATTGATATCTCATAGTCGCAACTCTTGTGACTATCATCACATTAATAAATATTCTAAGGACTTTACCTATATCATATATTAAAGATAAAATTGGAAATTCATAAAATACAAAACTTTAATTAGGAATGTATTTCAACAAATCAATTGTTTTTGGGCATACATTCCAACAACCTCCCACTTGCACTAAAACAATTCATTTATAACTCTTAGTCCAAATGAAAGTACATGACTATCATGTTTCTTTTGAGATAGTGCTTTAGTAAGAGGATCGACTATGTTATCCTCAAATGGGGACTCTCTATCTTTACATCATTTCGCAAGCGATTTCCCTAATAAGGTGAAATCTTCTAAGTACATGTTTGGACCGTTGATGAGACCTAGGTTCCTTTGCTTGGCAATAGCCCCATTGTTATCACAAGTACAAAGTTACCTTGGATTAACAATGTCTGGAACCACACTAAGTTCCACGAACTTCTTGATCCAAAGCGGCTTCCTTTGCCTCCTGCAATGTACTCGACCTGTTGTAGAATCTATGTGGTGTCTGTTTGGAACTCTTCCAGACGGCACCTCCGTTGAGAGTAAAGATGAAGCCCGACTGTGACTTACAGTCATCCTTGTCAGATTGAAAGCTTGCATCTGTGTAGCCCTTGACCTCCAATTCACCATTTCCATATACTAAGAACAAATTTTTAGTCCTTCTTAAGTACAAGAATGTTCTTAACTGTCCAATGACCTTCACTGGATTAGCTGAAATCGCTTTCGTGACACTCGAGCATGGGAGACATCGTCTTGTACACAACATAGCATACATAATTGATCCAATTGCCGAAGCATATGGAGTATTATGCATCTTGTCAATCTCAGCTTGTGTCTTAGGACACATGCTCTTAGAAAGGCTTATCCCATGAGACATAGGTAAAAGCCCTTCTTAGACCGATCCATGCTAAACCTCTTTAGCACTTTATCTATATGTAGATTGTGAAAGACCAAGCGCCTTTTGGATCTATCTCTATAGATCTTAATACCAGTATGTAGGCCGCTCTCCCAAATCTTTCATGGAAAAATTCTTGGATAACCAACCCTTTACTGATTGTAACATTGGGATATCGTTTCCCATTATTAATATGTCATCCACATATAATATCAGGAAAACGATTGAACTCCCACTAACCTTCTTGTAAACACAAGGCTCATCCGGATTTTGAGAAAACCAAACTCTTTGATTGTCTCATCAAAGCGGATGTTCCAACTCTGATGCTTGCTTAAGTCCATAAATGGACTTACACTGGAATTTGGCAATGTAAAGCCTTGGTTGTGTCATGTACACATCCTCTGCGATTCCCATTAAGGAATGCGTCTTTACATCCATCTCGCCAAATTTCATAGTCATGATGTCGCTATTGCAAGCAATATCCGAATGGATTTAAGCATAGCCTGGTGAGAAAGTTTCATCGTAATCGATTCCCTCTTCGCTTGTAGCCTTTGGCCACCGCCTAGCCTTATAGGTAATCACATTACCATCCATGTCGGTCTTTTCCTTGAAGACCCACTTGCACCCTACGGGTTTTATCCCTTCAGGTGGATCAACCAAGGTCCATACCTTGTTGTCATACATGGAATCCATTTCGGAGTTCATGGCTTCTAACCATTTGGAGGAGTTTGACTGCTCGTAACCTCTTGGTAGGTAGTAGGTTAGTCATCTTGTATGACTAGCACATCATTCCCGGACTCACAAGAAAATCATATCTCTTGGAGTGCGGGCGTGCTCTTCGACCTACTGGCTCTTGAACATCCCATTCATGCCTCATCTCTATGGGTGAACCCTTTCTTCTACAGGCTGTTCTGTGTTTGTTTGGACATCTTGAACTTCTTCAAGTTCCATGTTAGTTTGAACTTCTTCAAGTTCTATTCTACTCCCACTGCCCCTTTCTAGAATAAACTCTTTTTCTAGAAAGATGGCATGTTTTGAGACAAACACTTTGTTCTCGGGGTTGTAGAAATAGTATCCAAGACTCTCTTGGATACCCCACAACAAACATTTGTCGATCTAGCTTCAAGCTTATCTCGACTCGCTTCTTCACATAGGTTGGGCAACTCCAAACCTTCATGTAAGACAGTTTTGGTTTCTTCCCTTCCATATCTTATATGGTGTGGAAACTTGGGTACTCTATTAAGAGTATGGGAGGTTGTGTCTAGAGCATATCCCCATAACGATTTTGGGGCACTCGAATGGCTCATCATGGACCGTACCATATCTAATAGGGTGCGGTTTCTCCTTTCAGATACACCATTTAGTTGTGGTGTCCCTGGAGGAGTCCATTGTGGAACTATTCCATTGTCCTTTAGATAATACCGAAATTCATCGCCAGTATTCACCACGATCGGATCGTAGTGTTTTAATACTTTTACCGCTTTGTTTCTCTACTTCATTTCAATTCTTTGAACTTTTCAAAAGATTCAGACTTGTATTCATTAAATACACATAACCATATCTTGAATGGTCATCTGTGAAGGTAATGAAGTACGAGAACCCACCTCTTGCTGTGATAGTCATTGGGCCACATACATCAGTATGTACCAGTCCAAGTAAATCACTGGCCCGTTCCCCTTTACCAGTAAAGGGTGTTTTGGTCATTTTTCCAAGTAAACAAGCCTCGCGTCATATGATTCATAATCAAATGAGTCCAAATATCCACCTTTGTGTAATTTGGAACGCTGCGTTTCTCATTTACATGACCAAGCCTACAAAGGAGGTAAGTTTTATTCAGTTTATCTAACTTCATTCTCTTTTCATGTATATTGAGAATTTGGTTGTCTAGATCTAGAATATATAAACCGTTATTCCAATTTCCAGAACCATAAAACACACCATTCTTTGAAAAAGAACAACATTTATTCTCCTGAGTTATCTTAAACCCATTTAAATCCAAACAGGAAATAGAAATGATGTTTGTTGTAAGTGCTGGAACATAATAACAGTTTGACAATTCTAAAATTAACCCACTGGGTAAACTAATGTAATAAGTCCCTACAGCTAAAGCAGCAACCTTTGCTCCATTGCCCACACGTAGGGTTACTTCTCCTTACCCCTTTCTACCGTCCTTAGACCATAGATGTGCAAATGTGAGAACCACATCCGGTATCTAATACCCAAGAGTCAGATTTGGAAGTAGAAACATTTATCTCAATCATGTATGTACTGGCGATGAAGCTTCCCAAGCTTCTTACGCTTGACTCTCCAATAGGCCTTACAGTTCCTCTTCCAATGTCCATTCGGTGGAAGGTTGCTTTTGGTCCTTAGCCTTTTGGGCTTCTTAGCTTGTTATTGGGCTTTTGGGCCCTTTTCCTTGCCTCTTCCTTTCTTGGATGAAGCAACAACAAGACTCCAAGAGCCCTTCACCTTCTTGATTTCTTTTGACATTCAACAATTGAGGTAATGTGTGCAGATTGTTCATCCGATAGTTCATAACGAACCTGAGAGAAAGAATAGCGTAGAACTAAATCAACATTTAGCTTCGGGTCCATCTTGAAGTCTAATTGCCTAATTTCTCACTAGCCCAATTAACTTCAAGGAGGCAACGGTGCTCCTCCGCCATCTTGCAGCAGTTCTTTAGAGGTGTCATATCTCACCGTCCTAGATTGTTGTTCAAACAACTCTCTCGGTGTTGAACTATTTCATATGCCCCATGTTCATGTGTTGAAGTTGGAGTCATGAGGCTATCATGACACATGAAGCCGCTCTATTGTCATCCCTATGCTTGTAAGCATTCTTAAGATGGTGCATTGGGTTCGGGTTCGTTAGGCATGGGCCCATCAAGTACATACTCGATTTTTTCGTGGGTGAGAACGAGTAGGACATTTCGATGCCAGTCGAGAAAGTTTGTGTCGCTTAGTTTACAATCGAAAGGATGGATCGTAGCTCAAATTGTTACTCATTCTACAACAAAAAGAAGATAGAGTTTATCAGAAAAAGTTTTGTTTGATAAAATCATAAAACTTCCAAAAATTATGATTTTATTCCCACTATTTTTCAAATCAATTACCCTCTAAAATTGATCCGAGATTTTCTAAAAAATCCATAGTGGCTAGAATCCTGTCTTAATTATTTTTGACCTTGAGTGAATCTCAACAAATCAAAATAATTTTAACAGGTAGGTACTTTACCAATTACAACTCTTTGTAATTTCTAGATCCGTTAGGTATCAACTCTTGATTTTACATCTTATGTATTAACCTAACTCTTGCCTCTAAAATTCATGGTCTTGAGTGAATCCCAACAAACCATAGTTTTAGTTAAATCAAACCCATCATTCTCAAGAACATTTCTTATAGTAAAAAAAACATGTAGTAAGTAAGGCAGTTTTGGGTGAATCCCAACAAACTAGCACTTAATAACCACATTTTGTTTTATACTATAATGATGGAAGGCTTGTCTTGATTTAATATTGATTTGAGGGATTTATTTCCTTTTCAAAATATTTCTATTTTAGTTTGAAATTTTGAAAAATATTTCATGTCTCATCAACATTCATGCATAAATATTTCAGAAATAAATACAATATAAATAAACCTGTGGATGGTTGTGGATATTCTAAGTTAATTTCCCGGCCATTAGGGAAATTAACGGTTGACTAGGTAAGGGCAATTTCCACCTTCGGTTGCATTGCCCTTTCTTCATCTTCCAATTTACAATTTCTACACTAGAAACATAATTTCCTATCATCTATTCCTATCTATTGTACATTACAAGTAGAAAACGAAACCCCGAAGTTACATTCGGGAATTGGATGAGGAAAGAAATTACAATTAGAGAAATGAGAAAGGCGGACACGCAGCCCTATTTATTAAAACACAACCATTCAACCATTCCACAATCACATTGGGTTACTATCCACAACCATCCACCATGCATCCATTTGAATTTAAACAACTTTAAATAAAATGGAAAGATAATCATTCATGGATTATTTAGATATATACATATATATCAAGATCTCAAACAAATTTTGAGACCATACATGTGAGGATTTTGGTAAAAATAATTTTATTAAGTCAATTTAATTCCTAACTTAATTAGGAGATAATTGGAATATTATTTGAATTAATCAAATTAAATTCAAACTAATTCTCCAATAAAATATGAAATGATACACATCGAAAATTTAAACAATTTAAAATCGGATCAAGAGCGTAAAATTTCTCGAAATTTAAAACTCAAATTTTCAAAAAATTTATTTCATTAATTTCGCCTCAGGAAGGATCCAAGATTCAGCGAATCCATGCTCCATGGATCAATCTCAAGACAGCAAAGGATTCATGGTTGATCGCGTTCGCGGATCCATACTTGTATTAGTTTCGGAACTGCGAAGGATCGATCCATGAGACACATCTCATGGATCCATGTCAGCGGATCCGCGAATGGATCCGCGGACCGATCCGCGAACCCGCGGATCTCACCATGTTTCAAACGCGAAGCATGACGTAACATCGCGAATCACTCACGCGGATCCCGAACGATCCCATGAGGAGCCTCGCGGATCGCGCCGCGATCCGGTCGCGGAATCGCTGTTCCAGTAGCCAACGATTGGCCATTCTCAGATGCTCTTCACAGATCACCACAGTCAAAATTCCAGCAATTCACAGTCAAAATTCCAGCAACTCAGAAAACATGAAATCATCAATTTTGCAATCTATCCAATAAATCAAAAATGTTCAGATTTCAAAAACTACTTTAATCATATTAAAGCTGAAATTTTTACTCAAGAAACTGCACATGTATATACATATATCATCCAAATACAAATCATCCATGAACAACTATATACAAATCATACGTAAATCCTAGAGATGGCTCTGATACCACTGATAGGAATTGGGGCATCAGGCACAGCGGAATTTAAAAAATTTTAGCCCCAACTCCCACCAGGAATCCCCTAGTTCTACGTATGATTTCATAAAGGAGTTCTGAGGATTACCTTAATCCGCAGATGAAGTCTCGACGCCCGAGAAGGTCGAGAATCCCTCCGGTGTCCCCGCCTCTACTGATGTCCACGCGAGAAAGCTCCTGGATCACCTCTGATCGCCTCGTGTGTGAGAATGGAAGGTGCTAGCCTTTCTCTCACTTTCTCGGACTCTTTTCTGACTACGTTAGTCTTTTGGAGAATGTTCTCTCTCTCTATTTTTCCTGACTCTCAGAAGTGATTTTTTCTGACTCTCCTATCGTAGTATCTGATACTATTAATAGGAGAGAGATAGAGAGAGAGATGAGAGTAACAGAAGGGAGAGGGATAGAGTCTGGTGGTTTGATTCAAAAATCAAACCACCGTAACATCTGATATCCCCTCTATCCCATTCTGTTATCTGACAAATAAAGATAACACATTTATCTTATTTGTCAGATGACCCCAGGATTTATTTATCTTTATAATTAAACCCCAGAAGTATTTATTTCCAAGTCCCTCCTTGGACACAATTTAATCCGTAACCCAATCTCAATGCGTGATCCAATAGGTCCCAAATACACGGTAATAATTATGAATTATAATTTAAAAGAATTAGATAAAATAAACACTTTTTATTTTATCATTAATTACAATAATTAATTATTCATAATTATAAATTGTGAGCGTGTCTAGCAACACATCACAATTACCGTGTATTGAATTGATCAAGGAAATTCGACCTAACCTTTCCATGGAAAATTACCGTAATTATTATCCTTTCACCATTGATATCCACTAGTCGGGAATAAGGAACAAGTGCCATTCCCCTTAATGACTAATTAATTTTCTAGTTCCCGAATTAACCTTAGATTAGATTAACTTGAAGACACCTCCATTAATCTAATGTAGTCGAATACTAAGGTTACATTCCAACTAAGTGGCCTACTTGGATATCGGCCCACTATTGGGTGGTGAATCCTCTTGATCACTCACTATCTTCCATGCTTCACACTACCCCAATTTCTATTCTTTAAGTCACCCCCGGTGAGTAACAAGAAAGTAATCAAAAGGTAGTGATTCACACTCAAGATCGTGGTGATCTCAAGTCTAGGATCACTTACACAATTTCCATAAGAGATTCAACCATTGGCACAAAATATCCTAATGGGATCTCTGTGGATCACTCCAATGAATTATTACTTATAACTCATCTACACATTAGCCTAGGTATCCCTATACCATGGTTGATGAGAACAACCACTACTTACATTAAGTGGCTAATTGTGTACTATCCGTCCGTATTAATGATGTCCATCTCATTAATACTATGACTAGGGATATTTAAGAATATTTATTATAAATGTGATTGATATCTCATAGTCAAGAACTCTTGTGACTATCATCACATTAATAAATATTCTAAGGACTTTACCAGCTATATCATATATTAAACAGATAAAATTGGAAATTCATAAAATACAAAACTTTAATTAGGAATGTATTTCAACAAATCAATTGTTTTTGGGCATACATTCCAACACCAACATCCTACTCCAAGCCCGGCACGATGAATTACGAAGTTTTGTATGCATAGATATGCTGCTTAGCTAATTAATTTGAACCTTGGCTTATATAGGATATGTACACTTAGCTGGACAGGCACACTGTAAATTTTGATAAATATATAGAAGATAAAGTAGTCAAATGGGGATGATAAAGTTTAGAAAAGAATACTTATTAGTGAGTTAGCAGACAACTAGGTAGTTATGAATATCATCTGCAACATGAAAGGAAGAGCATTAGCAGTAAATAAACAGCATATCAAGCTAAAGTTCGACTCTTGCTTTATTAAAGTGGTAATAGTAGTAGTACTACTAGGTGATGTAGTCTGATCCCAAATCATTTGTCATGTGAATCATATTTTGTTTTGAGCTAAAATTAAAAAAGAGAAAAGCTTTTTTGCTGGTATTCAATCTATTGCTATATCTAGTAAACGACATTACATAATCATATCAGAGTTATAAGAAATACACAAAGATATACTCTGTAAGCTTAGACTCGAATGTTTCCTCATTCAATCAACGAGATGGAGATGAATTGGGTGTTTCTTCCACATCTAAGCGAGAAGACTCAATCCCGCAATCCTTGAGATGAAGTTTGAAACTCGTTGTTGGTTTTGTGCTCCTTTGCTTCCATTAATTGAATTATTAAAAGTAAGTGATCTCAAGAAAATGTGCAAGAACTCTCATAGTGAAAATTTTGCAGCAACTTCTTTTATTCTTGAAATGAGCAGCATGTGGCGATTAATGAAAAAGACAAGTGTACGTAGGCCTATCTAAATAGAGAACTAAACACAAGACTATACACATCAATGCTAGCTGATTGTGAAAAGGATATTTGTCAATTTCAGACTTGGATAATTGAAGGTTGCGACAAATCTTACAAGAAAAGACAAGTGCATCAAAGCTTGAGAAAGTTGGACAAGTCTCTCTCTCTCTCTCTCTTTTAATTTGTGATCATCAATTTTGTTTATGACCAAAAAAAAGAAAGCTTCCTTTACACTTTTTATGTTTGTTGGGTTAAATAGTAATCATCATCTTCTTCTTCTTTTCATGGTAATATTTTACCACTTTGATCTTTTGGTATAGTTACGGAGATTCGTAAAATTGGTAAATTATAATAAATTCTTCAATTGGTTCATTTCCCACAAATGTTTGTTACCATAGATAAAGTTAAGATTAATAATCCCGACTATGTTAAGAATTTCAAAAGTAATAGTATTAAAATTATTTAATCTCAACTATGTTAAGAATTCCAAAAGCAATATTGAAATTGCATGAAAACCATATTTTTGTTAATCACAAACACATGCATTCCACTCTTAGACAAGCAGACAAAGAAGGTCTAATCACATCACATGAGATGAATTATTGGTTTGTTTTCTTCATTTGGTAAATGCATGAAATGAAATGTAAAAGTAAAATCAGGTTAGTAGCACAGATTTAAGAACTAGTTGGGATGCTATCGTAATTATGTCAGACCTAAAGGGCGGCCAATACAATTTACATTATTTCCATTTATTCTAAACGAGAAATATCACTTGAGTTCTGTTAAACCCTTTTCCACCTAAAACCCTAGCGCCACTGCCTCCGTCACCTGCTGGCCGGCGGGGGTTTCTCGCTCGCCGACGATGGAAGGCATTGAAATGGACGAACCCCAATTCCCACACGACGACGTATGCGCCGAAATTCTCTCACAATTCGGTGACGCTGCAAACGAGCACCACCTCCACGTATGCACGGCCATAGGTGCAATGTCGCAGGAGTTAAAAGATCAAAATCTCCCGCTCAAGCCCCTCTCCTACTTCGGCGCCACCTGTTCTTCTCTCCATCGCCTCTCCTCTGCCTCCGAAACCGAAACTCCGGGCCACATCGTTGATGCCCTGATTACGATTTTGTGTGTCGCCATTGGGAAGTCTAGTAACGCGGCTCTGAGGAAGAAATTTGTATACTTGTCGGACCTTTTGATTCGGGTTCTTCGGGTCAAGTCGGTTGGACCCAATGGGATTGTTCCGGGCCTGAAGTGCGTCTCGCATTTGTTGGCGGCAGCAAAGGAGAATTTCAGCTGGTCTGATGTGGCCCAGCCCTACGGAGTTCTAGTTGATTGTATAACCGATGATAGAACAAAGGTCAGCCAAAAGTAATAATAAATGAATAAGAAAGAAGCAATCGTTAAATTGGAACTTTTGCTTTTGAGGTTTTTCAACGCCCTTTCTTTCTTTTGAGGTTTATGGTGGTATGCATTTCATTTGTGACTGTTCTAGAGTATATCAGATTAATGTATTGGAATTTTGGTGTTCAATTTTACTTCTTTTAGTTGTGTTTTCAATTGTTAATCCTGTTAAGTTACGAGCGTCGGGACTTTCTGTTATTGTAAACTGTGAGTAACAAAATGTTGATGGGATTGTAGCAGGAGCTGAATCATTCAATAGCGAAGTTGATTCTTTAAATTTATGTATTAGTTAAGAAGGATTTCAAGTATACGAGGATACAACTTTGAACATATGAAATGCTTAGTGCATCTGAATTAGAATAGGTGTTGTCCATCAAAGAAAGCAATATACCCTTGCTGATGTCCTGGTGAAATATGCGAGCACAAACAAAGTGCTTCAGGGATTTGTCTTGTTATGATAACCAAATTATCTCCGTTCTCCAGTTACAAGGTGGAGATAAAGTCCAGACGCTGAAAAGATATATACACGTGTTAAAAGGAAAAAAAAAATCATTTTGTTCTGTTTGACAAGGGGGAAAAATTGTGAAAAGGAGTTAAAGCTTATTGATTATCCAGTAGTCATGTGTTTAAAACATATTCAGTTGCACTGAATGCTATTTTTACCATATGCAGGTAAGAAAGCAGGCACATGCATGTTTACATGAAGTCTTGATATTGTATCGTATGCCTCCGCTGCATGCTGCATTGCTGACACCAGCTAGTGAAGCCATATTGAAAGTTTTTGAACGGTTTCTTCTGCTAGCCGGAGGATCCAACTCAAATGTTTCTGAAGGCCCCAAAGGAGCACAGGAGGTTCTGTATGTGCTTGATGCTCTGAAAGTTTGTCTTCCTTGCATGTCTGGAAAGTCTGCAACAAATATCTTGAAGAACTTCAGATCTCTCTTGGATTTAAAACAACCTCTTCTCACTAGGCGAATAACAGATTGTCTGAATGCAATTTGTCTCAACCCACCTGGAGAAGTTTCTTCTGAAGCCCTTCTTGATCTTTTATGCTCCTTGGCAACTTCAGTCTCTTCAAATGAAACATCTGCTGAGAGCATGACATTTACAGCTCGATTGTTAGATGTTGGGATAAGAAGAGTTTGTTCTCTTAACAGGCATATTTGTGTTGTTAAGCTCCCTGTAGTATTCAATGCCCTCAGTGGTAGGTTGTTCTTCTTTTTGAATAACTTTGTGTCCCGTTGGTTGTTATTCATATATATCTTGTTGTCATGCTTTAGCTCTCTTGGTTTGCTGATTTGGTACTTTGAAACTCTTGGATGACTATGGAAAGAAAAGCTAACATGGAAAACCTCTTATTATTGACACCATAATCAAGCTAGTTTAGAAAATCCTAAAGTTTGAGTGAGAAAATAAAATGATTTTGATTATAAAGGCGTTAATGAAGTAGATTAACATTGCATAGAACTTTTGTTTTCCTTGGCAAATTGTTTCGACAAACCAATTCAAAAGTTTGGGAGTAGAAATTTGACTCTGTTGTTGATTAGTTTCTTATGTGATATTTGGCTTCTGCAGATATTTTGGTTTCTGAGCATGAGGAGGCCATATTAGCAGCAATGCATGCATACAAGAGCCTGATAGATGCATGTATTGATGAAAAGTTGGTCAAACAGGGTGTCAATCAGGTTATGTCAAACGCAAGGCAATCTGTACCAACTATCATTGAAAAGGTGTGTGCAATTGTTGGAAGATTAGTTGACTATAATTTCTCTGCTGTCTGGGATGTGTCATTACAAGTTATTTCAGCAATGTTCGAGAAATTAGGTATGCTCATGCCTTTATCTTCTGTCTATTTCAATTTAGGATCATTTTTGGCTCTACAAACAGACATACATATGTCGCTATTGTCAGTTGCCCATAGCGCACAGGTCTCCTGGCAGTACTACATAGCATATTGTACACGATGTTCCAAGTGCTCACAACCCAGTATGAAATTCAAGCAAATACAAGTAAATTCTTATAAGCAGTTTCCTTGAATCTAAGAAAGAATCGACTATTAACCTATCCCTAATCTTCACAATAGCATGGCACAAAGGTATAAATAACACCACACCAGGGCTGCGGCTGCCAACTTGTAACTAGGACTGCTAATTGATCAGGATTACATAGGAAGGCCTTACCTTTTTCACCCCAAAACCAAATTCAAGGATGAAAAACTTTTCATTATTACATTTTCTTCCTGCTTCCACTTTCGTATATTATGTATGTGTATAAGCACGTAGATATAATGTCACCATCATTATTTTTTTCTTCTTCAAGTTGTATTTTCTTCCCAGTATGTAATACTTATATAACTGAGTGAAATAATGTTAGAAATCTGTACTGATATGTGGACAAAATACGTGTCAGGCCAATATGCATCATATTTTTTAAGTGGTACACTTCAAAGTTTGGCAGATATGCAAAAGTTGCCAGATGAGGACTTCCCTTTCAGAAAACAGGTGGTTTTTTTCCTCCTATAACTTTCAGTTATTGGCTTGCACACATGGGATGAGGAATAATCCTGGCTCTTTTTGGTTTGAAGATTATTTGGAAAAACTTATATTTTTTACTCTAGCACTGTTTTGATGTGATGTGAGATTAAAAAGGTGGTTGTTAAATGTGTTTAGGGAATAATAAGGAGTGTGTTTGGATAGAGAACTATTTGGAAAATTTTTTTAGGGTAAACTGTAGAACTTTTTGTAACATGATATGTGTGAGTCAAAAAGATGGCTGGAATGATTTAAAAAAAAAAAAAGTGATTGGAAAACTTGTTTCTGATGCAAGCGAATAATTTTTCCAATTAATCCGGTACCCCAACACACCCAAGGGAATCTTTTCTAAATAATGATTTTCAAATGAACCCACTTGTTTGATTATTTATCCTCGTTGCATTTCTGGTCTGTTAGGATTTTGTTTCCTAGGACAAGTTGTCATTTTTATTTGAGAATTTTGCTATCTTACAGAATACCTATGCCCTGATAATGGGCTGCAATTTATCCTGATCATGTACTAAATTTCAAGTTGATCATGGATCCATACTGAATAGTATTTTTAAAAGGTATAGATACCTCATTAGGATTGTGCTTCGTGTGGGATGTTTTCCATTTTTTGTTTAATGATTTTCAATTGTTTGCTGGCACCTAATGTACCGACCTTAATATTCAGTCCTGCAAAATCTGATGTAGATTTTATCTAAGTCTAGGTGCCTTAAGACATGATTCTAGCTCATTCTCTACTATCTACATGTATTCTTGGAAAACTTTCTGTTGTCTATTTATGTGTTTTGCTTTCTCTTTGCTATTGATTGAAAAGCTTCTGTATTCTGGTCGTATATTGTGGTGCTTTGGAGTTCTAACAGGTAACATTTTGATGAATGCAAATATGAGATATGTGGTGCTGACATTTATTATTTTTGAGAAAAAGAAAGCATATATTTTTGCATGCAATAGTGAAATGCTTGAATAGCTGACCATGAGAAAGTCCATCTCTTTACCCGGAAATTATTTCTATGTTTTGGAGTTTTTGATATTTGGTCTGAAAGATAGCGTCCAGTGAACATACAAGGATATGTTATGTCGCTAAGTACTTTTAGTTCTAGTCTATAAATTATGGACATTTATATCAGCTGCTGCGTAAAATCCAGTAATCTGCTATATAGCCAGTTTTTATTACATTTTATATGAGAAGACTGCCTACTGGAGAAGTCTCTGGTGGATCTTATTTGTACAGGGGTTTCTATCATTTAGTGTATGACAGGTTTTCAATTATCATCTGATATCTTTTCTTGTTGATTAAGCTGCATGAATGTGTTGGATCTGCACTTCGCGCAATGGGACCTGAGACATTTTGGGCATTTTACCACTCAAGTTGGATTCTGAAGTCCTAACTGAGGCAAATCTTTGGTTATTTCCAATTTTGAAGCAATATATCATTGGTGCTCGGTTACGTTTCTTTACTGAGTCAATTTTACCCATGATTGGAGCTATGTCGCAAAAGTCAGCATTGGTATGATATTTTGATGCTAATATTTCTTCTAGCCTCCTCCTAATTTGTGTTGCACAGTCTTTATTTTCTTTTGCTTGTGCCAGCTTGAACGAGAAGGAAAAGTTTATTCAGCTAGGAGTATAGATGGAATTGTATACTCCTTGTGGTCCTTGCTGCCATCTTTTTGCAATTACCCTCAGGATACAGCTGAAAGCTTTAGAAATCTGGAGAAAGCACTTTGTTCTGCACTTCGTGAAGAATCTGATGTTTGTGGGATAATATGCGCCGGTCTGCAAATCCTTGTTCAGCAGAATAGGGCGCATCTGGAAGGAAAAGAGGACGTGTCCATTTCTGACCTAAGTGTTCCAGAGCAACGAGCAATTGCACATTACAGTCCACAAGTTGCAGCCAATAATTTAAGTGTCTTGAGGTCTTCTGCTCGCGAATTGTTATCTGTTATGTCAGGCGTCTTCTTGAAAGCTTCCAAAGATATTAGTGGGTCTATACAGGTCATTACTTAATAAAATTTACATCTCTGAGTTGCAACTTGGTATTTCCTCTAAGGTCGTATTGCATGAGGATGTTGTTGTTCACATTTGACAGTATAACTATGAATTATTTTCCAATTTAAATTGACTGTCCATTAAGTTGTGCAATTTTATGAGTTCACCTCGAATAGAGACTGAAGTATGGTTTTAGAATTGAAATTAGAAATTGCGATATATAAGTCAGAACTCAATATTGGTGGGTTTTAGATTGTAGGTTACATATTCTTGGAAGGGGATGCTGTCTGTCTTTTCAATTAGAAGATGCTTTCTAGATGTGAATAGCCAAATTCTTTAAACAGTGAACTTGACGCTTCTTGTGCCATATCTCATTTCAATCAAAATTATGATATCTTTTATATAGTGCAAGACTAGGATGATGATCCAGATAACAGTCTTTTCTCTTAGAGTTTATTGTGGCACTTTCAACAATCTTTGAGGATTTTGAGGAAGTAGCAAGTAGATGGGAGGCAAGTAGATGGGAGGCTGTTCTTTCGGTCTTAATTTTATGCAACACCTCTTCAAAGTATATAGTGTTATTTATTTACTTGGATAGTAGTTACACATCTATATTTTTTGATTGATACCTTTTATGAATTATTAAATTTTGAGGAAGCATTGGCAGGTAACTTAGTTCTCAACAGTTAGTGGAGTTCTTAAATGGGTTTGTTTATGCTCTTGATGTCTTGTATAGATATCATACATAGTTACTGATGCTACTGTTTCACTTTAAGGGATAATTGCCATTTTTTCCTTATAAATATAGAAAAGAAAACTTGTTGAATCTCATTTCCGGATCATCCCTTTCTAACCTTGTCAAGTTTGACAAATTGTGTAATTGGTATTTTTTACAGAGCACAATAGGAGAGCTTGCTTCTGTGTCAGAAAAAGAGGTAGTTGCAAGGTTCTTCAGGACCACAATGCAGAAGCTTTTAAAGGTAACTCAAGAGGCAAGTAAAGTGGAAAACTTTAGAAACTCCAAATCGATGCAGGTTGATGACATTTCTGGTAAAAGCTCAATATCATCAGCAAGGTTGGTTCTTTTCTTAGATTCTGCAATAGTATTTCACTTTGTGATTCACAGAATATTGACTGGAATGAATGAGCTTCTATTAAAGTCTATGTTATTTTTGACCTTCCATTGTTTGGTTTGTTCTATGTACAGGGCACAGTTATTTGACCTGGCAGTTTCACTTTTGCCTGGCTTGGATGCCAAAGAAATTGATCTTCTATTTATTGCTATAGAGCCTGGATTAAAGGTCAAATGTCTCCTCGTCTTACATAAATTTCATGAACGAAGAAAATTTCTGCATTTTGACTTTTGTTGAAAAAATCTGAGCACAGGATGTTGAGGGCTTAATTCAAAAGAAGTCTTACAAAGTTCTTTCCATTATTCTCCGGGTAATGCTTCTGTTTTCCCCCCTTTTATTCAGACTACTCTGCATCTGGGATCGCTATAAAGGATCATTTAGTTGTTTGATGTGGTCAAACTGTTTGTGACTTTTCATTTTTATAAAAATGATAAGCCAAAGGTGGATGCTTTAAACATGTAACATGAGAAAGTTCTCTTTCTTCTTTGTATCACTTGTATCAAAGATTTGCAAAGGAATGGTATTAGGCTGCTTGCTAGTTTGACTTTCTGTAGTACAAGAGTCTGTTTAGATTAATGAAAAATCTCTGGGGAAGCAAATGGTGGTCTCTTGACAAATTTTTGGAAACTGGACATATCTTGTTACTAGGCACATTGAAGTGCTGTAGATTCTTGGACACTGCCGCGTACATGAGTGATGTTCTTTTTGGATATGAGTATCTTCATTCTGCACCTCCCATCAATCCAAACAGAAATTAAATCCATATACCAGCAGGAGGGGGGGAGAGTAAAAACATCTAGTGTTTGATGTGTTGGATATGGATAAATATAATATAATAGTGATGAGTTGTGCTCCACTCACAAAATTTTTCAAGCATGTGTGAACTTATATGTTTCATTTTTTTCTTTTAACAGAACTCAGATGAATTTATTTCGAGAAAGCTTGAAGAGCTGCTGAATCTGATGATTGAGGTTCTTCCTTACTGTCATTTCTCGGCCAAGCGTCATAGGCTTGACTGTCTGTATTTCTTGATTGTCCATATGTCAAAGGTGATTAGCAGGACTTGAATTTTATTTACTTGCGAAAAATCTTGTTGCTGAGAATGCATGGAAGTATTGTTTGTCCAAACTTGAGCATGAGGATTCATCTGCATTTCTACACCTTTGGCTGCAGGATTTATCTGGGCAGAATCGGCGTGACATCGTCTCTTCTTTCCTGACTGAAATAGTTCTTGCATTGAAAGAGGTATAGCTTCTTAACTGCCATAATCTTCTTTAGTTTTTGCTGTATTTGGTTTGTTGGTTTCCTGACTAATATGGTACTTGCATTGGAAGAGGTACAGCATCTTAATCGCTATGACCGTCAGTTTTTGCTGTATTTCGTTTTTGCATTATTATAAGGGGAGATTTTGAAATCCAAAGTCTCTTGAGTTGCTCATCTTGCAGTGTCTTTTCTGGTTGATTTAATTGAAGAGTAGTTCTTGGTTGTCTCAGTGTGTTTTACTATGGCTTGATATGGCATGCTCTTGGGTGGTTTAGTAACAAGGCTTCGGTGGGTGGTTGAGGGAAGGGATCATGTTATCAAGGGAAAAAGGTGGGTAATGGTGAATTTTTAGGGAAAGGGAGGAGGTTCAGGTAGTGAAAAAGGTGCTGTGGTTTAAGGTAGAAGAGGAAGTTAAGGCATGACTTGTGGTACCAACTGCCACTCCAATGTGCAGAGCTAATCGATAAAAGTGGAATCCACTACTTAGGTTTTTAATATACTAGGGGCTAAGTATACGTGTCATATCTGACAAGTAAAACTATCTCCCTTCTGGTTTTCAAATTACAATGACTTCCACATTTTCTTATTGTATCCTTCCCAATAATTTTAATTCCAGCAACTTCTCTTCCTGTGGTCATCCTAACATTGATTTGGAATTATAAGCATACTTATGGAAGGTTCAATTATATATTACTGCTGCTAATCTCGGAAGCTTCAGACACTTTTGGTGATTATGCCAAACTGCGGGAATGCAGTTGTAGTAATGGATACTAATTTATAACATTTTGGCTTTATTATCTTTTTTTTTTTCCTTGAGAGAGAAGGAGGGGGGAGGTTACTCTGTGTGGCATGTTTTGCGAAACCTAGCTTACAGCTTAATGCTTTTAGATACAGTAAAAACATCTCATTTGCTTGTATCCTATCTCCTAGGTCAATAAAAGAACAAGAAATAGAGCGTATGATATTCTGGTTCAAATTGCACACATCTATGGGGATGAAGATAAAGGGGGCAGAAAAGAAGACCTGCACCAGTTTTTTAACATGGTACAGAATCTTGGAGTTTTTACCTATTGAAATATTTCGATTTTGTCTGTTTCACATCTTATAGATGCATCTCGCTGTAATAGGTTGCTGGAGGATTGGCTGGAGAGACCCCTCAAATGATTAGTGCGGCTGTTAAGGGTTTAGCTCGCTTGGCTTATGAGTTCAGTGATCTTGTTTCTGTTACCTATACAGTTCTTCCATCCATGTTTCTCCTCCTCCAGAGAAAGAACAAGGAAATAATCAAGGTTTGCTTGACCAAATAGATAGCTACACTCATGTTGCTGTAACCTCTGTTGTAACCAGTTAAATCTTCAGGTTGTCAATCATTCAATACTGTGATCTTCTAATATCTGCTTCTAATGTAGGCTAGTCTAGGATTATTGAAAGTGGTGGTCTCTAAGTCCCAGGGTGAATGGTTGCAAACACACTTAAAAGGAATGGTGGAGGGCCTATTGAATTGGCAAGATAACAGCAAGAACCATTTCAAAGCAAAGGTTTGTCTTGTCTTTCCTTCTGATTGCTTCTAGCTTAGATTTGGGAATTTAATTTCCTGGTTGGGTGAGATTCGCATACTTTTGCTCATGGGCAAGCAATGAGGCCATTGAGAAAACTAAATGAATTTTGTAATATTTTTCATAAAAAGTAGGAAATTTTTCTTATTTTTCTCATTCAACTTAACTTGAATTCGGACTTCATATCTGGTTTCCTCCATGCAGGTTAAACTGCTATTTGAAATGCTCATAAAGAAATGTGGTTTGGAGGCTGTTAAAGAAGTTATGCCTGAAGAGCACATGAAACTTCTTACCAACATAAGAAAGGTTTGTTGGAGACTGCCTGAAGAAAAGTGTTTTTGAAAGACTTGATTCTAGGAACATTTATCATTTTATGATCCTGCAGATTAAGGAGCGAAGGAAAGGAAACTTGTTTCCAAGTCTGAGGAATCCAGATCTCATCAGTCAAAAGCTACTACATCCAGGTTTTTCTTTCTTCCATATCTGTGAGCCTTTGAGCTTAGAAGCATGCTGGTAATACTCTGTTTCTGTACAAAGTAGGTTTTAAGCATGTTAGTGTAGATAGAGTTAATGTATTTATCTCATTTTCTGCAAGAAATTCTAAGCTTGATAAACAGAGGATTAGGAAACCTAACAACTAAGCTCTATCGTTGTGAATTTTGTAAAGTGCTGCCTTTTGGAGTTTGTATAAGCTTAACTAGGATTTTATTGCAGCTGTAACTGAGCTTGTTGAATCTGGAAATATAATTTAAGCACCTATCTCTAAGCTTTTCCTCTGTCTCTCTCTCTCTCTGGGGCGAAAGTGCTTTCATTGAGCAAGAATTTAGAGTGATATATGCCAAGGAAATTATTAAATGGACTTTGTTAAAAGCATTATTGAAATGTTTGAGCAAGTGTTGTACCTGATTTAAGTAACATGTTGTACCAGGCATGCTGATTCATTGGCAATACAAACATAATATGGTTCCTCATGCAGTCAGTTGCATACTTCTTTGTAACAATTTTTTCTATCTTTTTACAGGCTGAGTAAATGGAATCACACCAGGATATTTTCTGAGTTTGGTGATGGAGAAAGTGAGAACAGTGATACTGACTACATGGGTGTGACGACTCTTAATGGTCGGAAGATGGAAACATCATCAGTGTCAAAATCCAAAGCATCGTCACATAGGTCAGTTTATGGACATTTAGGGGTTTACATCTTTTTAAACTAAGACCACATGAAAGGTTTAGGATGGCAGTTTTATGCTCGTTAGTTGGCCAGTGGTACCATCACTGGGATTGTTTCTGAACGTATGGTTTCTATACTTAGCCAGTTGACAGATAATAACAAGTTTAATATTGCATTAGAGAGCTTTCGCTTTAAGCTGTCAATAGACAGTAATCTGAAAAGTACTTATTTGCAAACATCTAGGACGCGCAAAGCTACCAAGAGCTTGCAGGAAGACTTGTTTGACCAAGTAGATGATGAGCCACTTGATCTCCTGGATCGACAAAAGACAAGATCAGCTCTTCGATCATCCAAGCATCTAAAAAGAAAACCTGAATCAGATGATGAGCTAGAAATAGATGCTGAAGGACGGTTGATTATCCACGAAGGTGATAAGAGACAAAAGACAAAAAGAAATGTGTCATCTGACCCTGACTCAGATAGAAAGAGCCATGCAGACAGTCATTTGTCAATAAATTCACGAAATACCCAGAAGCGAAGGAAGACATCCGAGTCTGGTTGGGCTTACACTGGTAATGAATATTCAAGCAAGAAGGCTGGTGGGGATTTAAAGAGGAAGGATAAACTTGAGCCGTATGCTTATTGGCCACTTGACCGCAAGATGTTGAGCCGCAGGCCTGAGCACAAGGCTGCTGCAAGAAAAGGCATGGCTAGTGTGGTGAAGCTGACAAAGAACCTGGAAGGTAGGAGTGTGTCAAGTGCACTTTCCATGAAGGCAGTAAAATTGAAGAAGGATAGGAAGAAAGGTGGCCAGAAGAAGACTAGGTAAATGTGAAACAAAATTTTTTTCAACCAGTGCAAAACATCAGGGAAACAGTGGTGGGTTTTTGTACTCTGCCATGGAGATCTGCTTTTATAGAGACTAGAGTCGTCAAAAGGAGATGCAACTGTGTGCACTGCCGGCTACTGAAGATTTTACGTAGGAATTGATTTTTAATTAGCTCCAGCTATTGTTTTGTTTGGTTCATGAAGGATCGAAGGGGAATTTTTCGTGTTGGTCCCTGCATCTGTAATTGGAAGCACGAGAGATGGGGTGTGTCCGGTGATTCTAATGATCATAGATGCTGTTGTGTTCCGATATTTTATGTGATGTGGTGTCAAACTTTCAAGAAAGGGTTTTTTTTTTTTTTTTTGTACATGCACGTGTTTACAGATATTTTTGTGAAAAGAAATGGAAAAATCCAGCTTCTTTAGCAATAAAAGATATATTGATTTTTAGAACAGTGCCCACTTTGGCTAAATATGTCTACTTAATAGAGTTATTCATTATCATGACCCTTTTCAAGCATGGAAGAAGAGGCCAAAGTCCCACACTTTGGCTTTATCGCCACTTTATCTTATGTCCTTTTACTTACTGCTGCAAAGTAATGATTTCGCAGATATACAACGAAGGCAGACTCAAATTACCCTTCAAAAAAACCAGAAAAAAAAGAAGAAGAAAAACTCAAATTAGTGCTCATCTCTGGAGGCAGAAATTTGGCTATGACAGTTTGTATGTGAAGGGCTCTGGGGTGTCTGCAACTGCAAGGCCAACTGGCTCGCACGGTGAATGGTAATTTTGTAATTTTGACATTAACGGCCCAAATCCCGTCAGTCCCTCCAGCCCAACCTAGGCCCATTAACTGGACAGCCGACTACAACCGCCCCTCATCCCATTTGAAGCTGTTTATCTGACACATTCACGGCTCAAAATTTTGGCTATGACCACGAGCTGTTGGATTGTTATAGTTGCTTGACTACTTTAATTGCCTTCTTTTCGACCGGAGGAAGAACCCGTCAGGTCAAGCAAAAATAAGGGCCACAGCCAAATCTTTAAGATCAAAATTTAGTGATACAGGTCAGCAAAAAATACTTGTACAGGGAGACGGCTAAACCAGGCATATGCACCTTGTTTTGTCGCAATGCGCTCTAGTTTATATCATCGTCAAAGCCCTACAATAACTATGTGCATGAAATGAAGGTAACATCTGGAGGACAGAAATCCAACAAAATTTGCAATACGTTCATAAGATTCAGAGGAGCTCATGTTTTTTTCCTGAATAGCACCCCAACAGCCTCTTTCTCCGGGCACAGCCAAACATCCAATTCGTTCACGGTAAAAGGAATCCAGAGAATCTCACCAAATGCACTGTGCACTAGCATGGTGCTCTCTCAGTAAAGCAGCCAGAAGAGCCTTGCAAATCTTTCAAGTGCTCGAAAAAGTAAAGAATGAATAATTTCTCTTATCTTCCTGAGAATCAAGTTACATACGTATATATATATATCACCTCTTGAGGGACAACCTCAATAGAAACATACATTCATGAACATGATTATTCCATGTAAATCAATGCGTACATACCTTCAACATCACATCTGGACGAATCAAGCCCCTCAAAAGAAATTCACTTGTATGGAGCAAATAATATTGAAGAGTTGTGCCCACCAAATCCAAACGAGTTGGACAAAGCTACTTTGATATCAAGTTGTTCTTTCTCTGGGCCAACCAACAGATTAGTGTCCTAATTCAAGGGGTAAAAGCATTGTGAACAAACAGGCCCTGCTTGGAAACAAAATGATAGCATAAAAAGTACTCCATCCCTAAGAGTCCAAAATATGTGTAAGCATGAAATCCATTTCCTTCTTCAATATAAATACAAATAAAAATGTCATTCCAAAACTGACGAGGTACCTCAAGAAATACACGACAAATAAAATTGCCCAGTTAGACACTCCTCATGTACACCCCATATTAAAGACTTTTTCTAGCAGGATTGGCATATTATGCAAGGGCATATGCAGGACAGTTGTTAAATAGAGCAGCCTCTAGATCAACTCAGCAAATGCTATTAGACAAACATTTCCTGACTAAGCCAGAAACTGTGCTACACTAACAGCAAAAACCACCATTCCATAATCCCATGTTATCACTAATTACTTCTAAAGCAGTAAAAGATGCTACAGCAGTCACTGCACAAAGAAAACTAGATACTATAAGCAGTGTAAACATACCACATCATCATCTGGCTTTTCGAGATTGATGTTTGGATGAACCCACCCTGTCCTTATAGCCTGCAGGAAAAGAATGTCCAATTTATACAAGTCAAGCTATTCATTATGGCATCATTTTCTAGAGACAGCTCATATGAAAAGCATTGCTGCAAAAGAACATGGCAAGAACAAACATGCACCACTTAATCAAATACCTCAAGTGTACTACTTCAACAAACATAATGATCTCCAAGAAAACCCTTCAACAAAAGATACTATATATTAAAGATTCCAATTCAACAATAAACTGGCTCAGATTCCCAGTTAAAAGCTATAAAAGGTCTCCTCTATCATGTAAATTCGACAATTATGGGTTGTCCAAGAAGGCTAGTATCAGAAATGTCAAAGACTCAAGTCATCTAAGGCTGGGTGGAGTGCTACAAGTTATACAATTCAAGCTAATGGACACAGTCCATCACTAGCCACGTCTGAAAAAAGAACAATAGGAGACACACAAAGCTGATCTTACAAGAGGAAGAGTGAATTAAATTGCTATTGAAATCCACTTTCCACTCCATGTAATGGCTTCAAAAATTCATATTCCTTAACTGGACTACTGCACTGACATGTAAAGCATCTAACTTTGTAAATAATGACTACAGCACAAAGTCTGCATCTTCATGGCATTGCCCATGATCAAGAAAAAGCTGGCAGAGCCTCATGTCTCAAAAATTTGGTAGCCTGTGTCTAAACTAAAAGGCAATAACACCTCCGAGGTTCAATCAAATTCTCCTGAAATTGTTGGTCACCTAGTAAGAACCTTCTTTTTTCATGGTTAATATTCAGAGCTGGAATCATGGCTTTCCTTTTCCTTAGTAGCGTGATATATAACCTTGCATCTCTTTTGTATTCATATGTAACTAGAATTTCTTGTTTCTGCTGACAGATAAAGAAAATATGATACAATTATTCCAAGATATACAAAGAGGAAAAATATAGCAGTTCCGAATAAGACAGTCAGCATGAGAGTTACATCTCAGTGTTAGCTGCGACCATAAATTCTTGAGTAGATGAAAAAAATAATATGGCATTTCTAGCATGCCTATCATCCAAAGCATTTGCAAAATCATGCAATCGAATGACAGATATGATCCAAAAGACGCTCCCAAGTTTCTCAGGAAATCATGAATAACACAATAAGGTACCTGAACGGTAGCAATAGCTTCGACACCCCCAGCTGCTCCTAGCAGATGGCCTATCATGGATTTTGCAGAGTTCACACGTAACTGCAGGAATTGAAAAAAATTACTAATCAGAACCATAAAAGCCAAAACTGGGAAAAAGAAAAACAAATATCATGTAGTAGAACTTGAAAGTAACCTCCTGGTTCTGGCCAAAACAATGAACAAGGGCTTGATATTCCTTAAGGTCTCCTGCGGGTGTGGATGTAGCATGTGCATTAATATAGTTTACATCTTCCCTAGACACCCCAGACTGAGATAAAGCCTTCTCTATGCACAGGATGACACCAGTTCCTGCTTATCAATTCAAACTATAAAGGTTAAAGTACAATGCCACAGAAAGTTAGCCATGCACTGCAGTTAATTTGTGCATTAACTTTTCACTATTTGACCTCCACCTAAGGATATTTATGTACCCAACTGTGACTATATTGCTTTGAAGAAGATACAGTTTCCAGATTTTGGGATGCCAAAAGATTCAATCTCATACTCAGATGTACTTAAACCAGCACAAAGTGCATCCATACCCACTTGGCTAACCACCTATATCAATTTAATTAAAGCTCTATGCGGATCTAATGAGAACTTCTTGCCACAAAAGTTTTGCAAAAGAACAAATTTCTTCACTTGGACTAGAAGAACATTCACTCTATCATGTCATCCACAAGATAAACAAAACCAAGAGTCAGAACTGACCAACACGAATTCAATTTAATCATGCAATGATCTTTTAAGTAAACCCCACAAGTTTTCACATATATATGATCAAACCTTGGATCTTCAAGCTGTACATCACAACTTTTTTGGGATCATGTCCATGCCTAGTTCAATCCTATTTAAACAAAATATTCAAGGTTGCCTGAGCACTTTATTCCTAGAAGTTGCAGCAAAATCAACAAGCAATGCTTACCACACTTCTCCCAATGATCAAGTCATAAGGATACACATTCTATGATTTCCAATTCATGTTTATCCAGGAAAACAAACATTCAGAATGACTAAGATTTGTAAATCCTGACACTATCCAATCCATATAGCAACACGCAGGGTGGGGGGGTGTTCAGAAGATTACCTTGTGGATGTGGCTCTGTCATGTGATAAGCATCACAAGTGAAGCTTCCACCCAAGAACTCTGCATAAATATTTGCACCTCTTCCCTGTCCATTTGGGGCACAAAAGATTGGTCACAAAATAATAAATCAATCTGGAGAAAAACCTACAATGCAAGCTTAGTTGTTTCATTGACCAAAAAACAATCTGAGTAACGTCTCAATCTAGCTTTACCGTAGCATGTTCAAGTTCTTCCAGAAGTAGAACTCCAGCTCCTTCTCCCATAACAAATCCATCACGATTCTGTTAGATAAGAAAAGAAAGTTATTTGCCATACAGAAACCCGAATCGGATAATCCAATTAGATTTTCATCACATAGAATTCATCCTTAAGGCATGATCATAGCATTAGAAAAACTTTTGCTTGGCAAGGACAATCCAAACTAGGATTAGCTATTTTACTATCCACCTTTTTTGCTCCAGAACTCAAAAAACAACTCAGGACTTTGTTATTGACAGTGTACAATTGCAAAACTAACAGAAGGTAATAAAAACATGGAATTTGAAGAAATTACACTGTCCCAAGGGCGGGAAGCTTTGCTCGGGTCACTATTTCTTTGAGAAAGTGCTCTGCATGCCACAAAACCGCCCAATCCTGTAGCCAATTTTATGACATTAAAATTCAAAAGCTTGTGTATCTAAAATTAATAAAGGTCAACAAAATAATACAATGGGTACCAATGGGTATGATGGCAGCATCCGAGCCTCCACAAAGCATCATGTCCTGCATGTTATCCAGAAGTGTAAGAAAGCATGGCTAGCAGCAAGATGTTTTATCTCTGTATAACTACTGGTCAATTATTTAAAAATGATAAATAAAAAAAATCAAAACAGCTTAGATACATTGATCTTGATTTTGCAAGCAATAATGCAAGACACCTACAGCTTCTCCTCTAATGATGTGATTAGCTGCATTCAATATGCAAAAGTTGCTTGTAGCACAGGCGGTAGATATCGAATAGTTTGGACCCATCCATCCCTGTATTCAAAACAAAAGGATAGAATTAGAAAGACATCAACCAGTTTAAGTAATTTCTTCAGTCAGTATTAAAAAGTATATAGGAATTAGACTAACCAAATCCATGGCCAGCATGGCAGAACCCATGTTTGTGGTTGCAAAAGGTACACAAAAAGGATTCATCTTCTTATATGAGATCCGTAAAGCTTCAATTGCATCATTGAAGACCTGCTCAATTTTTAAAAAAAATTCCAGGAAACCTTAAAAATCAGTTAATATATTTGGATTAATATTTAAAATTTCAGACAATCAATGATAGAGAGAGAGAGAGAGAGAGAGAGAGAGAGAGAGTTTCATGTCCTTCTTCCTATTCAACAAAGAGATGTCAGAGCCCAAATGCATACTTTATGTCAAAAGTTTTCTAAGATCTGACAATGCTGGAAGTTAAAAGAGTACTAGTAAAAGTAGAGTGCTAGTAAAAGTAGTAGTAGTATTTGTTCTTGCATTAGTGCATGAAAAGCATTGAGTTCACAAGGACCAGAGCATTGCTTAATATAATCAAAGGAAATGACAAGGGCCTGTATATGTAAGAAAGCCTAGATATACAATCTGGTCAGTGCATCTATGTAACCATCTTGGCCATTATATAACATCCTTGTGAGTGCTTTTGCAAATTAAGCGCATATGCAGCTTTATCACCAATATTTTAACCAAACTATGAATACAAAAACACATAAAAAGACAGCAAAGGTACCAATACCTACCTGTGGAGGCATTCACGAAAACCCAAAATAAGCATTCATCAGTCAACTCTCTAGTAACAAAGACGCAGAGAGAAAATTTACCTTCATCCCACCCATAGCTGAGCCAATCAACACCCCGCACTTAGTTTTGTCCAGTTCATCCATGACATCTTCTGTAATTCCACCATCAGCCAATGCCTTCTTCCCAGCAGTCAGCATGTAAAGCATGAACTTATCCATTCTTTTAGAAAGTTTAGGCGCAACCCAACCATCTGTTGTGAAAGATTTGATCTCCCCAGCAATTCTCTGTTTTCAAGCATAAAGATTGAATTTTATACCACTGGCCTCCAACCCAAAATAAATAAATAGATAAATAAAGATGACATACTGTAGGGAAATTGGAACAGTCAAAAGACTCTATCTCGCTTATGCCACTAACTCCTTGAAGCAAATTATTGTAAAATACATCTGGATCATCACCAAGAGGAGTCTCTACACCCATCCCTGTCACAACCACTCTCCTTTGCTTGGTCGGAGGTTTCTTCTTTGAAGCAGCTTCCATAGTAGGCTGCACTGCTACGGCCACTGCTTTCCCTGAAAGACTCCATGTCAGTAGGTGGAATATTACATACAAAAAAGGGGTGCACCAGAGTGGCCTAGATTGCACAAAAAGCTAACATCAGAACCATTATTGAGCAGAAGTGCAAGTTAACAAGAAGGCTAAATAGGTGAAGCAGAACCAAGCCATGAATAGCTGCATTGACTCTAAAAGATCACATTTCTTTATGATTTTGAAAGAATTAGCATCTGAAGCCGTAAATCTAGTGACTGTATGCTGTTCTTGCTATGCGTCCAGCAATTTAATAGCAGCAACCTTGAATATAGGCCTTCCACAGAGCTGCTCTGGCAGCAATAGGATGGATGTAAATCTCACAGGACAGAATATGTGAAATGTCATAGGCTGCAAGTTATCCAATAGCAGCTCTCTCTTGCAGAGATATTAACTTATGCAGTTTTCATGCATAAAGAGTGAATAGCATGTCGCCACCAACCTTCTTCTCAAATAGCAAACATGTGAGAGTGAATTTCACTAATTGTCCTATTTATCTAACATACTATATTGGGAAAAAAAAGTTCACAATATTCGCATGATTACAATTTTCTGTAGTAACAAATGACCAAAAAAGTAAAAATAATTGGAGCTGGAACCTGCCAGAGTGTTTTATTTTTTTTCCCTGAAGAATTTTTTAAAGAAAAAGACAATGCAATAAGGCCTCCGGCACTGTAGGGTCCAACACAAACTAAGAGTCTGCCTGTAATCTCTTTTACCAACCCAAATGACAACAGATAAACCTTACAGTTCAAACCAAGGATTATCCTTTAAGTCAAGCCCACATAAAACCCATAATATTTGGCCAAAAATACTAGAAACCAGCAAAAATACGATCAAACAGGCAAATAAAAGGCGAAATTCAATAAGAACACGAAAACGAAGACTACCAGAATTGGCAGGTCGATTGAGCATATTGCGCCTGCTATGAACGAAAGGAAGAGCTCCATTATCGCCACCAGAGAAGAACGGGGAAGAAGAAAGGGCTAAGGAAGGAAAAGAAGAAGAAGTATTCCTGCAAAAGTCAGGGCAGGGCTCAAAGGCCACACAAGAACTCCTAAGATTACGAATTCTAGAAAACTGAGGGGGACCGGCGGCACATTTGGGCGAAATAGGAAAAGCCCTCCTCCTTTTACGAGCAGCCCATTTGGTAAATCGCGAGGACAGAGATGGGTCGGAGCTTAACATCGAAATGGTCGTCTTGGAGTCATTTTCACAAGCAACTGACATGCATGCCGCCATCAGCCATGAACACACCATTGACGAAGCCATCCCTTGAACCCCCCACCTCCAAACCCACCAAAAATCACCAACCACCCACGTCCAGATTGTATATATATCCGCTAATCAACCTATAAACATGCATAAAAAGTATCGAAACTTGCTGAAATGATGGACAACAACAGAGGCGATGGAGGCACGAAAAGGAAGCTAAGATTGGGGTGGTGAGTAGAGGGGATGGGGCATCGGTTTTTGTAAGCTAGTTAGTAGTATTTCTGAATCTGAGGACGTTGAGGTATGAGGCCCCCGGGGGCTGTGGGTGCTCTCTGCCCTGTGTGTGTGTGTGTGTGCGTGGAGCTGTCGTTTTGTGGTGTGCGTCCGAGCGTTTGGACTGGGAAACGCCAAGTAAGATTGGGAATTAAATAATGAAATGGGAGTGTAGGGACCAGGGAGTGTGATTTGTTCATTTGTTGGACAAAATCTGAGTCGTCCCTCCTTCCCCGGCGGGGCGGGCCAGGCACGGCAGCATACAGCGATAGCTAACTAGACCAGATGGAGTGCTACTATATAGTAGTCTCATAGTAGTTCGATACTCTAGACGATGTCACGTATGCACCTGTTTTTTCTTTTTCAGAAAATATTAATTGTACTCGCCTTTCTATTAATCGCACTCTTACAGTCTTATTATTATTTTTATCATATAGTTTTTAGTATTTATTAGATTACATAATAATAAAACAAATAGTCAGAGTGCAATTAATAAAAATTTGAGCGCTAATAACATTTTTCATATTTTTCCTATTCGGTGTGGTTTTGAGTTTTTAACATGATTTTGCTTTTAGACACGGGCCATTTTCTTGTTATACACATGAAATTATTGGAAGCAGAAGACAGAAGGCGTATACCCTACTGAATCCCTCCAAAAAAAAAAAAAAAAGGATGGGGTGCTACAAAAATCTATATATAGTGCCATTATGAAAAAGAAACATAGAGAAATTACACCAACCATCCTTGATTTTTTTTATTTAAACTAAGGTTTAATTGCATATTGCCTCGTGTAATTAGGGGTCAATAGTAAAACACCACCACTTAATATGAGACCTACTACACATTGCCCCCCTGACAAACAAACATACATGTTTGGCCAATAAAAAGTTAATGATGTCCTCATTGAAAATAAACTTGTCATGTAATCATTCTCGTTTCTTGTTTTCTTCCCTTTCATTAATATATTTAAATACATCTTTTCTCCTCTTCCATTCCCATTATAACACACAAACTTTAAAACAATGTGCAAAAGAATTTTTTTTCATAGTTAAATATATGTTATTATTTTTCCTAGGAAATATAATTTATTATCATATAGTACCATAAGAAATTAAAAGATAATGAAGTAAAAATAATTTAAGTAATTTCTATTTTTATTAACAATTCTTTCTTCTACATCGATTATTCATAAAAGATTGACGACAAATTAATTGTCATTTAAAATGGGAGCTACATAACATGTATATTTTTAATCTATTATGGCGCTCAAGACAGTTAAATATTTTTATAAAAAAAATAATGTGTATTTAAGTTCAATGGAAAAACTTAGCTAAGATAAAGAAAATGAAAGTACGACTCAAAAGGTATATATTTAATATACATTTCTTTTTTCAAATTAAGCATAGTGACGAATGGTCAATTAAAATAGAATGTTTTTGGTTGGCACGTAACGACATATATTTAATGATGACAGTTCAATTTTGTCAAATATTGTATATCACACTTTTGGGATTTAATGAAACAAAAGAGGAATCTAAATATAATAAGGAACAAAATGGTGATGTAACAATTTTCTTCCAATGAGGGCAAGATTATCTTTCGTTGGCAAAACACACTTGACTATTATTCAAAGAAGGCATATGAATAGAGTACGTGACTTGCTATGTGACATCTAATTGTATTGACATTCTGAAATTAAGTCTTTGGAGTAAATGTCGTTCTTTACTAGGGACTTGAGTACGACTTACTATAAAGAACGAAAAGAGTTAAAGCTTTTAAGAGATGATTAATCTTTCCAACGCCATGAGTTTATTTTACACGAGCCAAATTGAATGCATACTTCATGTGTATAAAAAAAAAATCCCAATTCAAATAAATATTATGTTCATACATCCACACATGTTAGTATAAAAGAATTTCTACACGTATGGTGTTGGAAAGATTAAATACTTGAAGAAATAGTGTGATGTCTTTAAAAAATGTAACCGGTTTTGGAACTTGGAACCATGGTGCTTTTAAAGCTTCTATTGAATCTTGGATTCTTTGTTTTTCACCTATATTTTTGAAAAACTGTTTTTCACACCCCAAATGCTACAGTAATGTATCAACTAAAAACAACCGTTTGTTTTTCACAATATTCTATGTTTTTTTTCTTTTTTCTTTTTTCTTTTCCTTTTCCTTCCTTTCCTTCCTCCCTCCCTTTCTTCTTCTGACGGCTGACCAGACCAAGAATCTATTTTTTCTCTCTTCCTCTCCTCCCTCCTCCCTCCTCTCCTCCCCTCCTCCTCCCCTCCCCCAGCCTCCCTCCCCTTGCATGTGGGAGGGAGGGATGGGGAGAGGGAGGCGGGAGGGGCAAGAGGGAGGGTGGGAAGGGGAAGAAGGAGATGGTGGAAGAGAGAGAAAAAATAGATTGTCATGATGCCCAGCTGACAGAAGAAGAGGGAAGAGGGGAGGGAGGAAAAAGAAAAGGAAAAAATCTTGGAAAAGAAAAAAAAGAAAAAAAAATCCAAATACATCTATAGTAATTATTTTTCACTACAGTAATACTACAGTACTGTTTTTAAAAAACAACTCTAAAAACAGCTTGTGAACAAAAGAAAATACCTTTTAACAAGTCAAAATTTAAAATTAGGCATCTAAAATAAAACTAAGAACAAACTCCAAGTGTTAGGGGTGCAAACAACTCCTGGTTTAATCAATGGATCTAATGAGTTGGCCAACAAGGCACGACTCGAAGGAACTCATTTGAGAGAAATTACCTAATTGAGGCGCAACGGGCTGAACTGCTCCCTCCTGAAATGGAAAACTCAAACAAGTCGCCAAAGTCATATCAATTACATGACATTTCTCTCATTTCCGTCTGAAATAACTGGAGGATTTTCAATCCTGTCAGAGTATCATAACCTTAGTTGGGTATATGAACTATTAAACGTACATTACTAACCCAAAAATAAATGAACTATATGGTTATATTGAACTAATTTACCTTGCAACAGGAGTCGAAGAGTTAAAAGAAGTTTGAGAATAGATTTTGTCCCACCAACTTCCATGGGTAGTTAAATGAACCTGAGGTCGGTTTGGATTGCTGGTTTTTTGCAAAATTCTTTTAGAATATTCCTTCAGTATATTTCTTTCTTAGTGATCTATTCATTTTACACTTATCATATTGTCACCGTATATTTTTCTACAATAACACCTAAAAAACTCCAATTCCAATAGGATCTCAGAATTTTAGAAAAGCATAAATTAAATTAACAAAGTGTTCGAATGTAAAGGGTCAACAGATGTGGGTGTTTGTAAATCTGACCTCCCCATTATATGCTTGTAAAACTGTTCAAGTACTAAACGGCTGCTATTGTCAAAATAATGAAAAACACGAGTTTATTCAGCTCTACCCATCTTATTGAATTGTCTGTTACAAGTATCAGTCAGATCATGAGGAAAGATGCAGTATATGACAATGAAAGCCGCTTTTCAGTTTTCAGGTGTTGCATGCTTTTTATGTCTTTTTGGGTAAAAAATAGAAAAATCTCCGATGATTAGGCTAATATACAGAAAAACTCCCATATGATTCCAAATTGTACATTTTGATACCTCATGATTTGAACTAATATAAAATTGACGGAGATCATTAAAACTAACACGTTTGAGATGGAATTTAGTTTTTTAACACAGATTTTAACCTAATAAGCCTATTTTGCCCTGACACCTTAATAATTCCTACTCGACACTTGCATCCGCATGCAGAGGAAGAGAATGCACAGCCTCACTATCACCTGCAGAATGTCTTTTACCCATTTTTTCAACTCCCGTTCGTGCAGCTGATGGAGCAAGCTTTGTCCATTCAGAATTCTTAAAACTTGATAAAAATTTGTAAATCCTCAACACCAAGAACAAGGGACAAAATTTACTTTCACTAAAAAAAACCAATTAAAATTTAATCCAGACCGATCTGTCGTGGGTCCTTCCTGTCTCTATCCTTAGGGGGCACAAGGTATCAAGTGAACCCCATATTTAAAAAAAAAAAAAAAAAAAGTTTAATAGTAGACATCATATTTTTATGGGCTTATTTTGCTTCCTGGAAACAAAATAGAAAAAGCCTTGCTAAATTATCACTGCTGACAAGATGTCTCTTTATCTTATCGAAACGTACATATTATTTTTATTGAAGGACATTAGTTCTAATTTCTTTGTCAGTTTTGGGTTCAAAACCAATAATAAAAATCTGGGACTAGTAAGCCATCCCATTTCCTAATTGATGGTGAAATATATTAAAGTCTCACGACTTCACCAAATATTAAAGGAGTGCGTTAGGTGTCCTTTTCGAAATTCAAGCTATTCACGAAATATGATACTCCATTAACCTTTAGTAGATTTTGCTTTTTGGTTTTTTTTTTTTTCCTGAGGGATACTAGCCTTAAGTTGGAGAGTTAGAAAAGGAAAAAAGACTAACTCCTGCTTCACTAATTGCACATGTCCTCCCTAATCCGCAGTCCCTGCGCAAGGAAAATTGGATTAAATTGAGTGGGGAGTCCTTAACTCCAAGATGGAGACGTTCTCCGTGGCCAGACGTGCAATTATTATCGGCCGGGGGGGGGGGAATAAGTCAAATAAATAAGGATTTTGATTGTGAAGCACAACTGACCGAACGATCAATGCACGTTTAAAGGATGATAAAGGATTAACGCGACAACAGTGCACCACATATACTGATGTACATAATGCTTTTCATGTGTTTACAACAATCAAATTTTGCTCTTTCAAAATTCATTCTTTGGGTTAACTCCATAATTTAGGTAACTCTTTCCCAACAACCCTTCCGGGAAAAAAATCTTTTTTGATAAATTTATAATGTGTTATCCACCTAATATAGAGTTAGGATGCTGAAATTTAAAACCTGAAATCTGAAAATCTAATATATTTGAACGTATATCGCATTCAATGATAAGTAAATAGTTTATCACTTATTTTTGGGAATAAGTTTTATGTAAAAGATTCAGTGCCACTTAATTAATTCAAATGTTCTATTTTTTGTTATCAAACGCATCTGAATGTATTAAGATATGAATTTATTAAGTTTAAGTGTTAAATTAGTTTATCAAACGGGTCTTAGTCCAATGGTTAAAGGAAAGCTCTTAGAGTACTCTTTGTTCTTAGATTTAGAGTTTGAATCTCAAATCTGACAGTTATGGATGGAAATGATGTGGAGAAGACTAGAAGGTAGCTTTAAAAAAAAAAAAGTTATCTTCAATAAAACTAAAGGTACCATTACAAAGAATTTGTAATTATTCACCTTTTTAGTGTAATTGTATGAATCTCAAGGACATTTTTTTTTGGGCGTATTCTAATAAAAAAATCCAAAACTATTTATGTATATACATACATACATATATAATTATTTATTTAATTATTTATATGTATTACAAAATCTATACACAATTGGATAATTAGTGTAGCAGCTACAACAGTAACCTTAAATTTGACCGTTACACAACAAATCTAAATGATTATATTTTGTAATTGAAAATAACAAAATAGTTTTGATTGTAGTTTCGTCAAGGTTGTAAATCTTATTTTTTGAACTTATACAAAGAAATTCAAGCAATGTGTTCCTTATATTTTTACACCTATCTAGATAACTCTCCATATCCCACAATGAGGTATTTGTAGCATACTCTCTATTACTACTAAATTCTGATGTTGGACGGAATACCTTTTTTGGGGCAAAAAATTAATACTGTGTTGGGGTTCCGTCTTGGGGTGGCAATCGAGTCGGGTTGAAAGATTGGTATAACACAAAACCCACTAATCCAACCCGACCCTTCAACCCAAAACTACCCAACCCGAACACGACCTGATACGGGTTGGTGGGTCGACCCTAAAATAACCCGAAGGGACTCGAATTTTTTTACCTTTAACAGGTCAATCGGGTCAACTCGTTAATGACCCGACCTGACCTATTTATTTTTCGGGTCAGTCGGGTTCGACCCGATTCTAACCCGAACCCGCCAAACCTTGACTCAAACCCATTATTTTCAGATTCGGGTTTTCGTGGAAATTGTCACCCCTAGACTTCCATCTACCTCAGTATATATTGTCTATTGATATTGAAGTATACTACAGTGAGAGTAATAATATCGCGGGTTTCTTGTCTTGTGGAGGCCTATTATACCGATATCATCCTAAAGAGAACCGTATAACTATGACCCGCTCCTCATCTCATGCCGTATTTTGAGGTAAGATTAAGGTTAATTAATTTTCTATTTGGATTTAACTTGGAAAAGATTATACTTGCCAAATACGGTCAACAGCCAAACTATTAAACATATGGAAACATTTTAAGAATGAAAAAAAATAGAAATGATAAACGAAAAGAGAAATATGTGAATTTTCTACCAAAGTGGTAGTTAATGGTTCGTATGGCAATTAGAAATCGTGCGCGGCCATAGATTGTTAAATGTCTAGCTTGATCTAATCTCCCCTATATTTTTGTTAAATGTCTAGCTTGATCTAATCTAAACCCCCATATTTTGTTTTTGCGCCCTAGGGAGGGAGGGCGTTCCCCTTCTTTTAAGAAGGTATCTTGATCTAGATTTTTTTTTTTCCACAACCATGATATTGTATTTTACTCCTATACTTACATTACAAGGAAAGAGAGGAGCCCAAGGAGGTTTTGTAAAGGATTAGATCGTTGGAGGGTCTGCACATCCATCTAAACCAATGGGTTGCTCTCTTTAATACTGTTGGCAAAACTATTGTGCAATTAATGCAAATATCCATAGATCTTTAGGTAAATTTCTTTCTATAGTCGATGCATGCACTTTTTTTTTTTTTTTTTTTTGGTACTTTTGATAGTTTATACATGCACACTAGAAAGTGAGAAAAATCTTGAATCTCCAAACCCCAATTGCTCTCTCACGTCAGATTGTGCCAACCCAAATACAAACAGATGATCACTTAGCGTAAACACTGACAAACACAGGGAAAGGTCCACATGTACCTTCTTAAAAGGAGCTGAACTCCAAGTTAAATTGTGAAGAAGAAGAAAAGGAGCTATGGTCAATTACTTTGAAAACCTAATTCAAAAGCTTCAACAATTTAACTTTAATTAATACTGTCTCCTCCGTTCCTATACAAGTGTCACAACAACCTCGTGTTCCACTCCATAAGCAATAAATTTGGAAAAAATGGATCTTTAAATATTCATGTATCTTTCTTTTATTCTTTTATTCGGTTTTGATAAATTTTTTCTTTACTAGGGTAGATGAAATTCGAACCAGACATAAATATATATTCTCCTACTTACTGGGGATGTAAACAAGAAGGAAAAGTATTCATGGTTAAAGAAAAAAGAAAACAATTGATTTTTGCTGTGCGTTAAAGGTGAATGTATGTGGCTGTGCTGCTTCAGAGAGAAGTAGAGAACAACATGCTTGATTTTGCTGCTAAATTCTTCGGTGGTTGGAATTGGAGAGAACCAAACCAAAACCATTTTCAACCGACACCGAGGTCGACAAGTCCGGTAAAGAAGATGCGTGGAACTGGAGCTGGCGTGGGTGTGTGGATGATCACTTCCTTCCTTCCTTCGTGGGTAGGGGTGAAAAAAATTTGAGTAGATTGACTCAGCAAATCGAGTAGCTTGATTTGCTACTCGTCAAGTTCGGTCAAAGTCGAGCTCGAGTTGAGTTCAAACTACTCAATAGAAGAAATCGAGTCGAGGTCGAGTCGAAAAATATCGAGCTCGACGAGTAGTCGAGCTACTTGACTCGATTAAAAATAATTTAATAATTAACATATTTTATTTATTAATTTACCCTTTTAGCCTTATTAGTTAAATATATAACAATCTTTATCAATTTAGTGATAATTTTATAGAAGGGTCAAAACGTTATTTTATTGGTTAGATGCATTTCGAGCTCACGAACTCGAGTACTCAAGCTTGATCAGCTCGTCGAGCTCCACGAGTTGAGCTTGAGTTTTATTATTAGTAAATTGAGTCAAGCTCGAGTTTGATTTTACAAGCTTGATCGAGCTCGAGCTCGAGTTCCACTCCATTGTCTCGAGCTCGAGTTCGAATATATGATACTCGAACTCGACTCGAATTCACTCCTATTCGTGGGACGTTAGATGAGTTTGGTGGGGCCGGCATCTAAATAAACTCGAGAGTGACACACGTTTGGTTGGGATTTTTTGAATTTTCTACAATTGGAGTCAGTCTCCCTTTGAACCAATTAGACCCACCCCAATTTCCGTGCAAGAATTTCCAATTTGGTTGGTGTAGTGAAGCTCGCCAGTCCTGCAGTCCCCCCCACACACACACACACACACACTCTCTCTCTCTCTCTCTCGTTGCACTGATCGTACCAACTGGTAATTAAATACCATCGGCAACATTGACTAGGGAGTCTGAAAAACTCGTCTGTAGCCTCCCTGAAAAATTTCTTGTAACTCCAGTTTTGCAATAACTGCTGTTACAGAGCCATAGCAGACAAAGGGAACATCATATCTTATGCAATCTTTATGATAATTGCATGCATATTTTATATATACATACATACATACATACATATATATATATATATATATTTGGTACATGGGTTATTTTTTCTTTTTTAGTCAGACTGCAATATTTTATAACTACTCCTATTCTAATGTATATTGGGAGGTGGGGATTTAACTAGAGGAGAGACTCAACTGGATCACTGAAAAATTAACGAGAATTGAATCACTATCGAATCAAACAGGTGCACTACGCACTCGTTTGGATTTTGAAGAAACCACATAAAGTGACATGCCATATTGAGTGACAATTGATGATGTTTGAATACTTGATCTTCCACCTACAAAACTCTTAAAGCTTTTGTGGTGGTCAACAATCTTTGGTCTGTTGGTCTGGTTCATGGTTTATGTGGTACCTTTTTTTAAAAAAAATTTTTAGTGCATGAGGTACCTGCTTGTTGATGGATTTGGTCGAATTTGAATTTTTTTTGTTTTTTTTTAATATTTTGGCCTGGAAATACCTGAGCAGAATATACCTAACCAAATTCGAACATAAAAGTGAGAAACAAGGAATTGGCCATAGGTTAGGAAACTCAGTCAGTCGCAATTATCTTTTCCTTTTGGTCAAATCTCATTTACCAGTTCTTTAGCATTGAGTATGGACTTGCTAAAACATAAAACTTGGATAATACACAAGCGTGACGGAAAAACAACACATTACATAGTGATATACTCTGATTGAGGAATATTTTCAGCAAGAACAATATTGGAATTGCATATTCCTCGATGCAAAGGCCAAATATCGGTGACAGAAGGGTTGAAGTACGAATCCAGGACCAACTTGTCCTATATTCCATAATTTATAATAGGCAAATGTAAGCTGACTTGATACAACATCTTTTAAATATTAAAACCCAAAAAAAATATATAAGAAAAAAAACTAAAGGAAAGGAGGGAGACTAGTAGAAGAGCATTGAGCAAAATGTGGGGGGCTAAAGCCTAAGGGCTACAACTACAAGTCATCTGTATATTTTGATATAAACTACAGTGTGTGCATCGTCTGCAATGTTCAAGCTAATAAAACTTCATACTGATAAAATATTGTGGGAGCTCATCTGATGATCATAGCAGACTAGCACAGAGAGCTGTTTGACTGGAATCTCACTGAAACTACACATTACATCTGCAACTATACCCCACGTGCAGGGGCTTTTATTCAACCTCACATGGTTCACAGAATCAAATACGAAAAATTTTTGTTCTTGGGGGCCCCCCGGGGGGTGTTGGTAATTGGAATGTGATTTTTTGAGAAAAGAAAAATTTTCTACTTTTTTTTTGTGAATACTTTTCTCTACAAATTTTAATTATTTTTTCACAAAAACTCTTAAAAAATGGCAATTCAAAAGGACTCATCGTTTATGATTAATACAGCATACACATCCAACAAGTTTTACAGCAAATTGTCTGGCTGCTTCTAAGGAATCTCCATTTTTTTTTTTTGAAACGAGAGTCATCAGACAATCCAAATTATCAATACTCACGAGCGGGCTAGGCCGAGGCCCAAGATTCTGACAGTGTTGTGCAAGACAAGAAGAACAGGGATCACCTAGACCAAGCCCAACAGCCTTGAAGGGCAATGTTACTGTCCCATTTCCTCCTGCAGTCAGCTAGACGTCATTGATGCCAAACTTGACCTGAAGGGGAGAAGGAGAGATGGAAGGGTTGGGTTGATGGCAAGAAAGAAGGAATTATAAGTAGGAGATGTTAGGTTAAAGACCTTCCACTATTATTATTATTATTTTTTGAACGTATATTGGAAGCCATAGCATTCCAATGTCACACCAGTGACGCCAACAGCTTTTTAAAACCCAAAAAGAAAAAGGGAAAGCCCTTAGCCTAAAATGGAGAAAAAGAAACTTCTACTTCTACAGCTTTGCTCAAAACTCTAGAGTGCAAAACATCGATATTGTTACCTTCACCAGCCAAAAGCGAAGGCGCAAGGCTTATGCGTCAACAATGATTAAACTAAAAGCAAAACAGTTAGCAGGAGAATACCTTAGAGAAGGTAATAATTTCATCAAGAGGGAGCCAGCGGTTGCAACGCAGAGGTAAAGAAATTATCTACACACTAAAATGGAGTGCCTAACTGGGCAACATTTCCTGTATCACACAAAAATTTGGTAGATAAACCAGTACAGATATAATATATAGCCGACTGATGAAACACTGGTAATAGCGATTGCTGCCACCAAATAGCCACAGGATAGGACACCAACCGTGCAGGATTCAATGATGAAATGCAGCATGTTACATTAGATCACCATCTGCAGCTCACTCTAATTTAAGTCCGCAGCACCGGTATGTATTTCCATATCCAATATTTTAGCTTTTTGAACAATGTGAGCGAGTATCATCCAGCAAAATATAGCTACTCTGAGGATGGTATAATTCAGACACCACAGTAAGTGCATTACAGATACCATAGTAAGTGCTCAAGGCATTACAATAGCAGCAACAGTAGTTGTATCTAAAGCTCTAATTGCGCTTCCTTAGAAGTTGGAACTACTTCAGATTTGCAGAATTGGATCAGAAGCTTTGATTGTGTTGCTTTCGGCTAATTCAGAATACCAGGGTAAGACAATGGAGGGGCACGAGAAGAGTCTGGGGGCAGCCACCCCCGGGAAGGTAGAATATTTTTAGATCTAAACCAGAAAGATTGCAAAATCCCAGTGTTAATTCCTCCTTCAGATCCATCCTATTAACTTAGCGATGTGTGTATCCCATAAATTTGAATATTCAGCACTGATCTCCACCTTCAGAGATATTCTCCAGAAAAACATCAATGCACAAAGTAGTAAGCGTATCAACTTTACATGACCACAAGCAGAGATGAAACTTTTCCTACAAGCTCCCTCAATCTGCATGTTCTGATATTTGAGAGTTTCGCCCTTCAATCAAATTTTGAACTCTCTGCAACCAAATCCATATATTAGTTTCATCAGCAGCAGCAAACACAAAATTCTAATTCAATCAAAGTAAAAAGACTTCAAACTTAACACCCAACCCCTTCCCAACCCCATCCCCACAAAAGAAGCAACTTCGTGTCACCTTCACTGAACTGCTGACCTCCTCCAGCTTTTGCAAAATTACCCACTCCGGAATATGAGAAGAAGAATCATGCCTGAGGAATTTTGAGGGGGACATCTGGCAACAATTCAAAACAGCACATGAGATACCAGAAACTCGAATACGAATGGAAACATTAATACTTGATTAATAGTAGAAGCAATAATTTCATGAGCTTTTTAAACTGGCTTACCGAAGCAGTTGATGATTGAGCTAGCCTTGAATTTGTATCTTCCACAGCAGAAGTTTGTCTTGAGAATGCCTGACTTCTTATATTTGAAAGACGCATCAGCACAGCCTGAAAAAGTTTTCGTAAACTAATGCAATTATCCTGATGAACACGGAAGAATTGCTCAGGGAAATGACAAAATGAAATTGAAGTATACCTTCCTAAAAGCAAGAGGGTTAGCAATGCCTTGGATTTGAAGATCATCGCTTGGCCTTCTCACACCAACATTCTCAATTCGTATCGAATAGACACCAAATTTAGACTGCAGATATCCTGACAATATCTCAAGGTTAGAGATGCTGCACACAGTAATGACCCAATAGTATGTACAACCAAATGCCAAATGACATCACAACTAGCATTTTCTTTTTCCTTTATCGATAAGTATAGGAAATACGATTCAAAGCAGGAACAGATACTTTAAATGAAAAAGCAATCCAGTGCCATTGATTTGTTACCAAATTTGAGTAACTTATTGTAGCTATTAGACTAATCAATCTTCAAACAGCCAACATAAAATTTGAAACACCATTTTTCCAATTTTAATAAATAACAAAATACTTGAACCATCTATATCTTAACCAGCAAAGTCGGCCAGAAAAAAAAAAGGGAATTAAGGATTGGCACTGTGCCAATGAAAGGCAATGAGATGCTTTTATCATCCATTGCACTCATCTAACACCATGAAGCTCCTCAACCAATTAAACCATGCATCATTGCCTAGCCAAATCCTTCCAAGCAACATTTTTATAAAGTTCCAATTTTTAAGCAGTTTAAGCGACCATCTCCAATGTTAAAAAATGAAAAAATGAAAGACAACCAATCACAATCAGCTAGGTAATTCATCCAACCAGACCCATTTGGACCTCTACCAAGCCACATATGTAGGTTATCAGCAGATTAATTCATACAATTTAAACAATGCAAGCGGAAGAGAAAAGATGCCCAAGCTTTTTACCCTGTTCAATCACAATGTCAGCTACTGAAGGCAATACAATATGCTTCTCTCTTTTCAAAACACCAAAACAAGGGAATGGAACTGGCTTTATCACCTAACCAACTCCAATTAAAAAAAAAAGCATTAATTGGATTGCTAAACTTAATTCAAATAAAGAGTGTGAAAAAAAAAAGAACAAAAGTTACTCTGTAAACAATGGCGTTAGGGGTGACGTAGAGCTTTCTGGAGCGGATATGCTTACGCAGAATATATCTCCGAACGGGCAAATAAAGCAGCATGAAAAGCCCTATCCCCCATGCCAATATCAACAGCAACGAATACAATATCCACTGAGCTGTCTGGTAATTCACGAAATTCTCTTCGGCTTCCTCGAACGACGCCGTATACAGCACCGGTTCTTCTTCATCAAAATGATCCTCCTCCTCCTCCTCCTCGTCGTTGGCCGATTGGGAGTCCATGCTAGAGCCGCTGCTGTCGAGTAATAGGCCCCTTTCTAGCCGGTCTATTTCCTCTCCGCCGCTTCTCCCATCCATCTGAACATTAAGATTTGGAATCTAATGATCAAAATTATTAATGAAATTCTGAAGAATATATTAAGCATGCATGAATTTAAAAAAAAAGGAAAATTACAGTCAAAAGAAATTATACCTCCGTAAATAGATGAATTTTATGAAATGGAGGTCGGGAACGATGAAGCCTCCTTTTGGGGATGTTCCCGGAAGATAAAATGCTGGTAGCTGGTGCTCAGCTAGCTGGTGGTCGCGTTGGCATCATCAAACCACTTTTCAAACTTCGGACAATAAAAAAAAAAAGGTGGGTTATTTGCAAATTACCCCCTTCAACTGGCTTCCTTTGATATTTGGCTCCCCAAAGGGCCCTAAACTATACAACCTTGGTTGATTATATTGATGATAAAATTTTTGCAATGTCAGCTTGTATGAAAGAACAATTGGTTATTTGAAATAGATACCTTTCCAAACTTTTAAGCATGGATTCTCGTACCCTTTTATATCTTTATTAAGTGGATTTGTAAATTTTTTATTTGGTCCTTATTAGTTGATTTCTTATGCCTGCTTGTGTGATGTTGAACAAGATGAGTTATGTTGGATATGCAATTAAAAGTATTTCGCTTTCATTCAATCAATAATGTGAGGGACATTGCTAGCATGAAAATAATTAATCTAATCACTTTGCTGCTCACTAGATCAATATAGTTGATATGTTACTCCCAAAAAAAAAAAAAGTTTGCTATGAAAATTTCTTCGAGCAAATTGTGTGAAATGTCACTAAACTATACACTTGTACTAGTTTAGACCACTAAACTATTTTCTTCAATAAAAATGTCATTGAACTTACCAAAATGTATGTTTTGTACCATTCCGTATAATTTGATGGTCAAGACAAATGGAATGGACGTCACATAACTGCACGCATAAGGTTTGAAGGGCAAAATCCTCTAAAAATGTTAAGTGCACTAAAGAAGCCACCATGGCCGGCCGCTTCAATTTAGAATCTCAATTTGGTCTAATTTTCGATCAAAAGAAAAAAAAAATGCAGGGTTTCTCCATTGACATCCAAATCAAACTCAGTAGAAAATCCAAAGATTCAAGTGGAAGATTGATGTAGATAAGGATCTGATCTTCTTTGGTCCACGTACCTTTCTTCAATCCCATTTTCTCACAGCACGGAGCTCTCCCCATTGATACATCCAACTCCAAATCGAGGGAATATTATTCTTCTTCTGGGATCGGAGGAGCTAGCACTTAGCAGCTAGACCCCAAGTCCCAAACTTCAAACTGCCTTTGGCCTTTGGGAGGGCAACTTTGTGCTGACCTGAGCCTGCAGGTAAAAGCTTGTGTTGAGCACGGAGCAACAATCAATAAGGCGAAAATGGTTGGCGTGCTTTTTCATCCATCGAAGTGTCAATCACCCTGATTTTGATTAGTAAGAGATCTCATGTTGCTGTAGCCTTTTGGAATAAAAGTCTAAAAAAAAAAAAATTTATATCCCAGAAACCATCTTCCCAGGAGAAATTAAAGAAGGTAAAGATTCAAACATATTTTTTGTTACCAATTATGTGATGTGAACGGCACAAATAATTATTTTTGTGTTGAAGTTATATTAACCATCTTTTTAATTTCAAGATAAGACATGGCTTTACAACCTGAGGTGGTGGTCCCCAAAGTACTTGATGTTTTCCCTTCATATTAGTTGTCCATCAGTATAGCAGTATAAGCTAACTTTGATGCCAAAAATTCGTGTAGTTTGATAGTCTATTCCTACCCCCCAAAAAACTTAAAAAGAAAACTTTGGTAAATCCACCCCAGATCTGGGCACAAATTCTTAAGAGAGTTGTTGGTTGAAAATGGTATTTGTTCTGCAGTGACAAATCGAAGTTGCTACCTGACGCATTGACATTGCAAAGATTCAATCTACCAAGTTAAGTAAAGATTCTAAAATATTTTGTAAAGCCAATTCAAATTTGGATTGAAAGGGAGGAAAGAGACTAAAGAGATATCTATAATGTTGTAGGGGAGGTCGTTTATGAAGATAAACTTCAAGCAACAAGGTGATCCGATGATTTTGCCTCTCAAAAACCAAGCGAGCAAGTTAGGTGTCAACACTTCTATTTGCTTTAACAGTCAAATTATACGAATAATATAGAACATGCATTTTAGTTAGTTGAGTGACATTTTTGACTAACAAAATAATTTGGTGACATGAACTTACATAGTCATATAGTTCAGTGACATTTTATGCGATTGGCTCAATTTCTTCTTGTGAAAGAAGATTATAAAGTATTTCCCAAAGACAACAAATCAACACACGAATTACTTTTTAGTCCCACTCTTAGTCCCTTTATAGGAAGCAGTGGCTTCCTTCAGTCAAAAAATCCACAAGGTGCAATAATGCATTTGTCTAATCTGGTGATTCAGTTCCTAGCTCCTTTACAAGTTCAATTGGACTCCTTCTCCTCCTTCGTAGTGTAGGAGTAAAGTAGGTTGTTGCCGATTGTTAAAAAAAAAAAAAAAAAATTTTTGTCCAAAAGTGAATTGGCCAGTTAAGTTGCGGACTTCCTAAAGACGGACACTGCCGCAAGGGCTGTGAAACAAAACGAAAAGCCCAAAAACTGTCAAACAAACACGTGGATAACGGATCTAACGGTAGTAGACTCACGACATCGTTTAGCTTAAACCCTAGACCCTGGTGGAACGCCATTATCATTGAGCGGAAAATTCAGCAAGAAAAGGCCTACACAATAGTTTGTATTTGAAACGAATTTAGCGACCAGGAAGAAGAAGCAGCAGGGAGCCAGGAGCAGAGCAATAAGATGGAGGTCAAGAAAAGTAGCAGTAAAGTTTCTTCGGAAGAGGTGTTCGCTTCTTGCTCCTTCTCTAGCCTCGGCCTCGACCCTAAGTTATGCGACCAGCTCAAAGGTTTTTCCTTTTCACCCCCTTAAATCAGGCTTACATTTGTTTTGTACATTCTATTAAATTTAGGTATAATTGGAGTTCATATTTTGAGAAAATGTTTCATTTATGTCAACAGAGAGGCTAGGATATGAGGTTCCAACTTCGGTTCAAGCTCAGGCAATTCCTGTCATTCTTTCCGGTAGACATGTGTAATTCTCTCTGCTCCTTGGATTTTTTTTTAAACTTGTACAATAGTTTTTGTTTATAATTTTATGATTGTGATTGCGGAAAATGGGATGGTAGGCTTGTGAATGCGGCAACTGGGACTGGGAAAACTTTGGCTTACTTGGCTCCAGTTATTCATCACTTGCGAAAGTATGATCCCAAGATTGATAGGTCTGATGGTACCTTTGGTAAGTCTTTTTCTTTTTAAATTTTTTGGGTTATTATTACTTCAAAGTTCGTTGCTTATCCTTACTTACTTTGGTCTTTTTCTTTTTTAATGTTCACAATCCTGTGTTCAACAGCAACTTGGCTGATTTTTTTTTTTTTCCTTCGGAGAAAATAATGCTACAAAAGGGAGGGGTTTTAAAAAAAAAAAAGAAGAAGAAGAAGAAGAAGAAGTGACAAAGACCCTTATCTACTAACCTATTTCTGATTCTCAACATATGGAACTTTGATCTTTTCTTGTGTTTTTTTTTTTGGAATGCCAATTATGGATAATATGATTTATGTCTTGAACTTTTTTATGTGTATCATTGAAGTGCTTTCATTTGTAATACTTTACTTGATTTCTTCTCTTGGACAAGTTTTAAGTAATCATTGTTTTTCTTTTGGAGTGGGAATGAGTGTAGGTATTGATGTGCAGGGAAAGCATGTTAATGTGGTCATGAATAATCTTTTTGGAGTTCTTCACGCTATTTTTTTAATACCAAATTTCAAAAGCTTGCTGATTGGTAAGAAGAAGGATTAGTGGGTACACTATTTCATGTGAAGGAAAGATATATAACTGGCCATTTTGCAGGCTCCCAATACTTTTTTTAGGAGCGCCTTATTTTTTATGAACTTTTACTACTTCTCATGGAGTGTGAATGTGTTTTCTTGTGTGAAAAAGATTATCTTGGATGCCTTACTTAAATCAGCACCTTGCTGTTATGAGACATTTTCTTCTGCTTCTGCTTTCCCCTTTCCTTTTTTTGGGTCCCTTTTTATTGTTTTCTTTTTTGCCTTTCTCGTCTTTTAAGGTCTCTGTATTTTAATTTTACTGATTTCTTCACTATAGCGTTGGTTCTTGTACCAACGCGTGAATTGTGCATGCAGGTGCTTGAAATCTTGCAGAAGATATTGCACCGCTTTCATTGGATTGTTCCTGGATATATAATGGGTGGGGAAAAGAGGTCAAAAGAGAAAGCTAGGTTGCGCAAAGGTAGGCATATTGTGTGAAAACATCTTATTTGACACTGTCACAATTTCTTCAGTTCTCCAGTTCAAAATCTTTTTAGCTTTCTTCAATTTATGTAGCCTACCTCCTGTGAGACCCAATATTTAAACTTTTTATTCTATTCTATCTCCATTTGTCACTTGGCATTTGTACTAGTTTTTAGAATGGATAAATGCCCATGCATGTCATAATGTGACACATGTTCTTATTCAGTGAAAGAAGCTTCATAAACGTGGAAGAGTGTTAGAAGTTTCAGACTGCAGTATTTAAGATTTCAGAAATCAGTGGAAGATATTGTTGATATGACAATCATCTTTGGTTGCTTTTAACTGTTTATTATGTTTGGTGTCATCTAAGCCAGTAATTACTGCCAGACTTGACTATCTATTTGACTTTCTTTTGGTAAGATAATCTGTCCTTTAACTAGGATTGTTTTTTTTCTTACTCTGCAGTTGTAATCTTTATCACTGTTGTCGGTAGATGGTACCATGTAGTTACTCTTCTCTCTCCAGAATCCTTTTTGTGTACTTGAACTTCAATACATTTCCTAATCCCTTTTTCTTTAGGTATATCCATCCTTGTTGCTACTCCAGGACGTCTTTTGGATCACTTAAGAAATACATCATCATTCCTTTACAAGAATTTACGTTGGATAATCTTTGATGAAGCAGATAGGTACTGTCTGCTCTATCATCATGATTATTGTGTGAGTTACACATGTTCGATGATTTGAATTTATTGTTTTCAACCTGCTTTTTAATTGTACACCATACAGAATTCTGGAATTGGGATTTGGCAAGGACATTGAAGAGATACTTGATATTTTGGGTTCGAGGCAACAGAATGCTGTAGCCAAAGATGATATTACTTCGAGGTATTCTCATTTCCAGAGGCAGAATCTACTTTTGTCAGCTACGCTGAATGAAAAAGTAAACCATCTTGCCAAAATTAGTTTAGAAAACCCTGTTTTGATTGGTCTCAATGACAAGAAGGTGCAACTTAAGCCCTTTCATGATCATATGGGAAATGTAGAATCTGACTTGGAGAATGAAATGGGAAATTCTGGTGAATATCTGTGTTCTTCAGACAAGGAATTCAAACTTCCTGCTCAATTAACTCAGAGATATGTACAAGGTACACAAGAAAAGACTTTCTTCAGATTGTTATTCACAAGCCTGTTCAGTAGAGTAATCATGATATTCAGATTAAATTGTTTCTGCAGTACCTTGTGGTGCTCGACTTGTTGTGCTTCTTTCTGTTCTAAAGCATCTGTTTGAGAGGGAAGCTTCACAAAAAGTAAGTGAACTGTTACATGATTCCTCTGGTTGCTGCCTATCATTTCAATTTTTGTTGTCTGATTTTTCTACACTGGTATTTTTCCTCTGATCAAGTTGTGTCATATATGTGGTGGCTTTAACATTTGCAATTTATACACGGACATGGTGTAGAATAAAAAGCAAATTTTTGGCCACATACTGACAGTGTTACAATTGTTAATGGCCAATTTTCGCAGCCTTCTCTACTTGTTAGTTATGATTTTATTCCTTTGAAAATTCTCAGGAGGATGTAAAAACTGTCTCTCATTTTCTGGTTGGGTCTGCCTCATGTAACTTTTTTTTTTTTTTTAGTTATTGCTGTTTTTTACTCTTTTTCAGACTAAGAGTATCAATAACACTCCTGCACTTTTCCACAGATTGTGGTATTCTTTTCAACATGTGATGCTGTGGATTTTCATTATTCACTTGCAACTGACTTTCAATGGCCTCCAAATTCACAAATGGAAGCAGAATTCAGGCAGATGTTTTTGGGATGCAAAATTTTTCGCTCACATGGAAAAATGGATAACGAGAAGAGGAGAGCTACATTTCAGGCTTTTAAAGCTGAAAAATCTGCTCTACTTTTGTCTACAGATGTTGCTGCTAGGGGCTTGGATTTTCCAAAGGTCAGATACATTATACAGTATGATTCTCCTGGGGAAGCAGCTGAGTATGTGCACAGGTGTGTCCTTTTTGTATTCTTATTTGTTACTTTTCACCTAAAGTTTTCTTTGCTCAGCTTTCAGCTATTCATCATGTTCTGTGATACTATTCTTGGTGCTTAAGGATGTATATCTAGCCAACTTATGGTGCCATCTAATACTGCTTTTCTTAAGTATTTGGAACTACCTGTTACCACCTATCTGGCAAGACATGCATGTCCATAAAGAGAAGGGCAAAACCTTGAAAATTATGAAATGTTATCAATTCCTGTACCTTGAAGTTGGAATTACTTATTGTCATTCAGTAATGCACAAGAACCTGCAAGCGTATTTACTGACCTTCACTGGCAGAGCTCCCGTAGAGTTTGATGCACTTTAATTCCTATTGCAGGGTTGGAAGAACTGCCCGTTTGGGTGAGAAGGGTGAATCTTTGTTGTTTTTGCAGCCATTAGAATTTGATTACCTGCAAGATCTGGAAAAACATGGAGTTGCGCTTAGAGAGTACCCTCTCCTCGAAATGTTGGATGGCTTTAGCGCACACGGAGTCCAGAAACATGTGAAGAATTTAGTTACAATAGAGAGGCACCCCTGGGTTCTTTCTTTACAAAAAGCTCTAGAAACCTTTATTTCAACAATGGTAATGACTCTTTATGCTTTTGAAATTGGGAAGCTCCAAAACTTTAATTGCTGTGCTTGTACTTTTTTATTACTTGTCTCTTTCATTCTGCTTTCTGTTACTTACATTTTTTTATCACTATTCTTTTAATTTACACTTTGTCAAAAATTTCTTTTCAATTCTGTAACTGGGAAACAGTATTCTTGATTGGAGACAAGAGGTCTAGAAGTATTGTACTAAGCATAAATTAAACAGGTAAATATTCGAAAAGAAAGCAAAGAATGATTTTAATGTCATGTATGATTATTAATAGGTTATCCAACAGAAGCACAAAAATAGAATATCTGCATTTCCAATGCAGAATGGATGAATATATTTCTGTAGGGCATGACCAAAACTATGTACATTATCTTTAAATAGAAAAATTTTTATTTCCACCTCGCCATCTCAGTACTTGAAACCAAAAAAGAAAAAGAAAAATGCTGTAACCTCGTAAGTTTCAGTTTTAATATGAAGTGTAAATTCACCAGTACGAGCACATGTTATTGACTTTTTAAACTATACTGATGTAGCCGAACAGGTTGAGGATTTTTGTTTCTTCTCTTGAAAGAGGTTTCAAGTCTTACTGGCTATTCCTGTTTCACTTTCTTTTTTCCCTGGTCCCTGTATTATTAGTATTGTTATCGTGTAACTCCTCCATTTTATGCATGCGAAACTAGGACGTTCTATTATTTTTTGATTGAAGGACATGTCTAACAGGAGACGTTGGTTGGGAGAATGATGTATCCTTGTTAATTTAAGACACAGTAATATATGCTTGGAAAAGAAAGCATTCCAACTTATCTGATTGTTTTATTGATCAACTACTATTGTCAACTGTGCAAATAATACTGGGATGCTGCACATATTTCAAGGCCTTGCGTTTGTACTTGTACTCATCCTTTACTGTTTGGCATAAAAAATTTTGCACCTGGCTGCATTGGATGGACTTTGTCATCTCTTTCACATCCCATTACGTGACTGCTAATGATTTTTCTCCTATGATGTAGTTCAACGTTTTAGAATTTAAAAACTGATATTTGAATCTTGAGAAATGTTGCTTGAATCCTGCAAAATTTACTGTTCTTGATTATTTTTCCCCTTCCCCTTCTCTGTTTAGAATCTAATCTGTTTTCTGTCTTATTGTTGCTAGCCAAAGATGAAGAAACTGGCCCAGAATGCGTTTTGGTCCTGGGTTAAAGCATACTCAACCCATCGTGGTGAGCTGAAAAGGATTTTTGTGGTGCAAAGACTTCATTTAGGGCATGTGACAAAAAGTTTTGCATTGAAAGAACAACCCTCTCTGGTTAGTAAATCAAATCAAAAGGAAGCTTAAGAAAAGGAAGAGGAATGAGAAGCAGAAAGGAATCTCAAGGAAGAGAAAATTTGCTAAAAAATCATGATGCTCATGTTACTGGGAAGCCGCGTGCTCTCTCCTTGAATGTGCTATGTAGACCAAAGCTACAGTTGCACAGCATGCTCATTCACACAAGCTCGTGTCGTGAAGGATTTGACCTTGTCAAGGTATGGTGTGGAAGCCTTAAGAAGCTGATAGGCTTTTCTTTCTTCCTGTCCAGCAGAGTTGAAAATGCTGGTGCGCATATGATTCTGTTGTCAGATGGTGGCGTGTTTACCATTATGCCTTTGAGGGCTATGATATTTTGTAGAAAATTACCAAGAGTGCAGGTTTCTAGCCATTTACATTGTCGGCATTGTAATTTTCGAAATCCAGTGCTGTCTGCTGTATTCGGAGCTTTTTGTTGTATTATATTCTTTATATTCAAACGAATATTGTCAAATCTGGTACACTCAGGTTCCTACTTTCTCAGCTAGTTCTGTTCTTAGTGTTGCAGGGCTGGACTGAACAGATTTTGTTTTCTGATCTCAATTGTTTAGGTGCAAGAGCTTCAGAATTCAAGTTCTGACTGTATATACTAGTCTGCAATGTTTGGCATGGTGGGCAGCTAGTAGAGAGTGTTTGCTGCCAAGATTAAAAAATAAGATTGGTATCCCAAAAAAGATCGCATTCACAAATCTGTGGGCCTTGAGTTTGGTTTCCGTCCGCACCACCTACGGCGGTGGACCCTGGGGCTTTGACGAGCCCTCTAGCCTCAACCAGTCGGTCAGCCTCCACTAGTTGGTCAGCCTACCAAAAACATACGTGGGCCCTCACAGGACCCAAAGAGAATGAGTGAGGGTAGCAGCATCCACAAGCGCAAAGATGAGCTATGCAATCCCCCCACGTCAGGTAGGTCTCAGCATCTCCTGGTGTCGGGGCCCACGACAAGGACTTGTTGAGTATCGATGGTGGGCCAATGTGCATTAATTTGCAGGCCATGCACTCGTGACTAGGCCCACTTCAGGGCCTCAATGCCCGGCCATCCCTCTACCGTGCACACTTTTCATTTCCCCACACTCAAGTATTGGCATTCCAAGTTCCAACTTGATAAAGATGAGAAACAGTCTCGAAAACGATCATGCCTTCAATCAATTCGTTATCTAATCTCTAAACCCCAAAAAAAAAAAAAAAAAGCTAATAATGCTACGAATATACTGTTGGTAATTTGATGCGTAGAAGAGATATCACGTTAAAAGCCATTTGGCATATAGTGCAGAGTGGTGGAAAAATGCAGTGTAGGTAGACAAATGATGAATAAGGTAAAAAGGGTCTAATCTAGGGAGATGAATCGGGAAACATGGCTAAATCGAGTTTTTCTTTAACCAAGTTGAGAGAGCGGTGCTTGCATGAACCATAACTATTTCCTTTTGGTGGGGGTGGGGGGGGCTGGCCAGTGGCCGGTGGAAGTTGTGGTATGGAATTTTATTCACAAAAGGTTTACAGCTACTGCCTTTTCAAGTACAACTGGTTCCATGATATCTTTTTTGTAATGATCTTCTCATCTTCTGAAATGACGACTCCCACGTGGGATGACAATAATAGAACATTAATTGGTGAAAAATAAAAAGGAAGCTGCTAAGAAGAGGAATGTCTAATAGCAGCCGCAGCAGTGAGCTAGCCCTGAACTGGTAGGAGGTGGAAATTAAGAATGGAATCATTTGGCGGTGTGTCGGTGTTGAATGCATTTCTTGGTGGATCCTAATTGACAGACACATATCCAGACACATAATTCATGCGGAAAATACTCAAGTGACGAGAGTTATAGTAACGAAACAAAGTTTACCTGATATTACAAGTAAACACACTTTTAGTGACCATTTGGTTACTTGTTAGACCGGTCATTTAGATAAGATAATGCTTAAAAATTAACCTAAAAATTTGGAAGACCGATCATTTAGATAAGATAATGCCTAAAAATTAGTCTAAAAATTTGGAAGTAAGTTTTACATCAAAAGGAGTAAGTTAATTTAATAAATTAGTAACTTTTATGTCTTAAAAGGTAAATTGGAAATAATATGAAACTTACCTTTTCTTGAAAATAAATTACTATTTTAAATCTCAAACTTAGTTTTAATGAGAAGTAAGTTTTGAATCTAAAAGAGTAAGTTAGTTGAATAAATCACTAACTTTTATGTCTCAAAAGGTAAATTGGATGAAACTTACCTTTTCTTGAAAATAAATTACTATTTTATATCTCAAACTTACTTTTAAAGATAAGTAAGTTTTGCATCTAAAACAGTAAGTTAAATCAATAAATTAGTTACTTTATGTCTCAAAGGTAAATCATAAAAAATTATATGAAACTTACATTTTTTTGAAAATAAATTACTATTTTACATCTTAAACTTAATTTTTAAGAGTAGTAAGTTTTGCGTAAAGAGTAAGTTAACTTAATAAATTAGTAACTTTATATCTCAAAAGGTAAATCAGAAATAATATGAAAATGATCTTTTTTTGAAAATAAATTACTATTTTACATCTCAAACTTACTTTTAAAGAGTGAGTTTAGTTGTAGTAATAGTAAATTTTTATACAATATTAGAAATTTTATGATAACATAGTAAATTTGATTAATGATCAAAATTTACTTGTTTGTGGTATTAATTTACTATTTTACTTTAAAAACTTATAAGAGTAAGTTTAGTTTAAATAATAGTAAATTGTATAATAACATAGTAAATTTGATTACTGATCAAACTTACTAGTTTGTGGTAAAATTCTGATTTTACTTTAAAACTTATATGAAACTACTATTAGGAAGTTTACTTGAAATAGTGCTAAAATTTTTTATTAATGATTGAAATTTAACTTAATAAATTAGTAACTTTTATGTCTAAAATATTAAATTAGAATATATATGAAAGTTATTTTTTTCTTGGAATAAATGAATTAGAACTTTATATCCCAAAGTTAGTTTTTAGAGAGTAAGTTTAATTCAACTACTAGTAAATTTTATGATAACATGGTAAATTTGACTAGTGATCCAAATTTACTACTTTGTGGCATAAATTTACTAATTTACTTTAAAAACTTATATGAAACTAGCATTAGGAAATTTAATTGAAATAATGCCAAGAATAATATTAAAAAAATTACTATTCACATGACCTTATAAAATGTGTAATAAAATTTGTCTGATTATAAATTTTGAATTATTTTTTAAATTTTGAAAAGATTGAAAGTTTGGTTTACAATAATAATAAATCATTCCGAGTCGAGTTATATATACAATGGTAGTTGTCTATTCATCACAATTTCTATAAGTTAATCCATATGAATACAATAAAATGATAAAATTTTAATAAATTGATTATCAAGATCATACATTATAAAAGTTGAAATTATATTAATGTAGCATAATCTTTGAAAATTATAGTAAATTCATCCATATATTAAGTTTGTAACTTTCGAAATCTCCTGAAAATTATGCTTACGCACAAGTTTCATGCAATGTTTACGAACGTATGCACTATGTCGATTTTCAAACCATAATCATCAAATTAATGTAAATAGTCAACAAATTTCAGATTTTAGATTGTATGCATACCCCAATCTCCATCTCAAATCAAAGCAATTGATAATAGTACAATTTTTTTTAATATCTTTGAGAGAATTCTCTCAATCGCAACCCATTAGAGATCATGAATCAATTCCACTTTAAAGTGGTCAATCAATCATACAAATAGGTTGAGGGGCAATTGTATTTTAGTCCAACTTAATAATTAGTAATTTGCCATTCGAGATGGATTTATTGACGTTGGGATTGGTACTTAAAAGTCCCAAATGATCAAGAATTTAAGAAATAGACAAAATTTACCTTTTACATAGTATATTAACTAGTAAGTTGAATTCAAAAATGGTAAATTTTATTAAAAAATAAGTAAATTTGTTTGTTGAAAACGAATTTTCATTAATGGTTGTGTACCGCTTTATGAGATATACTTACTAAATTTTTTAGTAAACTTATTAGTAAGTTGAATTAAAAAAGGTAAATTTTATTAAAGAATAAGTAAATTTGTTTATTGAAAACGTAAATTTTCATTAATGGTTGCAGTTTTCTATTTTATGAGATATAATTACTAAATTTCTTAATAAACTTACTGGTAAGTTGAATTATAAAAAAAAAGTAAATTTTACTAAAAAGTAAGTAAATTTATTTGTTGAAAAAGTAAATTTTCATTGATGACTATAACTTACTGTTTTAAGAGATATACTTATTAAATTTCTTAGTAAACTTACTAGTAAGTTGAATTCAAAAAAAGGTAAATTTTATTAAAAAGTAAGTAAATTTATTTGTTTAAAAAGTAAATTTTCATTGATGACTATAACTTACTGTTTTAAGAGATATACTTATTAAATTTCTTAATAAACTTACTAGTAAGTTGAATTCACAAAAAGGCAAATTTTATTAAAAAGTAAGTAAGTTTGTTTATTGAAAACGTAAATTTTCATTGATGACTATAACTTATTGTTTTAAGAGATATACTTACTAAATTTCTTTGTAAAGTTACCATTGCAATATTAGAAAAGTCACTAAAAATTGAATTTGTCACTAAAGACGGTAAAAATTTGCTATTGCAGGTTATCTCCCTAGTGTTACCATAACTCGCGTTACTATAGCATAATACATATATGTATATATATATATGCAGCAGCAGACTTCTGCATGAAAATAGGGTTAGATGAGGTTGATGGATCACACGAGGGTGGCTGAAGAAGGAAATAATAAAGACGAAAAAGAAAAAAAGGAGGAGGAAATGGTAAAGAGTTGAGAAAAGCAGCTCAAGGAAGGACGTCCCTTCACCCTGTAGCATATTGTACTTGGGCACTAGCCCTCAATTATTTATGCCGTGAATCTTGTTTTGTGTCTGCCTTCCACTGTTTGTATAATGTCTTCCTGCCTCTTTGTACCTTCGTTGTCTGCTCAAGTCATCAAATTTATAACGACGTAAAACGCAGACAACTATCCAATATTGAAGATGCTTCTGTTTAAAAAAGATACTGGTAGTATTATATATTTGATTAAGGTGCATGGTTAGTCACCTTCTGTCTGTGCATGCAAGTAAAAAATCATCAACACTTAAAGAAAGCTGTTAATCAAGAATGAATGGTTCTTTAAATCTTGAAGTTTTGGCCATCGAGATCTCTTAGATTGTCAGTTCCATGCATCTCGATATATCACTACTTTTGTTTTCGTTGTACATTACGAAATCACAATCTACCTAATCAGTACATCATGGAGTTTCCCTTTTGCGTAAAACTAAACTCACATTTTCAGGCAAGGGTTTTTCAAATTAATCTTTAGGGTTATCGGCTGATGGAGTACCTCAACTCTACAGTTTGATCTCCCAGTGTTTTATGCTTGCTTGTCCTGTCATTAAGTCGTCCAATTAAGGTGGAGATAAACATAATGTTCGACACGAGTTTTTTTTTTCTTCCCCAAGTTAAATATGCCCCAAAATTGTCTATTGAAAAGTCAAGATATAGTCATTTCCTCGTGCCTGCGGCTAAAGTTTTGATATATTGATTTATTTTCAACAAGAAGGAACTCAAATCCAGCACAAAAATAACAAATCTTTTTGATCAAGTCCGATTAACTTTGCATATAATTATAAACAAAGATGAATTAGATGCACGTTAAGCATTATTGTTAGGCACCTCACATCTACTAATTAATGCTAGACGTAACTTGTAAGGGGTCGGCAAACGTGCTGCTCAATCACGTTAAACGGAAGAGATATTTATCCACCACGCTTCTTCAAGAGTAATCATCATCTACTCATCTCCACTTTCCCCATCTGAAAGCTGGATCATTACTCGCCAGGCACCTTCAGCTGTTCAACTGATGAGAAGCTCTTGGGAAGAAAAAAAAATTAATATGCATATTAATCTTTGATAATTAATTAAGTTCTTTAATTCATTTGAAATTTTGTACATCAAAACTCTAGTGGTGCATATAGAGAGTCAAAAATAAATGACCCGAATTTTCAATATTATCAGCATATCACAGTTAAAAATTATTCTTAGTTGCCATCATTTATAGTGGAGGAGCCACATATTGGCCAGTGGGACACATTCCCTGGCTAGACGGAAAAAAAAAAAAGAACTTTTAGGTATAACATATTTTGTAAATCTTGATTTTATCCAACTAGTTTTTAACTGTGCCCCCACTGGTCGAATGAGAATTTTTGTTTATATGTATTGAAATTTAGGAAAATTTTATTTTCGCACATAATAACATGTGAAAAGTCAATTTACATTTGTGCTTATACATAACAAATTTCACGGGAATCTTAACTAAAGAAACAAATGATAGATATAAGTCAGTATTTTAATATCGATTACAAGTCTAATTCATTGAAGAGCTTAGTCCACTAATAATCTTTTCATACAAGAATCTTCAAAATTAACGAATTGTAGGTATTAGTGGATTACTAAACTCTTCTTATATTGCATTTAATACATCTATGTGGATATTATCAGGGTGCGTATAGAATAAATATTAATAAAAAATTTTCCTTTTTTTGAAGTTGTTTACTATAATACTCTTGTAATATAAATGAAATGGTGATTGAAAAATGTATTGAAAGAACAATTTTCCAATAATTAGTTATGAAAAATTGTCTATTACTGAACTAAAACAATTTTCTTTTACTTGTGTCCTACTGAAATTTCATCCTAGCTAGGTTTTCCCTTGAGCATTTGTTAAGATGTTGATGACTTGATGATGTATCTTTTTCCAATTGATGAAGATAACAACACATCATGTGGAACAATGCACATGTAATTATCAGCGGTGAAGTAACAATAGAATGAAAATTGTAGAAAATCACATGACTTTGGGGTCAAAGAGTCACTCGCACTCATACAGCTTTCAATCACCTTCATACATAGGCCAATCTGTTACATATATCCGTATATATATTTATGGGCTCAAGTTGAAGGCCAGAGTGGAAGATGATTGATGGAACCCCACCTTATAATGGTGCAATTAAAATCAATGTCCCACCATATGAAACATATATGATGTGGCTTTTCTTTTCCTCAGTGGATAACCAAAAAAGAAGAAGAAAACTTCTCCAGCAGCCCAGCTAGACCCTAGTTATGAGATATTGTTGTATCACCTGGATGTTGACCTAAGTGCATGCATGGCTTCATTCTCTATTATCAAAATCTTCTCATCTCCTCCCTGTAAAATCATGGACACACTCATACTAGCATATCAGCTTGTGTTTAGTAGTCTCTGCACTATGTCTTATATGTAGACCCTACTTGCCTTTTTCAGCTCATCTTAGGTGAAAGCCTTATCATGAATTACTACCCTCAATTATGTTCCCAAGTGTTTAACTGTTTATAAGAGGTAGTCGAGTATTGCATGCTTTGTCTATTTCGCAATTGTTCTTTGAATCTTCTACTCTATGGGCTATCCTGAGAAAGAGAAAAAAAGGGGAGGTTGGTTTGTTTGGTATATAATTTCGGAACTCCAACACAAGAGAGTGGAAATGCAAACCATAACCACTTTTTCGAATTAGGTGTACATGGTTTTCTCTATTATCCCAAATAGCTAAATGAAATGTAGTCCGTGAAAAAAAGGGAATTGAAACATACAAGATTACCCCTTCACAGTATTCCATTTAAAGTACACTTGCCCTTGTAATCCAACAATAAATTGGCACAACTCTTTACAGTTACAGCTTGGTGTTACAGTAATCGAAGACTTAGCAGCATCAATTATCATATATATATATATATGGTAAAAGTTATCATCTGAAACTGGATCTCCAGAGCAACTTTCTTGAACGCATTTAATTAGTTTGGATCTGTAGGGCCTGTGATGTTTTAACAGCAAGCGGATTACTCGGAGGGATGTATATGTCCCGTCATTGTCTTCGAATATACGAACATAAATTGCTATAGTGCATTGAACTTAAGCAAAGCTGTCCAAATTTAAGGTAGTTGAACAAAGGAATAATCTTATGATTAGCTTGTTAATTATAAAGGCACTTCATTCGAAAAGATACCACAATCATTTCTTCTTTTTGCTTTACTTCCTTCTCTCTCTCTCTCTCTCTCTCCAAACTTTACTGAAACGTTGTTAAAATTTAATGGCGATGACCCGATGACCATGTGCAAACCTAATCCTTTATCATTCAATAAGCATGTTATGTGCCGAGGGAATCATTCCTTTTTTCTACTACCATACATTTTCAATCTGCAAATATACTTTCTCTCAATGTGGGAAATTATCTTGATGACTGACAAAATTTTGTAGTAATTACATCGTTCTCTAGCATATCTTTTAAGATGATAACAATGAAAAGTAGACACTTGAATCCATTATTTTGACTAACATATGGTGATGACTTTAGGGTTGGGTTTGTTCTTGATATGGATTAGAATATATCTAATTATATCGTTTGGAAGATTTGGTCTATATTCTAGGGTTATTAATAGCTTTGCCAGCACCTTTATATGACTTGGATTGAACCACTGGAGGAGCTTTTGCTTTTGAGATACTATAACAAAGGAACATCTATACGACTGCTGCATTAACTTTTGGAATACTTTTTCTAAAAAACAATAATGTTTGAAGGCTTAAGATAAAATGCCTTGAAAATTCCCGAATTACAGATCCAGTCCAATTTCATTGAACCCAATAAATATCCTAACGAGTGGACAAACATGATGTATTTATGAGATCATTAAAGAGTATAGCAAGACTACCTAAGTTTGGGGTGACAAAGACTCTTTAAGTCAGTGCAAATGTTATGACAAGGATTTTCTACTATCACTACAAGATATGATGACCAATAAGATATAATTAGCGTACTCCTTCTAAAGTGTCTTTTTGAAGTGAGAAATTAAAATTGCGACTTAATTTATAATATTGTTATGGTAGTTGATTGTTACGTAAATAACTTCACATTCAACTTTCATATTCAACTTTGGAGTAGAAGACATTATCCAATGTGTGCATGTATGACTAAGCATTAGTGATGTCTTGTTTCCTTTATTCAATTTAAAAGTGCTGTTAAGTTTTGCTTTATGATTTAATACAATAATCAACTGTCACGTTTCTCAATCTTCCAATACCATGCGTTTCATCATGCCATACCAATCCCATCAGCAGTTGTCATAAAGCAAAGAAACAAATAAAATAAAATAAAATTACCGCTGGATCATTGAGCTTCTTCATTCGTTGAGAAAAAAGGAAAAGAAGTTAATTAAACTGCAAAGTGAAATGTGTTTGGTTTGGGCGTAAAACGGCTTTTCTCTGAGAGATTTTTCTGTAAATACATGGTCCTTTGTTTGTTCTTCATTATGAAAACAACTAGCAAGTAGTAAAAAATCTTCATAGCATAGAGCAAACTCATGAGGATCACATCAATGTACGTAGTTGAGCAACTTTTATGATTACTAGCTGGTAGCTCTTCTTCTTCAGATTTTTTCTTATTAAAACCCTATCAGAAAATAATGACAGACGATAGTGCAATTTTAATGATAACCGTCAATACAAAATTCTTATATCTTATCCCCCCCCAAAAAAAAACCAAAAAAAGAAAAAAAGAGACTTTCGAAAAGATTCCTGAACCCGGAGTTGCTGCTTTTCATACAGCAAATTAAACCCTAGTAGACTTTGCAATAGAGCAGATAGCTACATCGGAGCTAAAGTAGAAAAGACGCAGGGACTGATCATGGATGTGAGCTGACCGGAAGGGGAAAGTGGCAAAGGAATCTCCAATTTCTCTCTGGATTCGATCCTAAAAACCTTTAAAAATCTCACAACATGTTTTTTACTGATCAGTTTTAACCATATAAAAAGCTGAACTATCCAGAGGAACCTCAGTATATGCTGCATAGTAACTTACGCCAATGAAAAAGAGAACGACAATAGTACTGCACCGATGCATTAGCAAACACCAATACTGGTACTGCTGCACCCATGCCATTATGTCAGCAGTGATTAAAGAAATTCCGTATTCCGTACAACCAAAGCAGCCAGAGCTGGGGATGCCCAGTTGACGAGGTCCGGCCTGTTCTCTTTTTCTTGCGTTTAGGAATCAGAAAGAAAGAAAGAAAGAAACTGTGGTCGGAATGGGAAAGATAAAATAGATGAAGCAAGCAGTAATTAGAAGACAATAAATAAAAGATAAGGTGATACGTAGAGCCACAGAATTTGACAAAAAGGAGTAGAAAATGAACCCTACATCCCGGTCGGAGGTAAGGTGGTAGTTGGGCCGACAAAAGCTGCAAGGCCTCACATGCTCCCCTCCTTGGATCATCGATCCTTGGGACTTCTGCAGGCTGCTGCTTCTGGTGGGCGTGGGGGTGGGGAGGACTTAGAACTCAGGAGATGCTCTCTCAGGAGAAAGGCTAGATGGAGCTCATTGTCCCTCCTACATTTGAAACTTGAAATTGCAACCCACTGCATCATGCAGTTTGCATGGGCACAATTGCCTTCGCAAAAATTCCTAGGAAGCGTTGAAGATACAGGATCAATTGCCACTCCGCTCACTGTAGTATTTTGTGAATCACATTTTAGTACTAAATAAATAATTATAAGACGGGTTTTCAATTTTATTAGTCACCAAATGCAGAAGATTCATTTTAATTATTTAATAAACTGCAACCAATAATATATGTGAAATCACATCAGACTATCACGTAATAATGCATAATAAGAACGCAATACCCTCGACCATGAATTCTCCATGTATTGGCAGTACACACACACACACAAACCTGTCTCTCTCTCCCCATATATACATATACATATACATACATACGTGTATATATATAATTTTCCTCATACCATTTAGACCACGTACATGCATGATGGATGAATCTTGATAGCAAGAATGAGGAAGAAGAATATTTGATCGTGCACTGAATCTCTCTTTCATCTTAGACGATGCATTAATTTTTCCATACTTTCAAGGATTGACGGGTTCCTTGTGATGCAGCTAACCCAAATACCCAAATTAATTCCTTTTTTTAAGAAAAGCTCTTTTTTCTCAATCAAATATCTCATACTTTTTTATATTATTTAGTTTATTTATTTAACTTTGTAATTTCACTTTCCTAATTTTTCTAAAAAAAACCAACTTCAATTATTTTTTTTACTTGACGAAGCTTATTTAATCATCTGATTTCAAGGTATTTATTACTTTGTTATGTTTTAATAAATACCCATGGGATCCCAAATAAATCCCATACAATCCCGAGATGAGTTGAGCATACTGCATTGTTAGCAACAACTACGTAAATCGAATTCAGTTTTGCTGGTCGACAAGTTTTTTTTTTTTTCCGCCTTTTGGGATAAGAATAAAGTTTTTTTTTTTCTCCCTTCGCATTACTAAAAAGAATCTCTTTCTCTCTTTTATCGAATATAGCACAAAACCTAGCAATTGTCAAACACATCCCATCCAAAAAGTTTAATCGATTTGTATAGCGAGCAACTTCTTTCTGTGCACTTTGCGGTGAGGTATTATTATTATAATGTCGAAACTCCTTAATTTAAGGCATTTGAAAAATCTCCGGTTTTTGCGGCTTTGCGACTAATAAAGGTCGTTTTCTTTATGTTTTTCAATTGACTTAAACGTTAATTATTTTATGATACGTAATCAAAGTACTGCATTCACTATTTAATAATCATAATTAACTATGGTGTAATTTTACTCTACTCTTGGAAAAATCTTTTGCTGGAGGAATTATTGATGTAAAAGTACAAAGTTGTAGTATTAAAGAAAGATGCAATAAGGTGGAAGCGTGAAGCTTTGTCCAAGTGAAAAAGGTTTTTCAAGAAGGAGGGAAAACCCCTAAAAGGCTAGAGGAGACAGCATAATGCCAGTACCTTTTTTTCTTTCTAGTACTAAATTTAGTCTTGGAGTTCCCAATTAATTGTGCTGTTCAAACATTTTTCAAAGTGTCGTCAAAGGGATCTTTTGCGTATATAAATAGGCATTATTTTTGTCATAAAAACCATTATATATCCGCAAAATTTGAGATCAAATTTTCAAAAGTTTTCAAGTCTTCTGTTCTTCTAGGTGCATATGTAATTATTCTTGGAAAAGGGCTTAGAATAAATGTACCATAAGATGAGGATGATTCATGTAGCAGCATTAAGAACATTTCGTCAACAAATGATCACGCCTTCATTGAGTGGTAAACTCTAATAAGCTGTGCAACCACAGTTACTTCTTTGTTTTTCCTTGCACTTTGTTTCTTTTCGAAAACAAAAACTCAAGAGCACTGAGAATGATGGATTGGAAAAGCTGTCGTTCTCAAATTACCCTTTCATATTTCCCTTCATCTTTACTCCACGCACAGCTGGTTTTGCCTTTGACTACAAAAATTGAGGAATAGGAAACAAATTTCCAGAAGCTCGTCGCCTCGCCTACCAGCAGGAAAGACAACGTGAAAACTCATCCCCTACAGGCACAGTTAGCTTGTTTGGATTGTAAGTTTTTTAAGTGTTTATAGAGGGAAAAAAAATATAGGATAACAATGTAATGTATGTGAAGTAAAAAAAAAAGTAATTAAAAAAATATATTGAGAGAATTTTTCGTAAAAAATTCATAATCCAAACAAGGCTACGACGTCTTCTCAAATGTATAATCTTAGTCAAGTTTTGAACAATTATGCAAGCATTTCATTGGAGGATAACACACAAAGAATTATTCCGCAGCTTTTTTATCCAACAAATTTGACCCTGTATCAACATTAAGTCTTTTCTGATGGTTTAAAAGAAAAGTTAGGATTTTTTTTTGGGGGATAAGAAAAGTTAGAATTAGTTGAAATCTATAAGTTGTTAATTCACATCCAGTCTTGATTAATTAGTTGAAACTTTAACATTTGATGGTATTTCAGCTAGTAAACTTCCTTCCCAGAGTTAAAAGACAAAACTCATAAACAAGTGTCTCAAAAGCAACATCTTAATTGAGTATCAAAACAGAAATCCCTCGTGATGTGATTGTGAAAAAAATATTCTATGTACTCTCAAATTAAAGTTTCAAGTTCTAATTTCATTAAATACCATCTAGTTGTTTCATTATAATTGAAATTGTATTTACTGCCATATTACTAGCTTCCTCACTGCATGTCTTACAAGCTGCTCTACGTGTTTAAATTAAGAAATGTTAACAAATAAAGTGTTAACATATGTAAGTATAATTTTCTAGGGTACACCTAATACGTATTACCACCACCAACAACTACTCAAGATAAAAAAAAAAAGAAATTAAACAATCTAAACCCTCCCAAATTCTTTCATATGACACTCATGTCCAACTCACAATCATGAACAGAAATGAAAAAGGAGACTAAAAAGTGAAATTGACAGGATTTAAATTGACAACACAGAGAGTATAAAGAAAATAATGATCAACAAAATGCCATCTCAGGGCAAAACACAGGCTTAAAATTCCACTACTCATTAAAACCAAACTTTGATAAATAACCTCACCAATAATAGTCTAAATAATGATGTCCGCCTATTGATCTTTGCAAATTACTATAATTTTTTTTTTGTTATTTTTTTATTACCACAACCTTATCATAACTCCGACATAAAACAGACATCTAACACAATTATTATTTTCATTTTATTTTTTTTGGGTATTGCAAAATTATTATTATTACCATAATTATCAGTTACTGCTCATTAACGTGCATTATCATTCATTAAAATTCAAAGCATTAAATATTTCCTTTTTAGAAAAGTACTTACATAACCAACCGTTATTAAGTACTCCTACAACTATTATTACAAGACTGGCTTGTCGGAGCACTAGTAGTATAAACTATAAAGCAGGGCCGGTTTGATTGGCGTCAAAATTTCCGGCGAGTTTCAAGATTCCCTCTCCACCAACGTGATCTAAGCTGCTCTGCCTGATCCTGGATTCCCGCTCCACCGCGGGCCACTGCTTGCTCAAATTCTGTTTGGTTACGTTTATGGGACATCCTATTTTGGTTCAGAGCAGCTTTCTACTTCCAGAAACTTTCCGGGTCTGCTTTCATTCTCCGGCGGAACTAGCCGGCGGTTGGGACTTTCAGCGGCTGAGCTGTGATGGAATTTTTGAGTTTTAAGGGAATTCGGCCTTGTATTGACATTTTCAGTTGTGTTTGGGTGATGGGACAAACTCTTTCAGCTGCAGAAAGTTTGTATCTTTTTTGAAGGAGTAAGGAGGTCCTGTGAAACTTTAAGGACTAAGAAGAGGAAGAAAGATTGAATAGTTTTTTCTAAGTTGAAGAAAAGTATTTTGGATTCTTGGCAAAGTGGGAGTTTGTATAATGTCTTTGAAGAGTTGGAGATTACTGTTTTTGCAGAGCAAAGAAGTTTCTTTTGTGGGATTTGAGACTCTTTTTTTTCCCCCCCAATTCCAAGGGAATATGTTTTCTTCTATTGTAGCCTGATTCCAGTTAAAAGTATCTGATAGCTAGAGATATTAAGTAGTTAGATTGTGTAGATTGGCGTTTGTGAATCCATTTTACTGAAAAATGAAGGCTCCAACAAATGGTTATCTTGCTAATTCAGGAGAAGGTAAGCCTTAGCTTTCATTTGCTCAATTGCAACTCTTGTTCTTCAGTTTTGCTAATTGTTCCTTTTAATCTTTCTTCTTCTTCTTTTTCAGTTTCGTCTGAACTTTTATTTTTGACCTTCTTTTGATGTTCATGAAATAGGCTTATGGAAAGTTCTTGTTCCTCTGTTAATTCATGTATTCTAAAATTTTTGAACGACTTAATTTTTATTACTTCAGTTCTGTTATAAAGCTAAAAGCGACCCCCGTGTCTTTTCGTAGTGTATATCATCCCTTTTTTACCACTGCTTGATTCTTGCAATTCTGGAGACCGTTTCTTTTATGTCCTGGACCAAATTTTACCTTCCTAATGTATCATAATTCGACTACATTAATCATTTGTGGAGTTGATCTTGTCTACTGGAATAGTATTTTTTTGGTCTAAGTTTAATTATCTATCCGAGGCTTGGCTAGCGAAGACGAGAAAAGAAAAAAGAAAAGATAGGTGGTTTGTGTTATGAATTGTGATCCGAGACTGCATGACTTTTTTGTGAAACTCTTTTATTACCTCTGTTAACATTGGTTTTGGTTGGGCGGATATTCTACTTTGGTGGCTACGTCTAGAATCACTTTACAACTGATGTGTTCCTTCAATCGGAATTTTGAACATGTAAACTAAATTCTTTTGAACAATTTTAAGGATTTTCTTTTTAGCCACACGCATGCTTAATAAGCCTGTTTCTTTTTAGCTTCCAGTAGAAATAATTTCTTGCTCTGGTTAATTTGAAGAGGGTGTGTTTATATATATATATATATATAGTTTTGGCCCCTCTTATATCTGCACTGTGGATGGCTATGATTTTTAATGTTGATTCTCCTAGAGTAACTTTAATAATCTCTACCAGTTGGGCAGATAGCTAATTGTCAGCTTGAGCTCTACATAGGGTTGTTGACACTTAAAACTGAAATCTAGTGGTGGTGCATCTGATCTCAATGATATACTCTTATGAGAAAGAAAAATTAGGAGGAGCTGAAAGAGAAGTTCTAGAAACTCAGACCCTTTTTTTTAGCACAGCAAGAGAGAGAGAGCAAGGGAGGGAGGGTGTAATGTTCTAGGAAAGCCAATATTTAATTTAAGAATTTTTTATTAAATTTACAGATTCATCATATTCCATGAAATACCGATCAAGCTATAACCTATAAGCATTTTGACCTTCAAACTCAAACTTAGTAGCCTTTGCTGTATCAAATGTCAGCATATACTGTCCTCAGTAGTAAAGTTGTGGTGCAACAGTCGTTCTTATTAAAAAATGCATGTTATAATGATCTTCTTGTCATTTTGTGACATTCATCATCTTGTGTGGATGTGTGATTATCTCCTCCTCAGCTCTTTGTCAATGTTGGCTAGAAGAATTACTTTTTATTGGTGATATAGATTCATTATGGAAAAGAAGTTGAATCTGACGGCTTTAGTTTTTAGGCATGAAATGCATTCATATACTCTTCTGCATATATGAAGCTGGCATAGCATGATCAGCAGCATGAACTTTTAGAATTTTCCAGAAATCTCATTACATTATATATTCATCATGTTCTAAAATTTTTAGGACATTAGACAAATTAAAACTCACTGGATCTTGTAGTTAGCCTTCTGATATTGCTGTTTGGTCTTCAACAGGAGAACGAAAGGCCATAAATTCAGAGTTATGGCACGCTTGTGCTGGTCCACTGGTTTCTTTGCCGCCTGTTGGAAGTCTAGTGGTCTACTTTCCTCAGGGTCACAGTGAGCAAGTATGTTATCTTAAGTTTGTTCTGAAATGTTGCAAGACCTCCATTTCTAATCAGAGCTTTCTTTTTATGTATGTTCTCCAGGTGGCAGCATCTATGCAAAAGGAGACTGACGGCATCCCCAGTTATCCTAACCTGCCATCAAAGTTAATTTGCTTGCTGCATAATGTAACTCTACATGTATGAGAACTCCTTGCAGTTCAGTGAATGGGACATGAATTTGTCACAGTGTGTTTTGATTGACATATTCACCTGTTTGACGATAGTTAGCCCATACCAGATTTTAAGATTTGTAGATGGAAAGTACATATTGATGTTAGATTACCATTTCTTCCAATTGTTCATGATTGTCTTATGCCTTAACGTGTTGCTTTATTTCTAGGCTGATCCTGAAACTGACGAGGTCTATGCACAGATGACACTTCAACCTGTAAATAAAGTAGGTCAGCTATGTTTTATCAGATAAAGATAAAGATATTGTACTCTAAAATCTGGCTTTCTTGCTTTGGAGCATAACTTAAACAGCATAAACACTCTAAAGAAGCATTGGAAACTTTTTCTTGTTTGGCCAACAGTATGACCAGGAAGCATTACTTCTATCAGATATGGGCCTCAAGCAAAGCAGACAACCTGCTGAATTTTTCTGCAAAACTCTAACGGCCAGTGATACAAGCACACATGGTGGATTCTCTGTACCACGTCGAGCTGCTGAAAAGATTTTTCCACCTTTAGTATGTGCAGTAACTGCAAATCTCCATTATTATGTTAAATATAGTACATGTAGTGCTTGTGGTCTTGTTATTCTGCTAATGCTGATGGTCTTTTTTAGGATTTTTCAATGCAACCACCTGCTCAGGAGCTAATGGCTAGGGATTTGCACGACCAAACATGGACATTCAGGCACATATATCGAGGTACTTATTTTCCCATAGCTTTTCATCTGTCCAAACTATTTCACTTTGGTATAGTTTTGATGCTTCATAAGTTTCTGCAAAGCAGTACTTGTAGACTGGTGTGGTCCTGTAGACATTGGATTTATTCATACTATATAGTTTGGTTCATTAATGAAGATGATAATCTTTAGCTGTTTCTTGCTGCCAATATTGCTGGATAGCGAAAAACTTACTAAAACTGCTATTTGATAACCCTAGGTCAACCAAAAAGACACCTACTGACAACAGGGTGGAGTGTCTTTGTCAGCTCTAAAAGACTGGTGGCTGGTGATTCGGTCCTATTCATAAGGTATGAAGAGATTGCTAAACCTTCCCAGTTTCTATGGTACTCTTGTCACTAAAGTGAGAAAAATTTCATGTAGAGATGAAAAGTCGCAGCTTTTATTGGGCATAAAGCATGCTAATAGACAGCAGCCTGCACTCTCATCATCAGTTATATCTAGTGACAGCATGCACATTGGGAATTTTGGCTGCGGCAGCTCATGCTGCTGCCAATAGCAGCCCCTTTACTATTTTTTACAATCCAAGGTAGTAAAAGTGATGCCTTGTTGCTCCAATTTGAATGCCATTGGCTTATATCAAACTTGTGGAGATTACAGCTGATGTGATTTTTTTTTCCTTTTTAATGTTAACAGGGCTAGTCCTTCTGAATTTGTAATACCTTTTGCGAAATATAACAAAGCCATGTATACGCAAGTTTCCTTGGGAATGAGGTTTAGAATGATGTTTGAGACTGAAGAGTCTGGAGTGCGTAGGTACATGGGTACAATTACTGGTATTGCTGACTTGGATCCAGTCCGCTGGAAAAGTTCACAGTGGAGAAATCTTCAGGTATGTTGGTATTGGTTGCTGAGTCCATGAAATATGGGTTAGATGAGTAGCAGTACATACCATGGTGATGCATCATAGCTCCCAAGAATGAGAGTTAGTAAATGCATTAAAAGTACTGAATGTGCAATTAAACCCATTATCCATGGATGTAGAACTTTCTCACATGAAGTGGTTATTCATGCTACTTGTTTTGAGGTTTTTGCTATCTCTGAATCTCCATGTAATTGTGGAATTGCATGTCTCCAATTGGACTTTTGTTGGGGAGTGAAAAATATGTTGGCATGTCAATTCAAGCCTCTTGATTTATCATGTTGCTTGCAATTCTAATCTGATCCTGTGGGACTTTTATCAAGAGCTGGCTTTGATGAAGATCATGATTTACTGCTCTTGTGTCTTACCGTTGTCTCTTTACTGAATATAATTTTTAAAGTTCAACCTGAGCAACAATGCCTAGATGAATAAACAACGTGACTGTCAAGTTTGGACTTCTCTAACTTTAGTCCACCTTATTTTTCTGATACTTTCATATCAGAAGTTAGATGTGATAACCCAACACTACTTGGTTGTGAAGAGATAAGGCTGTTGTTTTTCACTTTCTTGTCCATATGCTCAGTTTACTGAATTTTAAATTACCAAATTGAACATTCTAGGACGAAAGCACTGATATGCAGAAACATGTTTCTAGATAAGATTAATAAATGATATATAAGGTCTTATTTCTTATCTGGCACAAAGATTTATTGATAATGAATTAATAACCTTGTATTTGGTAGGTTGGATGGGATGAATCTACAGCTGGGGAGCGTCCCAGTCGAGTTTCGATTTGGGAAATTGAACCTGTTGTGACTCCTTTCTATATATGTCCACCGCCATTTTTCAGACCCAAGTTTCCTAAACATCCAGGCTTTCCAGGTAAGAAAAGTTCATATGTAGCACATTTCACTTAACCTGTTGAGTTTCCAATATTTAGAAAGTAGAAAATTCACAATCACCGCATTGGAAGACCAAAAATTGAAATCAGATTCGACATTCTGTTATTCAAAGCACATTTTTTGAATCATGTAAGGCTCCCTGCTGCAAGCTACATCTACTTATACTCTGTATCTTGTTAAAAAGCTCGTCACCTCTTCAAACCAGCAGATTTTCTGCTTTGAGTCTGTTTAAACATCTGCAAAGCAGTGATGGATGCTGGAGAACTGATTTTGAAGGAGGAGCATTATACTTGCATTTGGTAGATCTTATCACTCACTACTTCCATAATAATAATATGCTGCTTTTGCAGATGATGAATGTGACATGGAAAGTGTTTTCAAGAGAGGCACGCCCTGGCTTGGAGATGATCTTGGCCTCAAAGATGCCACTAGCTCTGTATTACCTGGCTTGAGTTTGGTTCAGTGGATGAACATGCAACAAAATAACCAATTATCTGCTGCTCAGTCGGGAATTTTTCCAAGTCAGTTACATGGTAATCTGAACGCAGAAGATCACTCAAAGCTGTTGAATTTTCAATCGCCTGCACTTGCTGCTACAAATCTCCAATTTGGGAAGGCAAATCAATTCAATCAGCAAACTAATCAACCGCAGCAGACATCTTTGGTGGGGACCCAACCACAACAGCTGCAGCAGTTGTTGCATTCTTCTGTGAATTCCCAGCAGCAACAACATCCACAACAGCATTCAATCCAGCTTCGGCAGCAACCTCAAATGCCACAGCATCAGCAGCAGTGTCCTCCACATTTGCAGCAGCCGCAGCAGCTGCAGCAACAACAAAATATGATGCCATTGGCTTCTGCTAATAATAGTTCCTCTTTCGCAACCAGCCAGATTTCAAATCAGAATTTGCAGCAGCCAGCATTATACTCCCAGCTTCAACAGCAACACTTACTGACAGGAAATGCACAACCACAGCAACCTGCCTCATCTAACAAAAGTTCTTTAACATCCATACCGCAAGACTTGCAGTTTCAGCAACTGGAACACCAGAATAACCTATTGCAGAAGACCCAGCAACAGCAGACACCTATGCATCAAGCTCCACTACAGATGCTGCAGCAAAATTTAATCCAAAGACCGCAAATACAGCAGACATCACAACAGAATTTTTCAGAGCAGAACCTGCAACTCCAGCTTCTCCAAAAATTGCAGCAGCAGCAGCAGCAGCAACAGCAACAGTTGTTGTCCCCATTAAGCAATCATTTGGAGCCTCAGTTGCCCCAACAACAGCAGCCTCTTCAACAAAACCGGCAAATGCAGCAACCCCCTGCTGCTCAGCAGCAACCCCCTGCTGCTCAACAGCAACCCAGTGGCAACAGCTTTTCAACGTCTACACTTCTGCAGTCACCACAACATCCTGTCAACCAACTCCAAGGCCAGAACAAATCACCTATTTTCATTAAAGCCCATTCTGGACCAACAGATGGAGATGCTCCATCATGTTCAACATCACCTTCAACAAATAATTGCCATGTGTCCTCATCAAAGTTCCTAAATAGGAACCAACAAGGGCCAATCACCCTGGCAGGAGAATCAGTCATTGATCCTTCCCCTATCCTGGTTCATGAGCTTCAGAGCAGGTCTGATGCCCGAGTAAAGCATGAATTATCCAGCTCAAAAGGAGCAGAGCAACCCAAATTCAGAGGCAATACAGAACACTTGGATGCAGCCTCATCTGCGACATCATATTGCTTGGATACTGGTGGCGTCCAACACAATTTTCCACTGCCTGGCTTATGTTTGGACACTGATGTCCAATCGCATTCTAGGAGCAATCTTCCTTTCACTTCCACTGTTGACTCATTGGCACCTGATGCTTTGTTATCAAGAGGTTATGACTCAGGAAAGGACATCCAGAATGTGCTTTCTAATTATGGTGGCAGCTCGAGGGATATTGAGACGGAGTTATCTGCTGCTGGTTTTGGAGTTCCAAACATGTCTTTTAAACCAGGCTGTTCAAATGATGTACCCATTACTGAAGCTGGTGTCCTGAACAGTGGTTTGTGGGCCAACCAAACTCAGCGCATGCGAACGTACACAAAGGTATTTGAGTTCTTGCAGGCATATCAAAATTTTCTGCTCCTGCATTCTGCAGAAATAAATTTTTTATTTTAAAAAAATTTTTAAGTAGGGGAAGGGTGGGACTTAAGAATCAGGGATGGGAACAGGTGGGATTTGAACCCAAAACCTCTAATTCCTGGGGCTTCGACCTCAGCCACAAACCAAGGCCTCCTCGGCACATTTTGCATAAACATGCTCTAATGTTGCATCACAATAAACTGGATCCACTCCTATAGTGATTAGCTCCGTTTCTTCTCTTAGATTTGCTTGAAGAAATACAACAAAGTAGTTCAATTTAGGATATGCAACTTCTGCCCCTATTATTTAAGTCATTATTTCAGAAATAACAGTACCATCTAATACTGGTTGAAAAATGGCAAAGGTTCAAAAACGTGGCTCTGTGGGAAGAACTATCGATGTCACACGCTACAAGGGCTATGATGAGCTTAGGCAGGACCTAGCACGGATGTTTGGAATTGAGGGACAGCTAGAAGATACACAAAGGATGGAGTGGAAGCTTGTCTATGTAGATCATGAAAATGATATACTGCTCGTTGGTGATGACCCCTGGGAGTAAGTTCCAGCAGTTTGCCACTTAAGTCCCAGTTAAATTAGTATAATGTGCTAACAAATGGAGCTTACATTCTTCACAGGGAATTTGTGAGCTGTGTCCAGAGCATAAAGATTCTTTCCTCTGCAGAAGTACAGCAAATGAGTTTAGATGGAGATCTAGGCAATCTACCTGTGCCTAACCAAGCTTGCAGTGGGACTGACAGTGGTAATGCGTGGAGAGGACACTATGACGACAACTCAGCCGCCTCATTTAATCGATGAGAGCATTTTGTAATCCCAAATGGATGTAGACTTTCAGCTTTTAAGCCTCCACGGCCTCTGGCAACTTGGCTCAAGCCTAGCCTTTAGCAACTTAGCTGAAGCCTAACTCATTTTAACCAATAACCACTAAAGTTGAAGAAGGCTTACAAATAGTAGAGAATAGCAAGTGACAACTATATCTCTACATTAGCCCCTGGCTGCGTAACTTGAATTGCTGTAGACATGGCTTAGAGTATACTCATGTTGGTGTGCTTGCCGCCTGCAGCATCTTCGAGTTAGCTCTCTCTCCCATGCCAATCGGTTCAACTCTGTACCCTTCCGCAATTTATACAGCGAATTGTAAAGGCTTACTCTAGAAAGAGCAGATGATGTAAATCTCATTTTCTGTAATCAATTTAAGTAGGTTACCAAGGCGTCAAGCTTTTGCTAATATCTAGCTTGACACAGCCGCATGTTACATTCTTGGATGTTATGAGGACTTTCCTAGCTGGGCTGTGTAGCTTAATTGAAGGACTTCCTAACACCAGTAAATCCTTTCTTTGAGAACATCCTTCAGTGCAGGCCGAGGATTCTCTTACCTGTGGCCAATTAATTAAGTAGAGTCATTCAGGTTGAGACTTCTCTTATTCATCATATCAGAGATCCCAATTTGCCAAAAACTGATTGCGGAACCCCAGTGAAGTTAAAAGAGCAACTCAACCAACTACAAGGAGAGAAAATAGACGCTGATGACACACACACTAGCTTGCAATAAAAATATGTTGATGTGATTACTACATCCATGTCCTCAAACATTTAGAATTGCTCAAATTTTCCGTATGAAACATAAAATGCACACATATTCATTCAGGCAATCTAGGAGAGTATAGTCATCACATCCGATGCCCTCAATGCAATGTAGCCTGAACCATCGTTACCCTCAAAATCAGTACCGGCATATTTGGAGCACAATACTGTATTTCCGGGGCATACTGACAGTGCCTTTCCGGGGGATATAACCTGGCTCGGATACCAGAACCAGCCCAGGACATATAAAAATAGAAACATATGAATCAGAGTCAAAGAAAGGCTAGGTTTTATAAACTTACTTAAATGGAGTTATATAAATCTGATATGATTCTGAGGAAAGTTGAATGCAAACCTTTGACTTTGATCTTTATTTCTTGAATAAAACTGGGTACAGAAAGAGGTTGAATACAAGAAATTATAAAGGCTCTTGAGATTGCTCAAAATAGCTAAAAGTTTAAGGCTTCTAAAAGTCTCGATGCCTTCTTCTGAATGGGTGGGTTGAGTCTATTTATACTATCTAAGTTTCTTGAATTTCATCTGAAATTCATTTGAATCTCCATTTAATGCTGACACTCTTGAATTATTGTCTTGAATGGCCGGCATAGCTTTTGGATCCTTCTGATTTTTCGTAAAAGTCATTAGGGTCTTGTGCTAGTGGACCCCATTTTTTTGTCATCTTCCTCTAAATAATTCAAAAATTCTTGCAGCATCTTTGGATCTTTCAATAATTTCGAGAACAAGAATCCCTTCTCATCAACAGGATCAGGCCCAACAGCTATTAAGTGTCACCAAAAGGATGCCGGAAACGAAGAAGAAAATTGGTGAATAGAAAATGGAGAAGTAAGGAAAATAGATAAAACTTTTAAGATGAAAAAAAGGAATGAGGAACATGGGATGATTCAGAAAAGAGAAGCCTGTCAGAAGCAGGATTGGGGAAGAAAGGAGGAAATTTGTTCTCTGCTAAATGAGGAAAAAATTTTTTGACTTGAACTAGTAACCTAATCAGCTTGTTAGGTAGTTCTTACCGTGTGCCAATGGAAGGCTTCTCTTTGGCTGCCTCTGTCAGCAACAAGCCTCCTGCTGTTTTCTCAGCTACCTGATTTACAATAAAACAGAACAAAGCATGAGTCATAACAGTCCATCAAGAGGTAGACCTAATGCCTTAAAAAACAGAACAAAGCATGCTGTTAAAACAGAGGTCCAGTTCTTGGAATTGCATTCATAGATTACGTAGCCCAGCAACGAAAAACTAATTAAGATGAAAACAACTGGATGAAAATGGACATGAACTTTTATCAACACTCTGTCATTCAAGGGCTTCATGTTCCCGCGCATTAAATTAAAACCCCTGAATTTTACCTCCGTTGCATTTTACCTCCTCAGCTTAATAAATAATAAATAGACACTTTATCCTCCTATTTTATGTTTTAGGACAAAAGTGCACCTTTCATATTAATTATTATTTTATTTGTATCTTCTCTTTTTCTGCCTTTTTTCTACTTGTTCCTTTTCTTTATGTTCTTTAATTTTTCTTCCTTCTTTCATATGATCAACTATTTTCTTCTCTTTGGTATTATTATTTATATATCAATTTTTAACTTATTTTTATTTGTTTCTAACTTTTTACTTTTTGTGATACAAAGTAATGATGATTATAAAATCTATGTTATAATAATGTACATGTTATCTATGCACATAGACTATCTCATACATTCTTAAATTAATACATCTAGAATTTAGGATAAATTAATCTTTAATAGAATTGATAATGAGGACTTGGCCTAGAGACTAAAATTGAGAGTCCAAAATTCAGAGATCCTAAATTCTAATTCCTTTTCCCTTCCCTAGTTCTTAAATCTCGTTCCTCCCCTATTAGAAAAAAAAAATTAAAAAAAAATAAGAGTGCTCTAGAAATTGCTGAATAGAGCATTATCTACTTGTTTTCTTGTCCATAGTAGACGGGATTTTTTTTTTTTTTTTTAAGGATTTCCTTCTCTTAGAAACCATATATCTCAAGTTCTCAGTAAAGAACATTTTAATTGTAATCAAAATCCTAATTAACATAATCCTAACCTTTAATAAACAAGAAAGATGGTAAACATATGTCGTTAAAAAAATTGTCAAATATTCTTATATTGATTAGGTACAAGACAGATCTTAGTTTTTGCACATGAGTATAAGTTAAAAATCATCTTTAATAAAATTAATCCTATAGCAGCATAAGCTGTTCATTAGTAGATCAGTATAACATATTATTTTAGTGAGTTAATACATATTATATTAACATACAAATTCAATAGTTTAGTTGATAAAAAAAATTTGAGAATCAAAATTCAATAACTATTCTTAATACTCCTTCATATCTGATATAAATTGGATCGATTGATTTTTTTTTTTTTTTAATTTTCATTGAAATTTGAACGCCCCTAGGCCATTATGGCCGAGTGTACTAACTTTTTTTTTAAGTTTTTCTTTTGTCTCCACTGACCAATGGTGATGAAATATTGAAATTACACTCTCTGAATTCAAGCTGGTACAATAGAGACAAGAGCACACCACCGATTGGAATTTGGACGACGTGACCAGCTAATGAACCCACTGGTTCAGCTTTGTAGATATCTACTTCGTCCATTTGAGTATCCCCTTCCCTCTCTCTTTTTTTTTTAGTCAAATTTTTTTTTCCCGTTCCATTCTTCTCTCATGGGGGCAGGAGATGATTAAACCTTGGTGGGAAAATTTGACTTTTGTTTTTATTTTTGTAATCTTACACTTCTAGAATCGAACCACAAAAATTCACGGATGCTACTAGCCATCTTTCAGCCATATTTCATCTCACCAAATGGCTTTTGCAACAACATTAACTGCAGCCAAACATCGGTCAAGGAGTCGACGTTTCAACTCTCGAGCAAATGACAACTGAGTTAAGGCCTCGGAGCCTTACGATTAATCGCTTTGCCAAAAGACACAGTTTCGGTATAGTTTGCACAGGCACAAGTCCTCACCTTCGGGCTCGGTAGAATAGGCCCTCCTGTCAATGGGTGTGTTTCTTCTCTCAAAGTAGTCAGTTGACTCAATTTTCACTTCCGAGGCATTGCATTCCGTGATAAAAGAGCACAAGCAAGCATCAAAGCCAATAGAAGAGATAAACCCGCTAGACTTCAGGGCCTGTTACGCACCAGAGGATAGAGGGAATAGTCCATTCAAAGACCAAAAGGGAAATGGTTCACCCTAACTCATCTCGTTTTTCTTAGAACTGAGTAGCAATATCTTCCCATCACAGTGAAGATGCACATACCAGCGTGGATTCTTGGAAAGGCAACTTTCACTTAGGCTGAGTCACTCACCGAACAATATTCTATTAAGTGCCGCAAATTCATCAAGTATCAGGCTGAGGCAAATTCATCAAGTATCAGGCTGAGGCTTCTCTAACTCATCATATCAGAACAGCAACCCAAAGTAATTGCACAACCCCAGTGAAGATTAAAAAAGCAACTCAACCAACTAGAAGGAAGAAAATAGACACTTATAACACAATCACTAGCTTGCAGGAAAAAGGGGGGGAGGAAAACGAAATGTTGATGTGATTACATCCATGTCCTCACATTTAAATTGCTCAATTTTCCGTATGAAACCGAAAATGCATACCAAATCAATTACGCAATCTAGGAGAGTACAGCCATCACATCCGATGCCCTCAATGCGATATAATCTGAACCATCGCTACCCTTGAAATCATTCCCAGCATATTTGGAGTACAACACTGTGTTTCCGGGGGATACTGACAGTGCCTTCCTCTTCCCTTCTTCATCAAGAGGACCAGGCCCAGCAGCTATTACCTGTCATCAAAAGGATGCCGGTAATTAAGAAAAATACTCACTCATTTCCAGAAAGTGAATAGAACGTGAAGAAGTAAGAAAACTAGATAAAACTTAACCAAAGAAAGAAAGAAAAGGAACGAGGAACATGGTATGATTCAGAAAAGAGAAGCCTATACAGAAACAGGTAAAAGGGCACAGCGTGGAAAAGAAAGGAGGAAATTTGCTCTCTACTAAATGAGGAAAACTAATTTCAATTGAACTAGTCAACTAATCAGCTCATTAGCTAGTGCTTACTGTGCCAATGGAAGGCTTCTCCTTGCTTGCCTCTGTCAGCAACAAGCCTCCAGCTGTTCTCTGTTCAGCCTCGGCTACCTGATTTACAATAACACAGAACAAAGCATGAGTCATAACAGTCCATCAAGAGGTAGACCTAATGCCTTAAAAAAAAAATTGCAGATCATGGCAGCGATTGATTTTACAACTCATTACAACACCCTATAGTGAAACTGGTGAATGATACTTCACAAAAACGGAAGAATACGCTCATTCTGACACTAAACCCAAAAAAGATGCTATAATTTTTCATCTTAGGCTTTCTCAGGTACATCTCTATTACGCAAATTTGTTTTAAGTTATCAGGCCTTGATTATTTTGATAACAAGTTAAAACAGATATCCAGTTCGTACATTGCATAATTTCTCATAGATTACATAGCCCGGCAAGGAAAAAACTAATTAAGCTGGACACAACTGAATGAAAATGGACACAAACCTTTATCAACACTCTATCATTCAGGGGCTTCATGTCCTTGACATCATCGGTATCAAGAATACCAACAATGTCATCCTCCCTCAATATAAGATGACTTGATCCATTGAACTCAACCTCTGTCCCAGCATACTTGGAGTAGACAATTTGCGTTCCAGTCTACATGTTAAAAGGAGAATCAGCTTTCAAACCCCAACAAGCATACATAAAAATTAATTTAACAGTGTTAGAAATTTACCTTGACACTGATGTCCACCTTGTTCTTGCCAATTGTACGACCCTCTCCAACAGCAACGACCTCACCTCCTTGAGGTTTCGTTTGTGAACTTGTAGGCAATAGGATGCCACCTACGGTCTTCTCTTCTGGAACCCTAATCTTCACCAAGACTCTATCACCCAAGGGCTTCAGTGAGGTGTACTACAACACAGCAAAAGATCCAGAATGGGTATCAAGTAACACTCCAGAGAATACTCACAAAAGCAAACCACTCATATTATCAAGCTTAGAAGCAGATGTAGCTAACCACCTAAACCCCGTAGTATATTACAAAACTTCTTTACCTATATACAGGATATGGCGTGTATTATTATCCTACTCGCAAATTCTTCAATTCCTTCCAATTTCAAGCAGACACATTAAAATAAATACATGATAAGCATATAGAACTCAAAAGGCACAAGCAAGAGACAGAGGACTCTCTCTGTCATTATGCCGCATCTACACATTGTTAAGCACATAGCATATTATGACAATGTGTAGCACTGGAACATTTGGGTGTTCCTTTTGACAACTGTGAACTAGCAAAGAGCCCAATACTTTTAACACTACTTCAACCACATACCCATATGTGTACCAGCCAGTTTGACCTTTCTTCACTAAAGCATCTAATAAAGAACTTCTTCTTTCGATCTTCTACAGTGGATAAGTTACCTAGATTTCAAAAGGCCCAATACCTAGAAGATAAAAACAAGAAAACACAACGCTAACCAGCATTCAATTAATCCCAAAAAGGAAAAAACTAGAAAAAAAAAAAAAGGCTGCAATATAAATTTCCGCTGAAATAAGACACCTTAGGGGTAACAACAGTGGCAGCTTTAACAACAAGGCGACGGAAAGACCTCGTAGAAAGACCATTTTGGCCCAGAGGTGCAAAAGTAGAGGCTTTGAGTGTGCTAGAAGAAGCCCTTAATCCCTCAAAGGACACAAACCCCTTCGCTGAGATTGTTGATGCTGTCAACTGAACTGCTGCCATTTCTCTGCATTCGAATGTCAGAGCAAGTCCATAAAATTCAAACCCTTAATTGAGAGAAGGAAAAAAAATAGAACTTTACATCACTACATCACAATTGAAATTGAAGATTAGTTAAACTGGTGAAAACTCGAAGAATGGTTATACTTCGATTAGATAGTACAGAGGAGGGTGGACCTGCTTACACGTAGGAGGAGGGCTCGATGCAACCGAAGAAGCTTAGGCTTCGTGAAAAGTATAAACGGGAGGAGTTTGAAGGGTAAGCAGCAGAGCAAGGAAATGGATAACAAAACCCTAGAACCTTCTCTGGGTGAGAGAGGAGTATTTTAGGGGGTTTTGGGTGGAAAATAAGAGTGTTCTAGAACTTCTTGGATGGAGCGTTGTTTGCTTGTCTTAGCCTAAGTTTGGGAGCTGAGATTTGGAGAGAGAGAATGGGAAAAGAAGGGAAATTTATTCCCTTATTTGGGAGTTTCAAGTGGGAAGAAAGGAAAGGAAAGTGGAAGGAATTGAAGAGATAAATTGATTAAAAAACTTTCCCTCCAAAAAAGGAAAGAAATTGAAGGGAAAATTCATTTAACTTTGTAAGTTTTTTTAAAATGTCAACGTTGTCTATAAAATGTCAAACAATAAAATTATAATACCAAATTTGTTTAAAATCATTTCATTTCTTTTCTTTTTTAAACTCCCAATAAACATGAGAAAATATACATTTCTCTTCTTTTCTCTTCTTTCAAAACTTATCATTTCTTTTCTTTTCTCTCCTAAACTCGCAAACTGAGCCTATTGTCCATAGGTGGGATTAGGTTAGGAAAAAAATTTGGGGATTTCTTTCTCTTGCAACCACGTATCTCAATTTATCAGTGAAGGAAATTTTAATGTTTAATCAATAAGATATCTTTTGATATCCTAATTCCTAATTAATATTAATATGCTCCTAACCTTTAATCAACAAGAAGATTTTTGTAAACATATGTTGTTAGAAAACATTGTCCAATATTATTACTTAGGTCTATCACCATCTGTGGCATCCTAAAATGAAGATTTTAGTATACGTAAGAATCATCTTTGATAAAATTAATCCTACAACAGCACAAGTTATTCATTAGTAGATCAGTATAATATATTATTTTAATAAGTCATAATACATAGTATACATTATTTTAGTAAGTCATACTACACCATTATATATTATTTGTTGGAAAAATGGAAAAATTCATTGTAGAGTGAATGAGAAAATTGTTCTCATAATGGCACTCTTGATAGAATCCAAGGATAATTATCTATCATTTATGTACCTGAAGATTCATGTACCTAGGATTCATGTACTTAGGAATTAAGTATTCATGTACTTAATTATTAATGCATGAATTTGGAGTTTTCTTATTGAGAATACATGTATAACCAAAAGTATTCCAAATACAAATACATGTATGTACATGAATGTGGTACTTTGATAAATGTGAAGATAATTAAATGGAATTTAACACTTATTGCCAATTTCTACAATCACCCTTGGCCAGCATTTATAAATAGATAATTCTCTTTTTGTTTTGAATATCTCTCTCTCCTTTCCTTCTTTGCATTATCATCTTTTATAGTGTTCTATATTGCTCTAGTTCAATTTCGCTGTGGTGAAGAAGTTTGGTGCTAACATATTCACCTTTAATCCGTTGTATCCTGGGAGACAGACGCCTACTTAACCTCAAGCACTCTACCTGGAGGGGGCGAATCTGTTTTAAGGGAATTGTACTCACAAGTATCGGATTGTTATTTTTCAATCACCACCCATTTCTATCTTTTCAATTTGTATTTATTCTTTTCTATATTGTACCAGCCTACTTTTACTAACAATCTTAAAATAGATTCTATTCTCAATGGTTGACAATACAGGAAAAGAAACCAACAATTCTACTTCTGATGCCTCTGCCTCTGGCACTATTGTGAAATGACCTGAAGGAATGATTACTCCTATGGTTTCTACCAACCATAGTGAGAAACCTGAGAAGTTCAATGGCTTGAACTTCAAGACATGGCAACAAAAGATGTTGTTCTATTTGACAACATTGAATCTCTCGAGATTCTTAAGTGAGGATGCTCCAAAACTGCCTGAGGGCTTAACTGATGCACAAACTGTTAGTGTTATTAATTCTTGGAAGCACTCCGATTTCCTTTGTCGAAATTATATCATGAACTGTTTGCATGACTCGCTATATAACGTGTATCAAGTACACAAGACGGCGAAGGCATTGTAGGAATCCTTGGATCGAAAATATAAAACCAAAGATGCCGGGGCAAAGAAATTTGTCGTTGGAAAATTTCTAGACTATAAAATGGTGGATTCCAAGACTGTTATCAGTCAGGTGCAAGAAATTCAGATTATCTTGCATGAGATTCTAGTGAAGGCATGATTTTGAGTGAAACCTTTCAAGTAGGCTGTTATTGAAAAGCTACCTCGGGTGGAAGGATTTCAAGAACTATCTCAAGCACAAGCAAAGAGATGAGTATGGGGACCTTATTGTTAGACTTGAATTGAAGAAGACAAGGGGTTTGATTGCAAGGCATTAAATTCCTTTGATGCTAAAGCAAATATTGTGGAGTATAAGCAAAAGCAAAACTCAAAGGCAAAAGCCAAATCAAATATTGGGGCAAAAGGGAAAATCTCTAAGTAGAAATTCCAAAGTGCTTCTGTGACAAAAGGTCACAAGTCCACTGAATGTAGCTTCAAAAGAAGAAGCATGAAGCGAACTTGCTTGATAGAATCGAAGGAGACATAGAAAACATGAACCTGACTGTTATGGTTTCTGAAGTGAATATGATGGGGTCAAATCCGAAAGAATGGTGGATTGACACTAGAGCCACAAGACATGTTTGCACAAACAAAGACCTATTCACTACCTTCAAAAAAATTGAAGGTGAAAAAATGTTCATGGGGAACTCTGCCTCATCTGCTATTGAAGGTCAAGGTAAGGTGTTGCTAAAGATGACTTCTAGCAAAACATTGACTTTGAACGATGTTCTGTATGTGCCAGAAATTCACAAGAACCTTGTTTCTGGATCGTTGCTGAACAAGCATGGCTTTCGCATGGTTTTTGAATCGGATAAAGTTATATTATCCAAATCTGAAATGTATGTAGGGAAAGGATATACAACCGATGGGTTGTTCAAATTGAATGTAATGACTATTGTTAATAATAAGAATAAGTCTTCTGCTTATTTGCTTGAGTTTTCCAATTTATGGCATGGTAGACTAGGTCATGTTAATTATGATACTTTGCGTAGACTAATTAACTTGGATCATATTCCTTCCTTTCAAACCATAAATGCGAGATTTGCGTAGAAGCAAAATTAACAAGATCATCTTTTCAAACAATTGAAAGAAACGAACCCCTTGAATTGATTCACACAGGATGTCGTGATTTGAAATTTGTTCAAACAAGAGGTGGTAATAAATACTTTATCACTTTCATTGATGATTGCACAAAATCTTGTTATGTGTACTTGCTCAAAGTAAAGATGAAGCCTTGGAAAAATTCATTCTCTACAAGAATGAAGTTGAAAATCAACTTAACCGGAGAATTAAAAGGTTAAGAAGTGATAGAGGTGGTGAATATGAAACACCAATTGGTGATTATTATGCAAAATATGGAATTGTTTATGAAGTAACTGCACCTTACTCACCACAATCAAATGGTGTTGCTGAACGTAAAAATCGCACATTAAAGGAAATGATGAATGCGATGTTACTAAGTTCAGGATTACCTCAAAATATGTGGGGTGAAGCTATTTTGTCAGGCAATTACCTTTTAAATAGGGTACCTCGGAAAAAACAAGATAAAACTCCTTATGAGTTATGGAAAGGTAGGAGACCATCCTACAAATACTTGAAAGTGTGGGGTGTCTTGAAAAAGTGACTATTCCAACACCAAAGAGAATAAAGATAGGTCCTAAAACTGTGGACTGTATCTTTATAGGCTATGCACATAATAGTGCTGCTTATCGGTTTCTTGTGTATAATTCAGAAATTTCGGATATACACAAAAATACGATAATGGAATCAAGGAATGCTTCATTCTTTGAAGATGTGTTTCCTTGTAAATCGAATGGTGCATCAAGTTCATCAAAACGAACGCATGAAGTTATGAATCAAGAAAATCATGATCATGACTTGATTCAACAAGATGAACCGAGACGTAGCAAAAGGGCTAGAGTGGAAAAATCATTTGGAGATTATTTTATAACTTTTCTATTAGAAAAGGAACCACAAACCTATATAGAAGCTGTAAATTCTTCTGAAGGACTTTTGTGGAAAGAAGCAATAACAAGTGAGGTTGATTCTATTTTACAGAATCACACATGGAAGTTAGTGGATCTTCCGCCTGGTTGTAAACCTTTAGGATCCAAATGGATCTTTAAAAGGAAAATGAAACCTGATGGCTCTATCGATAAGTATAAAGCTAGACTTGTAATCAAAGGATTCAAGCAACAAGAAGGCTTGGATTATTTTGATACTTATTCTCCTGTTACGAGAATAAATTTTATCAGAATGATTCTTACTACCGCTGCATTGAGAAATCTAGAGATACATCAAATGGAGGTAAAAACGGCTTTCTTAAATGGTGATTTAGATGAAGAAATCTACATGGAGCAACCTGAGGGTTTCATAACTCCGGGAAAAGAGAATAAAGTCTGTAAATTGGTAAAATCATTGTTTGGACTAAAACAAGCACCAAAGAAATGGCATGAAAAGTTCGACAATGCAATGATAACTAATGGATACAAAATAAATGAGTGTGACAAATGTGTCTACACTAAAGAAACAGAACATGGCTATGTCATCTTATGTCTTTATGTAGATGACATACTTATTGTTGGTAGTAATGACAAAATGGTCAAGTCTACCAAAGACATGTTAAATTCAAAATTTAACATGAAAGATATGGGGCTTGCTGATGTAATTTTAGAAGTTAAAATTACAAGATTATCAGACGGCCTGTTCTTGAGCCAAACTCATTATGTGGACAAGATTCTAGAAAAATTCAATAAGAATGATTCTGGAATTGCGAGAACTCCATTAGACAATAGTTTCCATCTATCTAAAAATAGAGGAAAGAGTATTTCTCAAGTAGAATACTCAAGAATCATTGGAAGTCTAATGTATTTAATGAGTTGCACTAGACCTGACATTGCATATGCAGTAAGCAAATTGAGTAGATTTACAAGCAATCCGAGTGCTGATCATTGGAAAGCAATTTTAAGGGTACTTAAATACCTACGGTACGCTCGGGACTATGGACTGCATTACACAAGATACCTTGCTGTTCTAGAAGAGTACGCTGATGCAAATTGGATATCTGATATAAAAGATTCAAAATCCACAAGTGGATATGTGTTCACACTTGCCGGTGGGGCAGTATCCTGGAAGTCCTCTAAACAAACTATTGTACCTAGATCTACAATGGAATCTGAATTCATTGCCTTGGACAAATGTGGAGAAGAAGTTGAATGGCTACACCATTTCCTTGAGGACATTCCAAAATGGGAAAAACTTGTGCCACCAATATGCATTCATTGTGATAGTCAATCAGCAATTGGAAGAGCACAGAATAACATGTATAATGGTAAGTCTAGACATATACGTCGTAGGCACAATACCATTAAACAACTACTCTTAACACGAGTTATCTCTATTGATTATGTGAAATCAAAGGATAACATAGCGGATCCGCTAACCAAAGGATTGAATAGAGAGTTAGTTGCAAGAATGGCAAAAGGAATGGGACTAAAGCCCATGGAAGGCTAAGTGTCATAAAGAAAACCCAACCTAACTGATTGGAGATCCCAATATCTAGATTCAAAGGGACAACCTAATTATAAGGACTTAGCATAGTCATTGTGGGGGATATCCCTGGACCCATTCCATAATGAATCAATGACGTAAAGGAGAATTAAGGATAGCACAATGGTGTGCTTTAATGATTCTTAAGTGAAGTAATTAATTACTAGAGATAAGTAAATCACCTATGTGAGAGTGAAGTGGGGCCGCTTCAAAAGAGAATTGTTTAGGGCTCAATTCTAAAACTCTTGCTGAACCAGGTTGATGTTCATGGCCAAAACGAACATAACTATAAGAACTGAACTAATGGAACATGATTCTTGTGTGAAATATATGGTTCATTTACACTGAAAAGCGGGACAGTTTAAAGACATCATGTCTACTGGATTGCTAGTAAAGTAAGTGTCTTTCACGAGAGAAGGTTCAAGGTAACACCAACCTATCCTATGGGTTTGGTTGTGGAGCATTGTAGAATCAAAATCAAAACAATTTTTCATTCATGTGGGGGATTGTTGGAAAAATGGAAAAATCCATTGTAGAGTGAATGAGAAAATTGTTCTCATAATGGCACTCTTGATAGAATCCAAGGATAATTATCTATCATTCATGTACCTGAAGATTCATGTACTTAGGATTCATGTACTTAATTATTAATACATGAATTTGAGTTTTCATATTGAGAATACATGTATAATCAAAAGTATTCCAAATACAAATACATGTATGTACATGAATGTGGTACTTTGATAAATGTGAAGATAATTAAATGGAATTTAACACTTGTTGCCAATTTCTACAATCACCCTTGGCCAGCATCTATAAATAGATAACTCTTTTTTTGTTTTGAATATCTCTCTCTCCTTTTCTTCTTTGCATCATCATCTTTTATAGTGTTTTATATTGCTCTAGTTCGAGTTCGCTATGGTGAAGAAGTTTGGTGCTAACATATTCACCTTTAATCCAGTTGTATCACGGGAGGCAGCAGCCTACTTAACCTCAAGCACTCTACACGGAGGGTGAATCTTTTAAGAAAATTGTGCTCACAAGTCTCGGATTGTTATTTTTCAATCTCCACCCATTTCTATCTTTTCAGTTTGTATTTATTCTTTTCTATATTGTACCAACCTACTCTTACTAACATTATTAACATACAAATTCAATACTTCAGTCGATAAATAGAAATGTGAAAATCAAAATTCAATAACTATTCTTAATATTCCTTTACCAAACTCTTAAAGTTGATATCCAATACACACTGGATTGGTTGATTTTTTTAATTTTTGTTGAAATTTGATCACCCCTGGCCCTATGCAACTATGGCAAGTTGCACTAAACTAGTTTATTCTTGGCCAACTAGATTCCCTTTTTTTTTTTTTCATATATACTTTTGTTTTACTTTTCTTTTCCATTTGTCTCCAGTGACCAAAACTGATGAAATTATGGCACGAAAAAAGATCAGAGCTCACCACTGATTGGAAGCTGAGTTAACCAATCAGTTCAGTTTTGTAGATTTCGACGATGCCCATTTGAGAAGCCCCCCCCAAAAACCCCAAAACCCCTCTTCTTTCTCCCTTGAATTCTTTCTTCTCAAATGGGGGAGGATTTAAGAAGCTGGTTAAATCTTAATGTGAAAATTTGACATTTCTTTTAATCTTGTGAAATTTCACTTTTAGAAATGAACTCCAAAAGTTCGACTGTTGGGACACATGCTCCAGCATTATTCATTACTACATCACTATTAAACATTGGACTTTGGTCCGACAACTAGGGAGAGATCTCTTCCTTGGATCAAATCTCATTTAGTGCATTATAAGCAAGTATTGTGTTTTCTCTTAGGAAAAAAAAAAAAAAAAGTGACGTAGTACACTTCTCTAATCTAGTCATCTAGAAGTTTACCTCCATACAAGCCCAGTTGGACTTTCCTTCCTCCATAGTATAGATATAGAATAGATTGTTACTACTAGATCAAAAAAAAATTATTTTTTACTACTAATAGATCTATATTTTCATTTAACCAAATTGGCTTTTGCAGCAACATAAACAGCAAATAAATATCGGTCAAGGTTTTAATGGTTTCATAGCATCAAGCAGATGAATTGACAACTGAGTGAAGGCCATTGGGCCTTACAAGGAGTCGCTTTTCATAGTAGTGTTTGCACAGGAGCAACTCCTCACCCTTGGGCGGCCCTCCTTTCAGTAGGCGTGTTTCTTTTCAAACATAGAAGTCAATTCACTCACTTTTCACTTCGAGGCATTGCTCATTTACTCTCCACGATATAAATGGAGATGTAAGCATCAAAAGCCCATAGAAGAGATAAAAGCACTAAAAGTTCAGGGGCTGTTACGTCTCTTTAGAAATGGTGACCCTTCTTGCACACCTGTCAAATTTTGCCCTTCTTTTAGAAACAAATGAAAGGAGATCGCAACTCCACTGCTTCATGGGATTTACAATCACTTATAATCTTTTTCTAGCAACCACCTTGGAAGTCCATGCAATTATACATACCTGAAAATGTGGAGAATCTTGGTCCAACATGGTCATATGGATGTTCACTTGTTCTTGGATGAATTGTTGGAGATTATCGGGACAGAGAAAAAGGACGAGTGACTCTTAAATATTTCCTTAATTACGAAATAAGATTTGATGTATTTTAAACTATTTCACATATTGGCTAATCCACTGCACTCTTTCTTTCTCATGCTTATATATGCACCGCATGGACATAGAGATTAATTTAACTGCTTCTCAAGAAATATATCAGACGAAACAAGATGACTTGATAAAGAAAAATAAGGCAATAATACTTTGATACTATTATGACCCTTATCATGTATACGGAGAAAGTTAGCAGCAGCCAAATAAAAAAAAATAGAACGCACGGGAGTTGGGGTTAGGGCAAAACGTTGAGAGGTAGAGTCCAAATACATTACTTGTGGATCAATCCAGCCCAGCATGCTAATGAGCACATCCAAAATTTTCTCTCAGCTCTTTATGATCTTAAAATCTTTGTGTACCATGTAACTGCAGTAAATAATGATGGTAAATAAAATTTTTTTTGGGTTTACATCTAATTACTTTGCCATAAGGTTAATTTGGCCAACTTCAAATATAGATGTGGCATTTAATACAATATTATGGTGTGATTGAGGGGGCTGGGAATACGGTTAAGAGGCAGAACCACAGTTTGCAGATATTATCCATTTATTTGTTTATTTTTTTTAAATTTCAATATTATCTATTATCACTAGTATTCTTACCGGTAAAATAATGGCTAATCTAGTAATCTAGTAACATTAAATGGCACAAGGTGACTAAAAACCTTAAACCAATAATATTTGAAACTAGGGTCCAATTTTGGCCTTAACATCAATGGGAAAAAAATAGGAGTTGCATAAAATAAAGAGAAACCGGAAAACAAGGGTGCAAAAAAATCATTTAGAATTTTCTGTAACATTAAAATTGATAGGGTGTAATTTTAGTTATTTATTGTGTTAATATTTCCTAATTATTTAAACTAAAAATTGCATTCTTGGGTGGATTCTACTAAATTTATTTAATTGGTGGTTAATTGCAGGATTTGGTGAAATTGTGCTGAAAAAGGGAAATCCAGAAGCGTTCCTGACAGTTAGGCGCGGGCGCGCCTAAGGCAGACGTCCAGGCCAGATTTCCAAGATTTCCAGGGGCGCGTGGGCAATTTCCAAGAGTTTGTGAAGTCCAAATTCTGAAAGATTGTGGAGTTGATTGTGATGTTTTCTTATTTGGTAATTGGAACTAAATTGGTATTTTATTTTTAGGAAACCTTTTAGAATAGGATTTGGTATTATTGGTAGTTTTTCGTTCTTGGAGTTCAATTTGGAAAAGGAAGGAAAAGAGGTTGAGGCGCGTAAGACTACTATTACTTTGGTGATCAATAGATTGATCAATCAATCCTCGGGCGGTATCTTTGACTGATCATCATCTTTTGCTTGGAGGAGATTTTGTTGGCTGTGTCCTTTGCTTGGGAAAAAGACGAAAGACTACGAACGAAGAAGCAAATTGAAGACAAGTCATAGTTTCTCCATTCCTCATCCTTTCCTTCGATATTCTCCTTTAGAATATTAATAGTTGTTTTTGCTATTTTTCCTTAGAAACACTTTGGTGAAATTTCAAATATGATGTGTGGCTAATTTCATCTTCCTAGTCAAGGAACAACTAAGGATTTGGTTCAACTATTACTGTGAGATCTAATTGATTTTATTCATTCCTCCTATTTGTTGGTATTTGTATATTTTCTACTTTTATTGGTGGTGATTATTGTGTGTGATTGAGTAGATGCGCAATATTTAATTATTCACATAATCTATTTGCTAATTAGGGTAATTGAATCCGTAATTGTTTGATTACTGTAATCCTGGTAGCAACTGGCATAATTGGTTTTGTGTCAGGGAAATATACAATCTAATTTAAATGGACCCTCGTAGCGTGTTTGTTAATTAGAACATGGTTTCTCTAATTTTTAATGCAATTAGGAATTAAATCCTATGGTCGTACCTAGGGTTATTCCTGTATTAGGGAAATAGTCAATGGTCGTACCTTGGCTATCGAAACAGTAAGAAGAGACTACTGTCAGATCGTATCGGCAGTGAAAAACCTGTTTATTAATGAATGTTTGAATTATATTTGCATCAATGATCAGTTATTTGAACCATTTCTGAAGTGTATCCTTGGTTAGAGTTTTTCCCATTAAATCTCTCTCTTTTAATTATTTTCCATAGTTGATTATTTAGTTTATCTTTTGTTAGCATTTAATTCCTAAAATCCCCCCATTTCCTGTAACTGAAAAAGGAGTTAATTTTCCCCAGTCCCTGAGGAGACGACCCTACTCACCCTTATACTCAAAATTTATATTTCCTAGAGTAGGTATTTATTATTGTACAGGTTCGACACTTGTCAAAAATGAAAAGCAAGAGTAAATTGAATCATATTTCGAATCGGACACAGTAGAAAGCAACTGGTTAGAACCGCAAAGTAAAAATTCACTTAGTTTGGAGAGACTCATAACAGGAGTGAGAACGATCTCATGAGTCAACCAGATTCTATTACCCAATAGCAATGAAGTGAAAAAGCATATTAAATAACTTTTTTCTACCCTATGAAACTCGGCATTTTTTGGGGGAAAAAAGAGTCTTATAGGGTACTCTTTTTTTCTTTTTTTCTTTTTTGGGGTGTGCTTGTCATTGTATTACCACGGTAGGAAACAACAACACTTGAGTTCCTTAAAATTTGTATGTCTAGAATTATTGATATAAAACTTAAAATTTTTCTTTAAAAAAAAATATACAGAAACGCCTAAAGCTTTTGTTCTTTTTTATTTTCTGTTTTAAGAGGAAGGTCAGCCAGCATCTGCTGCTGCATGTAATTCAGAGTTTGCTTGAACAAAATACGTGGCTTTGACAGTATTAATATGGCTAGGGCTCCATAATGAACAATGATTGATGGAAACTCGGGAGACCTAGAAAGCGAACTAAAGTAGAGGCAAAATTTGACATGATTCATTACTTGATTCAATGAACAGGAATCTACGGACCAATAAGTCTGACAGAGTTCAGAGAAGAGTCAAAGAAATATGTGCGCTCAGTTTTTACATCAATGAAGACTTAAAGGTATTATGTCAAGTAGAAGATTCGAATGGCTCAAGAAAGATCGCAGCTTCGGGGGACATACGGGCACTGATCATAACGTAATTGATAACGTATTTCGAGTCCCTGGCAACAACCAGGAAGCCCGTGTAAGCTTGCACCTGAAAATGATGGAGAGTCTCATCGGCCCAACACGGGTGAAGGGTTTTGATTTCATTTGTTCTGGAAGCAAATTCTCTAGAGACAAATGTGTACACAAAACCATAACTGGGAAGGAAGGCTTTGAAAATCAATTTCCTAACTACATAGCAAAGTAAACCTGGATGAGTTCTAAACTATGAAATTATTCAATATTTTGACTGATCAAGCAATTTCTCTTCAGACCAAATAATACTTGAAACTGGTGTCCAATTCTGGCCTTCTCATTCGTAGGGAGAGAACATTAGTTGCAGAAAAGAAAAGGAAAGCACAAAAAGAAGAGGAGGTTTTTTTTTTTTGTTTTTTTCTTTTTCTGGGGGGGCGCAAAAATTCAGTCAGATTATTCCATAGAAACACGAGTCATGACGTTGAAACTGAAACAAATCATCGTACGAAACTTGGCAGGTCTTGGTAGAAAGTTTGAAGCAACTGGGTAGAACCCCGGCGTGGCGTAGAATTTGAATTGATTTGGACAGTAACGCGAATTAGTGCGGACGATTACAGAGGTCGAGTCAAACGAAATTCTATTAGCCAATAGCAGTGAGTGATTATTGGAATAAGATGACTCCATTGAATAATCGCCTAGTCAACCAATTAATTTAAGTAATGAATTACAATCACCATTTAAAGCAAGGAAAGTTCTACCATCCATCCCTTCTGAGTACCGTATCTATAATTATAATCCAATAAATTTTTGACACGTTATTGAATAATTTAAACTCATAAAGTCATCTAAAGACAAATATCTATTTTTACACGTCTAATGGAGAATTGACACGCACAGATATGGTAGCCAAAATATACCGTAGAACTCCGATTAAACCAATGCCTTGGCAAAAGTAGACATTTGAAACTTGCACTCACGCCTAGCTACTAGCTACGTACCCCATCATTGACAAAGTGCTGGTAAGTGTTTACGTTGATTAAATAGACTGAAATATACGTGGAAATTTCTCAACTCACCAGGAATTAAGAAATTACACATTTGCAACGGCTAATTTCTTAAAATAATGCTGAAAATGGAAATCGTTCCAAATATGGGGTTCATTCGGAAATATTTCTACGAATAGCGTCGCCGAAACACGGGAATGCGGTTTCTAAATAAAATTACTTGATTTTTCAATTTTTTTTCAGCTGCAATTTGAAAAGCATTTTTTTTTTAAATTTCCATAGAAACCGCATCCTAATGATGTGGTTTCAATGAAACAAAGAAACCGCATCATTAAGATGGTTTCTTTTTAAATGATTCCACCACCTACCGGGGAATGGAATAGTGGCGGAAGGGATCCGGTTTCAATATCAATTTTTTTGTTATCTTTGAAAGTAACAACATTTGTTTGGTTTTAGGGTTTTGGGTTTGGAGTTAGGGTTTAAGGTTTTTAGGGTTAGGGTTTAGGGTTTTGAGTTTAGAATAGTTTTGGCAAATTTAAAAATCTCTTTAGTATCTGAGTCACAATTAATCACTTTCAATTTTATGAAATAGAAAATTTGTAGAAATTAAGAATTATGTTAATTTAATATGAAAAGGAAGTGTAGAGAAATAACAAGGTGAAAACAAATTTAATTTCAAAAATTTATATGGAAACAAGTAATAATGTTTGGAAAATGTAAATGTATTGTGTTGGGTGTAATTTTTTTTAAAAATTATGTTGAAATACATTAACGCACTTCAAGGTTTTGTGTTTTAACTAATGTATTTAAACTAACTAACGAACACAATCTCATAATTAAACTAATAATGAGATTAAAAAAATATTCATGCTCAAATGAGTAACACATTAATATACTTATCATTTACTTACATGTTTTATGCTAACAATTCAATAATGGGTTAATACAAATATATTCAGTCTAATAATGGCATAGTCCAATATAATTTGTTTTCACCTTGTTATTTCTCTACGCTTCCTTTTCATATTAAATTAACATAATTCTTAATTTCTACAAATTTTCTATTTCATAAAATTGAAAGTGATTAATTGTGACTCAGATACTAAAGAGATTTTTAAATTTGCCAAAACTATTCTAAACTCAAAACCCTAAACCCTAAACCCTAACCCTAAAAACCTTAAACCCTAACTCCAAACCCAAAACCCTAAAACCAAACAAATGTTGTTACTTTCAGTATAACAAAAAAAAATTACAGATATTGAAACCGGATGCAAATTCCATACCATTCAGTTCCAGGTAGGTGGCAGGGAATGTCATTTAACAAAGAAAAGAAACCGCATCATTAGGATGCGGTTTCTATGAAATTAAAAAAAAATGCTTTTCAAATTGCAAAAAATTGAAAATCAAGTAATTTTATTTAGAAACCGCATTCCCGTGTTTCGGCGACGCTATTCGTAGAAATATTTCCGAATGAACCCCATATTTGGAACGATTTCCATTTTCAGCATTATTTTAAGAAATTAGCCCATTTGCAACACATTATAATTTGTTTGGTAGAAGAGGAAGGGTTTGCCGGCTTGACGCAGGTCCCTGGAAGCCACAACGCATGTTGCATGACGTAAGCACTGAGGTGGGGGAACTGAGGAAAGCGCCGCAGCCTCAGACGACATTCAACTCTTTTGGCCTTTAAAGGTATAAAACACAACTAAAGCGTTACTACGGAGTACGCTACTATTCTTAGGACTGGATCGTACCGACGCGTTAAAAGGGCTTGAACGTTGACTTTAGTTTGACGCAAACTTAAAAACACTTTGCAGCTGAAATAACAAACAGGTTTCTAAACAGGACCTGTACTTTGAGGGGACGCAACCGGGCCCTGCGTCTGACCCCAGGAGAACGACCGCGCTTAGAATTGTTTTCAGGCGTACTCGGCATCTACGGAAGTGGGTCAACTGCTCTTTCGAGTATGACAGAATTCTTAGTCAATTTTATTGCTCCACTGGTTTCCTTTTTTATGGGAATTAATTAATAGTTAACATCATTATTATTTTTTAAATAATAATTTAAGAGGAGAGTTAAATCCTTACAAGTGGGTGGTGATAAAGGGCAGCATTCAAGAACCAACAAGAAAATATCTATATAGAAAAGAAAAAAAAAATCTCGGTAGGAATGACAAAAGCGAGAAAAAAAAAAAGGGAAGAAAACCGAGTAATCTATCGTATACGTATTGCAGAGCATGTATTTTATCAAAAGTCTCGACAAGTTGAGCAAATCCTAATCCCTTCTTATAATTTTATATTTATTTTAATTCAGATATATTAGATAATTCTTATCCCTTTGATCTGCCAAATCACATCTCTAACTCTACAACAACTAGCCAATCAAACAAATCATTTACACCTATAATTCTATAACAACTAGCCAATCAAACAAATCATTTAACCAACTAACCACTGCTTAAATCACATGTGCAAAATTTTAGGAGTTTATTTGAATACAATTTCCACAGCTCTATAATAACTAACTAATAACAACAAAGTCATTCACAAAAATTGTAACAATAGTGAACATTAGATTTTTAGGATTGTTAAAACATAGTATGGGTGCAAGTTCTAGTGTCCAGGTAATCTTGGGCATTTTTAGGATTAATTCCATTTAAGGTCCAATCGGAAATCGGATAGGACAATTTGACATGATTCATTAATTCGAAGGACAGGAAACTACGGACCAGTAAGTGTGAAAGAAGTCGAGGAAGAATCAAAGTACTGACGCATTTAGTTATTGCATATCGGTTGCGTGAGGCATTATTTATGGTGCGAGTGAAACGTGCACCCCAAAAGGATTCAGCTCCACCCGAAAATGATGGAGAATGTTGGTCGAATATACATGGGTCATAGGTTTTCATTTATTCTGGAAACAATTCTTTAGAGACAATTGTGTACATAAAACCATAAATGAGGCCGACGATTTTGAAAATATGTTTCCAAACAAACTTTTGTAACTAGTCAAGTAAATTGGCTTTCTCAAGTAATAACATTAATGGAACAAAGATGAGTCGATGAAGACGCTATACCAATAATTGTTGAAACTAGTTTCCAATCATTCCTAGGGAAATAATAGAAGTTGAGGAAAATAAAAGGAAAACAAAAAAAAAGAGGGGTCGAAAAGTCGGATTAGAAAAAAAAAATTGTTTTTGGTAGGTAAAAGTTGGATAGATTTTTGTACAGCAACACAAAATTGAAACAGAAAGCAAGACAAAATTGGAGCAATCTTCGAATGAAAACTTGGAAGGTCAGAGTAGAAAGCATCCGGGTGGAAGCACACCGTAAAATTTTGACTTAATTTGGGCATTGACTCCCAATGCAATATGAACAATTTTAGAGGTTGAGTCAAACGGAATTCTATTACCCAAATAGCAATAAAGTGAACATTTGAAGATCACGAGGAAAAGGCGATTCTAGTACAGTTTAGTCATTCAGATAATTACCTAACCTTAATTGTCTGGATCAGTACAAAAATCATTTATAAACATGGGAAAATAACGAAGAGATAAACAAACTTCCAAAGAGACTCAAGAGTCAGGATCGAGTCGCTACGTCTCAGGAAGTGAGATGAAATGATAAAGGAGGGACGCAGCTGCGGTCAGCAGTCAAACCTCTCAAAGTCTCCGGTGATAACGTATATGATAGCGTAGATGCTGATGTACCGGAGTTGACATTCTTTGGAAAATCCAAGCAACGCAGTAACCCAGGAAGCCTCATGCAATTGCAAGCAACCACTTGATAATTATCATGGTGAAGCAAAATCCATTTGCCGGACAATCCCCAACTGTTTTACCATGCCTGTGGTCAATTTGGGCAACGGTTCCCATTATAAATGTGGCTTTGGAGAGTTGTGATGGAGTTCAGATGTTAAATTTTTTGGAAAAGGTGAAATTAAATTTAAAAAACATATAAATGTTATAAGGGAAGAATATCAAGGATGTAATTTAAGTGTACTTTTTTTTTTCTTTTTCCTTTTTTTTTTCTTTTTTTTACGCAAGAGGTGTCCAGGTCAATCCTTACGAAACCCAACTAATCCTCCTGTGGCCCCTTTCTCGCGAACACGGCATTCTTGGGACTCGAACCTTTGCAAGCACGGACAACGACCCCTGAAGAAGTAGTCGTGACCGAACGAGCTGCTCAAGCGGGGCGTAATTTAAGTGTACTAACGAGTACCAAATGAACAATGATATTTACTGAATTGAGTTCGTTACTGTCATTGCACTGCTTTATTTTTAATAATAATGAGCAGATGTATTAAATAAAAAAAAAAAAGTCTAAGCAAAGCATTTTAACTCTCTAGAAATGAACATTTGCTGAACTAACTCGAATGGACTGTTGAATTATTAGTAATAAATCATGAAAGAAGTGATTTAATAACATGAGATTCAAGATTGTATTCCGCCCAAATATAACTGCATTAGACCAGCTACAGACCATAAGCTAGGACTCAATTTGTAATTGTGTCCCTGATTTACCTAAAAATTGCGAATCATGATCACGAAGTCAAAAAAATCTTTACTTGATCTACAGGAATTGCTTAGAGACTAGCACTATCCAAAGTTCCAACTAGACCGTTTGGTCACTTGTACGAGCTTATCCTACCTCAATGAGATTCACAAAATTAACGTAGCAACTGACTGCTTACACCAAACCACATAACATATGGGTCTAGTTTAATGAGATGATGATGTTATTGTTTTTAAAAACATATATATGCTTACACTCAAAAAAGTTTGTCTGGAAAAAAAAAAAGTGTAACTGATCCCCAAACCTCAATTAGAAGTTTGAAAAATCAAGCTTAAAATAACTCCGGGTTATATCCCTATGAAATTGCCCCTTGAACTTGGTAGCACTACACTTGTGTGAAGATTGATTATACTAAATGACATACAATTTAAACGATAGAAAGAAACTAAATGATAACTCACCTCCTTAATTGATTTTGAGAATTCCTCGATTGATTGATTGATCACTTAGTAATATTATTGTGATTTAGAATTGCTCTTTGTAGGTGGACTCGTATATACATTTGTAAACAGATTGCTTATTAAAACTACATAATATATGAGTGCTGCAGAGATCCTAAAAATCAGATAAGAATGAGAGCATACCTAACTTGACCAATTAATTAAGGAACTCTAACTTGACCCATTACTTAAGGAACGAGTTCGATCACAATTTAAATTAATGCATAGTTACTCCACGCCTAACCCACCATTAAGGAAAAGTACTAGCAAGTATTATTATTGACAAACTAGTCTGAACACTGGAGATTTGAGGAAATGCGACACATTTTAGTAACCGTGCTGACGCATGCAGCTCCATGAAAGAGAAGCCGTAATGCATGACGTAAGAGCTGAGGTGGCCGGATGAAAGGCACTGGCGCAGCCGCAGACGTTCAACTCTTTGGCCTTTTGATGCCATCACAGGCAACCGCTACTGCACGGAAGATTTGTATTTGCATCAACGCGTTAAAGACACACTGAGAGTCGTAATTGTGGAATTCATCAGTTTGACAGAAGGTTCTTAAATCCGACCTGTAATTCTGTGGGGAAGCAGCTGGTGCACGTGTCATCTGTGCTACCTCAGGAAAGCGACCTCTCAGTAACTGTGTCCTGGTGTGATCGTCGTCCAGCGGAATTGGATCAAGTGCTATTTTGAGTTTGGCGCATCCTTAATTGGTAAAATTATTTAGAACGTCTGTCTTTTACATTTCGTTAAATTTTTTTTTTTTTATCTTTCCCTTTTAATGCGTTAACGTTATGTTTCTTACAAGTTCAAGTAAGTGAAATTTGGTCTCAACTTAAGTTTCCGACCATTTTTGAAACTTGAAATCACCATGCGACTTACATGCAGTCTTCTTCTTCTTCTTCTTCTTTTTTTATGTATAAAAAACTTCAAATTCAACCTTTTTAATGGCAATAATGAATATGGATTAGTTCGATCCTACTTTTTTTGAGAAAAAAAAATGAATATGGTTTGGATAAAATTATACTTTTTTAAAGAACAAAATGACTATGAATCAGGTTATTTGTTTAACTACAAGTGAAATCTAGCTTATGAAACTGCCATTCTCATTTTTTTCTCCTTGCTCCATTTAGTTTCTTATTTTATGGGAATTAATAGTCAATTTTAATCTTTATCTTTCTAGGGACTGAATGAGGAACTCATGGCCCATAAATAAAAAGGGAAAAAATAGGCACTTGTCTCCATAGTTTGGCTACTTGATCAATTAATTCCTCTTGTGTAAGCTTCTAAGTGAATCAACTGCAAATTGGGTTTTGGGATTGAGTTTTAGTGGCACCTTCACTTTTTTTTTTTTTTTTTTTTTTTTTGTGTTGGGAGGGAGTGTATGTCACTAATATCTTCTGAAAAAAACAAAAAAATAGGGATAAGGTGGGATTCAAAAGGAACGTAGAATTTGAACCAAAATCTATAATTTTAAAAATTTAACATTAATCACTGTATCAAAACCTCTTAGACATGTCTCAACAATCCCTTATTTACAATATTTAAGAGCTCAAATTTCTAGCATATTTTTGTTGCAAAACAAAGCACAATCTAGATAAGTCGCAAGTGGACTTGAGAGAGAGAGAGAGAGATCAGTCGTAACAGGACCAAATCTGACCCGTTTGAGAAAAACTATGGAGTCTGGTTATAGTAATTTACCTGATTAGATTTTATATAAAATCACCAGCCAATGCTGGACTAGAGCACTACTATGGTTTGAACTTTGAAGAGACGACACTGTGCTAAGATAAACAGAGAATTTACAGGTCCGTCAAAACATCGACATAAAATTGGGTTTTTTTTTACGAGTAATTTCTAGATAGTTTGCCTTGGATATTTACAAAAATTAAGAAAATGAAATACATAACAGCGAAAGAATTAGCGGCCCACAGTTACTGATAACTACTTGTGTGCGTAATGGTTTCCCTTGATCTTTTATCACCTTACATAACCCGTGTGCTGCCAAAAATTTAATTAAAAAAAAAAACCTTTTTTTTTGGTGAGACAAAAAAAGGGAAAAAAACTCAAAAAGGCCAAAGTGAAATGTGACAGAGACGATGGACCCCGGAGAAAGCTGGCAGCCTAGCATGATGTAAACTGCCAAGGTCGCAATGTCGAAAGAATTCTGATGATTTCATTTTGACCCTTCAAAATGACCTAAAACTTTAATCCTGCCTCCAAAATTAGTGGCCTTTCAAACTTGCGCTGTAGTAGAAATTTAGTTTTATTTAGCCCTTGCTTTAATTTTTTTATTATATTTGCCACCTAGTGAAAACATATGCCTCGTATAACTTCAAATTCTGCACTTTTTTTTTAGTGCATCCTAGGCATCTCTCATATATCTTTACTCTCTACACACTTCGAGAGTATATTAACAATGTGAGGATAGAATGTCAAGAACATATGTTATCTTAATGCAATCCTTGGTGTTATTATAGATGTACATATATAGGACAAAAAGAAAGAGATAAAGTCATATAAAATCAAAAATTTTGAATTGCAATTGTAAAAATAACTATACAATTCATTCCTTATGTTATCATTGGGTCAGCTCACTGGTCAAGGAATGGATAGAGTTTTTTCCACTTTTAAGTTTTAAATTCAAATCCTGTGACTGATAGTTAGGGGTGAAAAGAATGTGAAGAATGGTAGAAATATAAAAAAAAAAAAAAAAAAAGCTCCACTCCTTATGTTGTTATTTAACAGTTTTAAATGTTGAAAATAAATCAAATTAATGTGAAACTAGAGGTGTCAGCGAACAAGCTGCTCATGAACAACTCGATCAAAGACTCAACTTCAACCTCATCAACTTAATCTACGTGCACTCCGAGTACCAATGGACAAACGGATATGAAGTTACTCCTCCAGAATTGAGAGACACGAAAGTTGCTCTACTTTTAAAGGCTCAAGTACAATAGACGCAATTTTGGATGGCCAAAAGCACATAACGGAGACAATTAAAATACACCTCCCCATCTGCCGGTTTCCGCGACGTCACTCGAATTATCCCACGAGTAAATACATGAACACCACGTGCAACCAACCCTATAATTGTTTAGCCTTTACTCAAATACTACCGCGTAACCCCAAATGTCCTATTATAATTTTCCTTCCACGTGTCACTCTCATCCGAGCTTTTCCTCTCAACCGGTCCAATCAACACGCCCTGTTGACCCAACCCATTCCCCCCATCCCCTCACTGTCACTCTCCCACTTCACTCCATCCCGCAGCCCCCAAGTCTATATAAAACCCACCCCCAAGCCGCCAGTCCTCTGTCCAAAGTCACCAACAAGAAAAAACAGGGGACAACAGTCTCAACTCTCATCCGATCATCCGAAAGAAACAAAGAAAAGAAAAAAAAAAAACATCGACAACAGCAAATAATTAAGATTCTAAGTATCTGGTTAACTCCGGCCGCAGATGGTGAAACCTGAATCCCAGAAGCAATCTTCATCTTCATCTTCAACCTCAACAGCAGCAACTTTAGAGATTTAAGGTTGTTGGTGATCACTCAGTAGTGGCATTAAGTACAAGGGTGTCCGAAAGCGCAAGTGGGGCAAATATGTTTCCGAAATTAGACTTCCCAACAGTCGGGAGAGAATCTGGCTGGGTTCCTACGATACGGCGGAGAAGGCGGCCCGGGCCTTCGACGCCGCCCTTTTTTGCTTGCGTGGCAAGTCGGCCAAGTTTAATTTCCCTGATAACCCGCCGGAGATTGCCAACGGAAGGTCAATGACTCCGGCGGAGATTCAGGTGGCGGCCGCCCAATTTGCCAACTCGGTGGGCCATTTGATGAGGGAACCGGCCCGGATTGACAATTTGGTTTCGGATAATTCTTCCTCTTCTGTCTCCTCTTCACTGGAGCTCCAGGCCGAATCGCCCTGTCCTTCAGTGTCGGATGGGGCGGGCCATCTAGAGAGTGAATTGCCAGAAATACCCTTGGACACCGCGTTCTTGGACATGTGTGGAATATTTCCCGGATTCGATGATTTCTTTGTGCCACCTATGCCTACCGCTGATCTCGATGGGGGAGAGAATTTTGATGGATATTTTTCACAAGACTCAACTCTCTGGAACTTTTAAGCAGTTCCCAAAACTAGTCGTCACAATTCTGCAATATTTTTTTTTTTCTATTGCAAGAATTGCTGACTTCATCTACTCTTTTCTCCCGATTATTTGTGAATTTTGGGATGTTGATGGACCAATTTTAGTATGGCCATCGACTCTTTTATTCCTCCCCTTGGCTTATTCTTTCATTCTTTCGGAGGTTTCATCACTTAATAGGCGAATTAGAACCTATGAGTCAAGTTGTGAATGAAGTTGTAGAATTATTCTTTTCATTTTTTACATATAAAATGTGTTATTCTTTTTTTAAAACTGTTCTCAGGTGTTATGTTGATTTAGCTATTTTACTTAATGTTTCTTCACTCCATCAAGGTATCTATATTCTCTAATAATTTCCTCAAAAATTCACCGGTAGAGGTGACTGCGGTTCAAGGGCAATTGCGGTAACATGAATGAAACGTATCTCCAAAACCGATCGTAAAAAACACATGTGAGAAAAGGGCCTCCATGATGAGATGAGGATGCTACCATCATCATTCTTCTTACTACTATTTGATAGTGCATTGAAAACGAGGGCTCAACCATCTTCTTTATTGTGACTTTGTGAGAAGGAGCATGTGTGTTATTGAGAACTATTCCTAATACTCCGCGTGCATTACCTGAGAGAAGAAGGCCTGATGGATAATGCTGCCCACACGTCAGTGGTCTCTGGGTGGTAATAAACTAATGGTGTCCACAACACATCGAATCAAAACCAAGCCAGTCAAAAGCTAAAATGAATTATAGAGTTTTGAGTAAAAACTACTGTGTTCTCTCAAGTCATACAAGATAGTAATACTTTGCACAATCAGTTACGTGATCAATAACAACACAAGTGGTGCAGTCTTCTAAATCGAGTCACTCGTATACTAAGTCCATTTGTCATAATAAAAGGTCGGAGCACTCATTGAGTGCAACTATTACACTGCGGGTGCAAATAAATTGAATCGATTTTGAACAGTGCAATGCTTGAGATCGAGGTTGATTTGATATAATACTGTTCGAAATTGAGTTCGACTTGATCAACTTTGATATTTTACAGATTTAGTTCGATTGGTTAAGGTTTCTAAGATACTCGAGTTCGACTCATTTAGTTTCGATTTTAATTGAATTTGAACTCGATACACACACATATAATACATAATACATATGGTTCGATAAGGTTTGACGAGCTATCGATCTTAACAAAAAAAGATTGATACTCGACTCGTTTAGCTATACTATCTGTTCGAGATCGAGTCGAACTCAGTCAATCTAAACTCTAGTTGATCGTTTGACCGATCAACTTGCCACCTGCTTAGTTTGTTTGCATTCTATGTTACACCTTGTTTTCTTAATGTATGAACTTTAAAAGTTGATCACATCTTGGGTTTCTCAACTTCTCAAATGCTTTATCCAAAAAACCAACCAACTCCTTTGACAGATGAGCCTAGCTAGCAGTGGATGCGGGTCCTCTTTGTACATCTCGACGTGTGATTCCTACGTTACGTATTTTGCTTTGATGACAAGTGCTCTCTCCCAACTATTACAAGAATACTTCTGATTAAATTCAATTAGAGTTTGATTAAAAGCACTCCATATCAATCACATCACAGGTTCTCCACATGCTCTCTCTCTCTCTCTTCCTTTTTTCTTAGTCTTGATACCATTCTCTTTGTCTGCTACCGATGAATTTCGAGATACCATACCTTTGCAATTCACCCCAATCGACGCTTCAAGGCAATAGATAAGATTTAAGTGAGTAACTTCCTAGAAATAGTAGTGTTGTACCTAAAGGAAAAAATGGTTACTTGCTACAGATTACAAGTTCGAAAACCAATTTTAATAAAAGCAAGACTAGTACTTAAGAATAGAATCAATAATCATCACTCTTTTCACAAAAATAAGGATATTGCTACAAAAATTAAATGGTGATTGAGTGCCAATAACAAAAGAATGAGTCACTATTGCCCATCGCATGTTATTACCGCATTGTTTTGACAAATGAGTCGAGTAAATCTCAGAATATGTTGGGGAGAAACATTTAGAGAGAATCCACTAAAGAACCTAATATATAAGTTAAGAATTCAATTCTGATCAAAAAAATTTAAAATTAAAGATTTTGAATCCTTACTTACATATAGGAACTGCTCTTTTTCTATTTGTCAAACCAATGTGGAACATTTTTTCTTAATCATGAATCTAACAATCCTTTCCTTCATAAGTAACTCCTCACTTTGAACCCAAATTTACAAATTTCTTCAAACCCATTTTAATACTCAACACAAGATGACCTTAACTCCAACGGTCACCTCTTCTCACAACCGTGGACCCACTTTTCTTCAACATTCAAATCGGATTCCGAACCCCTGCCAACCCTTGATTCCTTGATCTAACACCAATTAGGCCCCTTGCGAAATTTATGGTGCGTTTGGTCTAACACCAGCCAAATTTCTCGGCATTTTGTCCACCACCAAGAACAGAATTTCACTAGCCCAACTTCGAGAAGAATCCATTTGTCTATGAGTAGTAGCCTAGACTCACAACCAAAAGTTTTGATACCACTTGTTAGGGAGAAACACTTAGGGTTCATTTGGTACATGGGATGACATAGGATTAGTAATCCAATCCGGCGTCATCCCATGTTTGGTTGAATTTTATGTATGGGATGAGACATCCCACTTAACCGAATTAATCCCCTATAGAGGGGATAAAATAATCTCATGGGGGGAGGTGGTATGAGTTATCCCGGGATAAGGTAAGAGGTGGGATGATGATAATTGACACTTATTTACCATATTAATAAAATAATACTTTATTCAAACAATTATATAAATTTACAATTCTCTATAATATTATCTAAATTTTGGACTAATTTGTCCCTATTAATCATTTAATAAAATTTTTAACAAATTTACCCTTACTAATAAAAAACTAAGTTTTGGACTAATTTGCCCATATTAATGATATATCATAATTTTGCCTATGCTATTAATAAAATTAGACTTTTTACTCATTTGTCTATATTAATGAAATAACTAAAATTTTGGACCAATTTGCCAATGCCAATAAAAAATTATGTTTTGAACCAATTTACACATTTTATTGAAATAAATAATTTTGGACTAATTTGTTCCTGTTATTAATAAATTATATTTTTTGGCTAATTTGGCCCTACTAAAATTCTAAATTAATTTACCCCTACTAAAAATAAGAGTAAATTTTTGTATTATTTTGGTCCTATTAATTAATTATATAATCATATTTTCTTTGTTAAATTTAATTCATAAAAAGGTAGACATATAAATTGAAATTTGTGAACCCATTTCATAAGATTGAGCTCCTCTTATAATCACATACACACGCATATGTGTGTGTGTGTATTTGCAAGCCGAGTTTGTGTTTATCAAAACTCGAATACCCCTAGTTGTAGGTCTAGAAAAAAGTGTATTTTGGTCTATAAATAAATAATCCCATATCATACTATTTCAAACCAAACACAGGATAAAATTATTTTCTAAAACATCCTATCCAACAAAAAGCCAACCAAACACTGGATGATAAGATTACTCATCCGAGGATAACTCAACCTAGGATGAGTAATCCGAGGATAAGTAATCCCTCTCATCCAATTCATGAACCAAACGCACCCTTCCAAGTCTAAGTTTGATCCAAAAATTCAAACTATTAGATCGTGAGTCTTTACTTATATATGAACCGCTCTTTCTTCATCTCTTAAACTAATATGGGACATTTTTTCTTATTTATGAACCTAACAGAATACTCATGACTTATAGATGCCTTTGTGAGTAGAAAACAAATAAAGTAAAGTTAGATGTAATTAATTATCTGACTCCATATATACGCCACTAAGAATCAAAATTATGGATCGAGAAGTTTTTAAAAGTCTATGTACCGTGAGATTTTTTTGGTTGGATTCTCAAACTGTTTCCTTCCTCCTCCTCCTTGTAATGATTGGAGTCCAAATTCTAACGTCACTCCGATTTAGAGCTTGTTGCCTTCAATTTGTCAATCTTAGATTAATTTCGCTCACCAAACTGCGCAAAAACTTCACTGAGTCCTTTAAATCAATTTTGATAAATCTTCCGCAATTCCAACCAAATTAGATGATTAATATGGGGAAATGTTCGATGAGGAATTGAGGATCAGGAATCTGGATCTTTATAAGAGTTTCAAGTTTCCGCTGTGGGGTCCTAGATATTTTTGTTGGACTAGCGGGCCATGTCACACTGGCACTTGAAGCCTCTCACCCATGAGGTCTTTTGAGTAAAGCTATCCACTATGTGGACGTAGATGTTTGGGGTATTGGACCAGCAGTGCACTTTCGCTGTGGCACAAGAAGCCCGTCACCATCGGGCATTGTGGGTAGAGCTGTTATTCGAGTCGAGCACTCAATTGAAGCTTCGTTAAAGTACATTTCGTTAATGAGTTTCGGTACCTACCGTTTATTTGAGAGAAAGTTCAGCCCGAGTATCATTGTGGCCCATTTCGACTCGATAAGTCTTCGATAGGCTCGGCTTCGAATTTGTTATTTTAGTTTTAATTGTAAAGAGAATCTGAAAATGATTTTTTCAACTGTTAATATAAAGTCAAACTAGTATTAGTGAATCCCTTTTCATCTAGTAGGGGTATAATTGATTCCATTTATTTTTGAAACACATCACTACACGGTTCATTCCATTGATAATTGCATATATTGTTCGTATCAATGATCAATTGCATATATTGTTCATTCAAAGCTGTGAATTTCATTTAACTCAGTTTCAAGTCATTAATAATTGAACATTCTTAGGTTTCGTTTGTTGTTAAGTAAACAATTTTAGAGTTACAAGTTGTTGAACATTAAAGTGACTGAGAATTATTTAGAACCTTATGGACTAATGAAGAATATATGAATCATTGGCTAACTTAATACATGGAATATAGTGCCATGGCAACTAAATTTAATTGGAGAATTGTTATAGAGTTCATTTAACTGAAGAATCGTTATAGAATTTAAATTGAGCCGAGTTTAATTTAGAGTTCATTTTGTTAATCGAATCGAGTTCGAGCTCGAGCTTAGGGAGCTTAGTCGGCCGGAGTCGAATGGAATAGAGCCAGTCGAGCCTTTCGAGCCTTAACGACCGAGCCTTACGAGCCTTAACGAGCGAGTCGAGCTCAATTTTAGCTTCGATGCGTTATCGGCGAGTTGAGGTCGATAACATTATCGAGCAAGCTCGAACTTCAGGAGCTCGGGCTCGGCTCGACTCGATAACAGCTCTAATTGTGGGATAGAATCTGACATGTTCCTGTTCATGCCATGTCGAATCTTTTGGCAATATGAAATGTGCAGTGCCTTTGGATCAATGTCTGAGGTTGTAACATCTTAGCGCCTAAAAATGAACCCCTTTAACTTTCATGCTTGGACCATATCACTTTGCAAATTGTCTGGTAAAATGGTGGAGCACTTATTTGTTGGACGCTCCCTGGATTGCGATAAAAGGGCAGGAAAGAAAATTTTCGAGAATACGTTCGAAAAGCCTAAAATTGAAAGATATTTCTAACTTCTTTATTTCATTCCAGTGTTTGATTTGGTATGGACATTTTTTATTGGAAAACTTATTCCAACTTTTTCTTGAAATCCCATCCCACACAAAAATTTAAAGAAAACTCATTCCCACTCTATTCAGGAAATCTCGTAATTTTAGGAGTCAAAATTAACCTTCTACATTATATATCTCTATTTCCTGTATTTATCTTTCATATATATTATACAACTCTTTTTTCCCATCATTTATCTATTTTTTTCTCTTTATACACATCATCTTTCTATTCATCTTATTTACAAATATTTAGAAAAATTAACAATCTCTTCTTGATTCAAATATGTTTGTGTCTAAAACTATTATTTGATCACTTCATATGAAGTTAAAAATTTTAAAAAAAAAGGGGAGAAAACCCACTAGACCATTTGCTAAGGCACAATTACATTTTCTTGTTTTCAAATAGTTCTAAAAACCTTTCACAAGCAAATCAAAGGCATAGGATTTAATATGCATGAAATATACATGGGATTCAACATGCATGCAATTTAAAATTTTAATTTGATTACAATTAGTATTCACCTATTGGGATTGTATGCTATTAAAAAATTATTTTTTTAATTAAAAAGTTATTATGATTTTATGCTATTAAAAAGTTATTTTTTAATTAATAAGCCATTTACCTTTAAATCAAGATGTCTATAGAATGTTGTATGTTTTATATAGGGGCAATTAAATCAATATATTAATTTTTTTCATTCCATTCTGACTTTTCAATATGAGTATACTAGACATTGGAAAAGAAATTCACATTCCATTCTGACTTAGTTATCAAACACTAGAATGATAAATAGTTATAAATAGTTTCCTATCCATTTTGGTAGGAAACAAAATTTTGATGGAAAAACCTTTCCATTCTAAGTCTTTCTAATATACCATACAACGGGTAAAAGTACGTTTTTAGTGCTTTTATTAACAAGAAAAGAATCATAATGGGAGAGTTTTAAAACCCCACAAACACTATGTTTTTTTCCTTCTTTTTCTCCCATAAGTGAGATCAAATGGAATGAAAATTTAAATAGCCTAATAGGCAATTATGAAATATTATCACGGTGCCTTAATTGAAATTTAAAAAGGTCTAAAGAAAGGGCACATAATAGAATTTGGATAGTAAATTTATCCCAAATATTATTTTTGCACGAATGACAAACACAATTTTCAGTCAACTTTTTATCTTTCCAACCATCATTTTATTTCATGTATATCTAGAACTGTAAACGAATCGAGTCACTCGCGAGCTGAGTTGAGTTCGGGCTCGACTTGAATTCGAGTTGAGTTCGAATAACTTTCTCTCAAACTCGATAGCTCGTGAGCCAACTCAAATAGACTCGAATATATATATTATTTTTTATTTTAATAGTAAAATTACACATATATCCCTAATATTTTTATTATTTATTAAGAAAAATAATTATTTTATTTATTTTTTAAAAAATAAAATAAATTTTTTTTTTTGAGTTTGAGTAGGTTCAAACTCAAACTCAATTAGACTCAAATTCAAACTCAAACTTGAGGTTGGTGAAAAATGAGTCGAGCTTTACTCGATAAGGTCAAAGTTCGACTGAACTCGATTTGTTTGTAACCCTGTGCATATCATACCATAAAAAGTGCGATTATTTCAAATGATATTTTAAATAATATCCTACCCAGACAAATCATTTCGGGTGAATATCTAGGTGTCTAATTTGAATTCGACCTTTACGTAATCAGGGCAAAAATTTAAAGGAAAAAAGAAAAGTTACTTCGAAAACATAGTTGTAAATCATTTTCTTATTTTATATTATCATATAGATCATATCACAAAAGGCACTATATTGTTGCTTGTAAGTAAGAGGTCTTGAATTCGAGTCATTAAGGAAGGAAGGTGGATTATTGATCCTCTTGAAATTTAAAAAAAAAGGGTACTATATGAATTTAATATTTTGTTTAATCAAAAGAGAAGTGTGTAATTTGACCAAGAAAACCACAAATACAAAGCGCAAAATTCCGCTTCAAATATGTATCTAAGGAAAACAACTAACATATATCTAATTGCATGCTATGCATGATTAGCGGTTGGCCCAAATAATTTGTGGATTAAGCAATGAAAGTAGACGGATGAAATAAGCAATGGAGTAAGATAAGATAAGATAGAATCAGATTAGATTAGTGCATTAGACCGAGCTCGAAGTAAGTACTGCAAGATACACACATGTAGATGTAGATAGGTACGCATTAGATGTGCATTATTATCTCATTACTTAGTAGGCTGACAATTAAAAATTAAAAAAAAAAAAAAAAAGAGGAAGAAAAAATCTCAGAAAGTAGCATCCAACACGTTCACGTCACAGCCGAAACAGAGAAAAAAGAAAACGAAAACAAAAATATATTTTGGGAGGTGGACCTCCAAGATGGAGCTTGTTTACCTTCCACGTGTCCACTTCATCCTATCCGAGCCCAAAAATTGACACGTTTTATTCCCCAAATAGAACCGTACTTATGACCCAAAGGGCACCCCGACCCCAACCCCCAACTGTCCCGCCCGCATCTAATCCGAAAAAATGCCTTTTTATGTTTCGGTTTGTTTCCTCCCCACCAAAGAGCACTTTCTAAAATCGGTCAAATTCGCACACGCGGCAGCCCATCAAAGAGCCCACGTATTCATCACTACCATCTATAAATAGTAAGCCCTCCCCGGGAGCAAATTCTCGAATTGGTTTCAACCGAAAAATCAAAATGGTTAGACCTCAACCGAGAAGAGAAAATGGTACCAGTCCCACTAGTAATGGTGTTAATAGTAATTCTAGGCGGCGTTACAAGGGAGTTAGGATGAGAAAATGGGGGAAGTGGGTGGCAGAAGTCCGGCAGCCAAACAGTCGTGACAGAATATGGCTGGGCTCGTACGAGACTGCAGAGGAGGCTGCTAGGGCCTATGATGCTGCTGCATTTTGTTTGCGGGGTGCGGCCGCCATGCTCAATTTTCCCGATGACCCACCGCGAATTCCAGCTGCCGGTGAGCTATCTGCCACGCAGATTCAAGTTGCAGCGTCCAGGCATGCCCGGAATCGGAGGGCTGAGGAGGAGGATGCATTGGCTGCTGGGAATGCGGAGGTGGGATTCTTGCAGGGATGCTCTGATTTTGGTGGATTCTTGGGCAAGGATTTCTGTGAAAGAGGCGGTGAGGGGGATGGCAGCGGTGGCGGTGCAGGAGGGATGTCTAGCACAACGTTTTTTGAGACACCGGCTCTGTGGAGCTTTTGATTTGTAAAACTGGGGCGCTTGAAATTCTTCTTAACTGACACGACAAAATAGAAAAGTGTACCAGACCTCTTTCTTTTCGTTTTTTTCCTTTGTTTTTGTTTTGTGGTTGAGTTTTACGTTTAGATCCCAAATTTTTATTTGGATGATGGGCTTTTGTCTCATCCAACGATGTCAACTTATGTAGAGATTGAAATGCTGTGCTGCAAATTGGGTGGGTTCTGGGCCTGGTCTGCTAACCACCTTGTGTGTTAAATCCTTCCAATTTCAACAAAAATAAGATAGAATTTTATTATCACTGTGATCAGAACTTTACACGCAAGCAAATACCAAATATGACTCAACAGGAAATACCCACTTACTCGGAACAGAAAAGCATAATATGATCCATTAGTTAGTTGCCAGGGAGGCTTAAGAATAAGGAATTCTGGGTACTGTCACTATAGTAAATCAACAATGAGGCCCTAATTTGGCTTAATCTGTTAATAATGATGATGATGGTAAGGCTTAATTAGCCAGATACTACGAGGCAGAATTGTGAAAGCTATGGTCAACCAGTTAGGCCTCCTACTTACTAGGAAGCCAGGGTTAGAAGCATATTTCATGATTACACACAATGACTTGGCTGGTCTACGAACTATACCCCATAAATTTTGGTTCAACTAAGCTCCATGTATGTATATGTATACCGTCCTTTGGTTCAACTAAGCCAAAATTTTCTCGGTGGTATTTTGCTTACTAAAGCCACTCGCCATTTAAGTATTGCCTCATTCAAGAAAGGAAATTAGAAATAGAACTCAAAACAGATTCAATAGAGAGATAAGTGTAGAGATTCTAATATATTATTGAGAGCGAATAAATACTCATCCAAGGCTCATGTTTTTGCCTCGAGAAACATTTGACTAATTGACTAGAAAAAGAAGACAATCTAAGAAACATTTGACTAAGGAGAAGAGCACAAACAATACGCTTGCCAATGACATATGCGTGCGCGGGGCGACATTTCATCCTTGACTTGCCTAATTTATAGAAACATAGAAGAATATCACTTTCCACCAAAACTGGACCCAAGAAAAAAAAGGAAAAATTCAGCAAACAGCCTCCACCACAAGTCTCTTTGTAACGCCTGCATCGCAGTTGGTTGGCCCCAACAAGGTTTCAGAGGCAGACAATGAGCAAGATTCTTTCCCAACACAGGCTTTGCGAACGGCAGAGAGTGGATCGTCGTTGGCATCACAAGTACCCTTCTGGAATGAGCCACAGGTTCCTTGTGGGTTACCAAAACTGACGAATTTGATGTCAGAAATGGGTCGACCTTGGCATGATATCTCCAGGACATTATTCTCGTACGCATTGCCGCATGTTGTCCCGACAGTAACCGTCCGGAAATTCACGAGCGAAGGGTTGCCTCCGAATTCCTCGAACAAAACCAATTCGTTATCACCATCATTCAAGAACGATCGAGGAACATGGTACCTAAACAAAACACATCATCAAAACATGCACTTATCAGCACTGCTAGATAGATGAAGTCAGAAGATTTTATTGTACATGAAGCACTGAAATACACTATTGAAAAGATGAAGGAGATTCTCTAACCATATTTGGGTAGGTTCACCGCAGCCTGTGACACATTTGCTGTTGGTGTAATGTCCACGATAGTCACAGGGGTCGGTTGAGCATTGGTCATCCGCCAAGTAACTAGGCCAATACCGGCCTAAATTGTTGCCGTTCACCCAGGCCCAACCTTTGCCTAATCCTTGAAGATTTACTGCAACTGGATCTTCTCCCAATGGAGCTTTAAAAGTTGTCTGGGTGAAAATCAAGAGTGGAAAAAGAGCTTAAGGGTGGTGAATTGTGAACATATAATTATGGGGAAAGAAACACTCAGACAATTGAAGAATGAAGTTAGCTCATCCTAGCTATAGATAGAAAAATATTAGTACCTTGTACCAAGTCATCCTTCTATTGACGGGTAGATCTTGAGATTGCCAGAGTGATGCATCAGAAGACTTGAAAAACTTCTTGCTGAGGCCGTCTAGACCAACCTTATAAGACCATTTGTGGTTTGACAAATCCTTTATGATTGTCTCATCACCATTTCTTCCAACTATCTCGACTGGCCCGGAAATTCCAGCTGGAACCACGTCAAATTTTGCACCGTAGTTCTAAATGCGATAAAGATGAAGTTAATGAAATGGTGAACCACACTTCAAAACCTTAGCCTATATATACAGTTCAAAAAATGATAACCCAAAAAAAAAAAAAAAAAATGGAACTGCAAACGTACATCAAGTCCAACTGTTGCACTAAGCAATGCTATCTGGTTAGGTCCAGGATTCAATTGAATGCCCTTCTCGAATACATAGTTCAATACACCATAACCAGACCATTCAGAACCTGCAAAATTTAATCAATCAAATATTGAAAATCAGCGACAACTTATTGACATAAGGGATTATGAAAACAAAGTAAAACAAAAGAAAAAATAAATTGACGTACCAACATATTGACCATTGACATAGGCATGCAAGATTTGGCCTGAGGTATTCACTCGAAGGCTCAAATTGTTGCTCCAAATAGGATCGTTCTTGTCAAGATTCACACTGTTCAGGAAAGTAAAAAGTCAATCACATGTGTTAGAGGAAGCCAATTAGGATACACTCTTCTATAAGTTAAACATCATAGGCATATTACCTGGTCATGTACCAAAGATAGTCCGAAACATCATTAATAACTTTCTGGTCGAGTATTCTATTTGCAGATACTTGACCTTTGCCTTGAACAACAGTGTCATCAATTGCCTCAGGCCTCCATGTCCAGCTTAAAGAAACTGGTTCATTCTCTGCCTCATTTGATCTCTTCACCTTCACCCAAGTTTGGGTGTTCACCTAAACAACACGAGTAACAAAAAGGGAAAAAAAAATGAAAAATAACATAAGAAATAGTAACACACAAGTTTTTACTTTTCAAGAAATAACTTCATATTTAATTTTTACCTTTGCTGTGTTGTACACTTCTTTTTTGCAGTCGGGGAGTATACTAACAGACCAAGCCGGAACATTGTATTGGGATCCTTGGTAACTAATGGTGGCATCGGTTGTTGTATTTGAGTTCTCAAAGAAGCAAGCTGATGTGCCATTGAGAGTGAAAACGGTAGACTGAAACACATCAAATCAAAACAACAAAAGGGTTAATGTTTTTTTTTTTTTTTTCAAATTAAGCTTTTGTATACCTTGTTAGTCATAATTAACGATTTTGGCCGTACCTTAACAGAATTTCCGAAATCTGTGTTGGTAACATTGCCATAGGTGAGAATTTTCTCCAGAGAATGTAGTGTATCATGGAGCTGCTTCAAATGTCCATACTTTGGTTGGTTCAGACTTCCTAGAAAAGAAATCAAAAAATCAAGAATTGTTTCATAGAGGTAAACGAATGTATGTACAGTTAGATCACAAGTTCGTGTTATTATTACCATATTCATCCAATGGTGCATTGTAGTCGTATGTTGTGCTAATATACGGACCACCAGCTTCTCTACCATAGTTAGTTCCACCGTGATACTGAGAGGTCAAACAGCAAATTTAAATAGGTCAATTTTTAACAAAGAAGAATTGGTTTTGATTTGTAAATCAAGAACTATTATTTGATCTTGCAAAATGATGGGAACAGTGAAAAAAGCAAACCATGTAGTAATTTTGTAAGGAGCCTCCAGTTTGGAAGAATCTTGCAACAGCATAAGCCACATCCTCTGCGGCTCTATATGGATCCCCTTTACCCCAAGCCTTGAACCTTAATACAATTAAAGAAACAAACAACCAAACCCGATCAAACTTTTTATAGTTATTATCATCCAGTCGGAAAACAAAAAGCCAACCAAAGAATTAGATAAATGAACTGACCATCCGGTCCAGTTTTCAGTCCACATCTTGGGGCTATTCGCATTGTTTGGTTCAAAATCGTGACAGTACCAACCATTGCAGGTGTTTATCTGTCAAAAGATTACAAAAGAAATTAGCAACGTTCAACACAAAAGGAAAAGTATCATGAAATATTACAAAAAAAAAAAAAAGGATTGTAATTTTGTGCTAGAACAAACATAACACAAAAGAGAAGTACCATGAAATATTTAAAAAAAAAAAAAAAGATTGTACTTTGTGCTAGAGGAAACATACTACTGGCTGTGGAGCATCAGGCTGTTGACACATAATCCATGGAATTCCAATATCGAGTGATTCTGCCATATTAGCACACCAGTTGATATACACTTTGCCTGCATCTCCATAAGGTGCCATTATATTTCCATATTCATTCTCGATCTGTCAAAATTTATCAGGCCAAAGAACGTATTATTAATTTATAGACCAAATCCTTGTGAGCAAATAGATAATATTCAATCAACAAAGGAACTTATTATTTACTGGTTGTATATTTTGCAGGTTAAAATCTAACTACATGTAAGATACTTCCCATATTATATACATAGACAATGATTTGACGCAGTCAAATTCATTAACTCATTAACCTATCGAAATATACCTGTGCAAGTATAATTGGACCTCCTTGTGATGCAAAAAGCTTCTCTTGTTTCACCATGTCCACTATCAAGGTTGTAAAGTTTTGCATCTCATTCTGAACAAATACAGAACTAACACAATAAATATTTTGCCTCTTTTTTCTTTTTTAGATGAAAGCTTATTACTGTCCGTAATGAAAAGGAAAAGAAACAAAGCACTAAGAGTTGAAAACATTTCTTACCATGTAGACATCATTGGCCGTTCGTAACTCAGCGCCAGGCAGATTGTGCAACCACACGGGATACCCTCTATTCATTATGGACGACGATAAACAATGTGAGCAGATAATATGGCAAAGTTCATTGAGTATAGAAATTGGTAAAATTGTAAAAAATTAACTTACCCATAGTTCCATTCAGCGCAGACATAAGGTCCAATGCGAAGGATACAGTAAAGTCCAGCATCTTGAACAGTTTTGAGAAACCTTATGAGATCTAAATTCCCACTAAAATCATATTGACGACGAAGTGGTTCATGGGCATTCCAGAAAACATAGGTTTCAATTGCGTCTAGCCCTCCTTCCTTGGCTTTGTTTATCAAATCAGGCCACATCTACAAAATGGTTAGGGGAAAATATATAAATCCAACTTTTTTTTTGAGTCTTGAGAATAGTGAGTAATAGTAAGAATAAAAGCCTTGCAAGGAGAAAAAAAAAAAAAAAGCACGTACCGAGGGAGTGCTTCGTGGATAATGGATTGAGCCAGAAATGAGAATTCTACGTTCACCATTAATTTTGATAGCCCTTCCATCGTAAGAAACATCATAAGCAAAAACACATGACAAAGAAGCTAAGGCTAGAAAGGAGAGAATGCAAGCATGGAACCAACAATTAATGTTGGAGGATGCCATGGGAACTTTAGGGAGTTGGATAGGGTAGTCTTCTTCTTCTTGCTCTTCTTTGGCTTCTACTTGTTGTATTTATAGTGTGAGGTTTACTAGCCGTTTTGCTCCAACGCTCATCCAAATTCGAAGGGATCGGCTGAGCTGTTGCTGGCAAAATTCTGTTCCAATGATTTAAGAATTGGGTGGTTGAGTAAGTAGTAAAATTTGATGAGAATGAGGATATGCTTGTTTTACAGTATCTCAAAAGATATTTACTCATTAATATCTTTATCTATCCAATGTATGCTGATTTGGTTGTTGAGATTTTTATCCTAATCTTTGGTAAAAATTGTTTTGGATAATAGCACCCTGTCATGCATGGCATCTGCTGTTTTACTCAATTCTACGTAGCAAGTACTTTTTCTTTCTTGACGTATGTAGGAAGTTCATTGTGTACAAATTATTTAGTGGTGGTAATCAATTAGGTGACTTCTCGGGAAGACTGCTTCTCTGCTTGGAATTCTAAAGCAATAAAGTTGGTTTCTTCTAATCCATAATAATCAGAATAAGATAACTATGCATCAATCTATAGTCCATCACATTCGTGAACGCCTCAACCAAAAACAAGCATAGAAATTATATATAGAAATGCAAACGAATCCATATATTGTCATGGTGAGCGAAGCAAAACCTTTTGGTGCAGACGATTACAAATAGCAAGAAAGAGTTCATGCATTTATAGGAACCCTGATATTGATTGGCAAAAGACTAGTTGCATATTTGCTTCACCAAATAGGGACAAAAATCTTCTCCTCTTAACGGTATGTCGAAGGTCATGCACTTTATCGAAAATGAGGTATCAAATATTTGTAATCAAGTGATGACGGATGGATGGAGTGAATTGTTGTCCAACTAAATTTGAGTCTTTTACCACGAGATGAGTCTGTTTGTGAATGAATAACATTGGCAAGAGATCAGACTGGATAATTACTTGAATCTGACCTATACATGCATTAAAAAAAATGATGAAAAAAAATAGAGCAAATGAGCCATTATACCAAATTTTAAAAAAAATGAAATCACCATTTTTTTGTTTTTTTTCTGTTGTTTGTATCTGATATCAAGTTACTTTTGTCTCTAAAGTTTCTTTTGTTTATTTTGGAGTGGATGGACGGACGACCTCTGGAAACATTTTCACAATATTTAACGTACGTAACATAAGAGTTCGTGCTTCAGCTCCCTCATATAGCATGACCATCAGCCCATAATGAATAAAAGCAGTCTTCCTTCTTCTGTTATATCCAAAGGAAAGTGGGTAAAAACTTAGGAGGTGACGAAAAATCTGTAGAGAGCCTGAACATAGCCGAACAAAGCGTAAATTTAAAGATCACACACCTGTGGCTGGCTCACCAAAATTTGTTGGACAGCAGGGTCCAGCTGTGTTCTTAATTGGGTCAAAACACCAAATCGAAGTCCAGTTTCTGTGGCACAGGCTATCCCATGCAATTGTCGTGACGAGATTCTATTCAAAATTTTGGACCAAGTCTATCTCTACGTACGTGCTAACAATGACGGCAGCTACATTTTCTAATGCCAACACCATCTCATTAGCCCAATTAAAAGTCCCAACACTCATGTCAGTGTGCACAGATTTGGGTCAATTATTTTGATGGCCCATACTCGGATATAATTGGATTTGGATGTGGGCTTCTTCCACTCTTTGGCAGCTAAAACATTATTATTATTATTATAATAATTGGATACAAACACTGAAATTTCATTAACTTTCCAACAAATCCGCCATTAAAAATGGCACAACAAAATCTGGAGGATCTCCCCTCCAGAAGACGTGACAGCTAAAACATTATTAAGATCCTCTGACCAAATCAAAATCCTTAAGAACTCTCTACATTGAAATATTCATTGGGAAGTTTCAAATTCAAATAAAATCTGTATTTACAAGTCATTATCTTGCCCGTCATATGCAAACGATGGAAGAATTAAACAAATCACAGGTAATTGATTAGGATTAACTTCATGACAGCAGCAGGAGTGATTAACTATAAGCTAGGTTTTGAGCACTTCTAACTGAAATTTTCACATAAAAATGGTATAGTTGAAAGTCCAAAACAACCTCAATTAGGAGTCTAATGTCCCGGAATTATATATTTTTGTTCTTTATCATCACATTTGGAAATGGCAATTGGTCGATATTGTCGTCCTAGCAACTAAGCTATAGCCAGGGAACTAGGCTAATGTATCTAATTACTATATATTGGCCAATTAGAGAAGCTCTTCAAAACTTCTCCATCATCATTGTTTTTTTTTTTTTTTTTTTTTTTTTACGAAAGATAATAAATAAAATAGCCAAGTCAATAAAAGTTGATAGAACTCCCTGATTTATATGAGACAAAGTAGCTGTAAATACATCATTTTCAAGCATTGAAGCAAAATTAAGAGGTGAGTCAACATCATGCCACCTAAACATTTCCTCTTGAAATATCAAGATACATTTGTTTATTCTTTCAAGTCCAGATACATTTGTTGGGAACATTAATTTTCTACTCTACATTGTACGACAACGTTTGTTTCTAGCTTTCTTTTTTTTCTTTTTTTTGTTATTGGCAAAATTCAAGTTGTGATGACATAATAACTTTATATTTTTTTAATTAAAATTTAAATATCATCACAAATTCATTGAATAAGGATAGTTTTGTCACTTTGGTTATGACAATTAAAATTTTAGCTACAGCAATTATCAATACATGATTTTATTGTTCGTCGGTCAACATCCAAATGCCCCAAATTTCTTGCAAAAACAAATAATTGAGGAGTCGTCGAACGTCACCGTCTTGGATGCGTGGCGGACTCATTCGAGGGGCACAGGTTCACGTGCCTCCACAAGAGACTTGCCAATCAGAGTTCAACGAGTATTATTTTGATGTGACTTTTTATGTAATTAAAACCAAGACCGATTTTTATTCCAACCAAATCTAATAATAAATCTATTTTTCTTTTATTTTTTATTGATATACCACATATAACAAATACAGCGCTTACAAACAAACTAATATAATTTTTTCATAAAATAATTAAATGAACAGCTTTTATTCGATAGAAATAAGACATGATTAAACTTCATCGGCTGATAACCTGTAAGAACTGGACCAGAAATCATTTACTCACACATGTATGTTTCAAAAAAACTGCAAAAAATTACTCTTGCCAAAACCCTCTTAAAGATATATTCCTTTTTTCTTTTCCACTATATAAAGGATTTTTCTGACGAATGTTCAATATATTACAACAAAATTATATCCAATTTATTATGTGAATACACGTTCACATTTATCATCTCGTTTGTATTTTGACATTTTTTTAAAAATATACCCACTTTTAAATACTTTTGCTATAATGAAACCAAACCGTGGTTTTGAAGAGAGTCGTTGATTAGACTGGAATCAACGGGAAAACAAAATGGTGTTTTATTATGTTTACTAGAATTTTCCAACGAATAACATTTATCATATCAAGGTGTCAATATCTGAAATGGCCTTGTCAATTGCCTGCCACTTGCTGAAATTGTTTGTAGTATTTTAAGATTAGATATGTTTTTACAAATTCTATGTCTGTGCTTCTTTTAACCCCCACAGATCATTAATTAGCATAAGATTTTTGTCAAGTTGTTCATGCAAGTTTTTTTTTTTATTAAACTATAATTCATAGCTCAATTAAGGTATTTAATGGTACAATAGAAAGAATCCATAGTGTTTCTAAAAGGAAAAGGTCATTCGTTGGTCAAAGTTGAAATTATTGCTAAAACCCTCAGTTGAGTACATGTTCTTATTTTAGGACAAGTTTTTTTACCAAATAAGGAAAAGAAATTACTTTTATTTATCATTCAAACAAAAAGAAACCAAAAAAACGAAACTGTTCCCAAGGTATTCTTAGTCTCATATAGTAATTCTCTTTTTCATCAATAAACTAAAAAGTGTAAAATAAAGGGTAAAGTGCACACTAACCCATTAAATTATTCCGAATTCTCATCCAAATCATTAAATTTTTTTTCGTCCCAATTCACCTATCAAACTATTATAACTTATTCAATCAACCCCTTTTTCGTCTCAATTAGCCCATCCAACTATTCTAATCAATTCAATCAATCCATTCTGTTAGAATATAACATTGTACAAAATTTGACTTGGTAAGAATCGATTGCATTCCGTAGGGAAAAGAAATGACATTTTGTAACCCAATTAAATCTCATTTCCTTTTTTTCTTTTTTTTTTCCTTTTCCTTTTGCATTATTCTTTCATCTTCTTCTTCATCATGCTAGTGATGAAGCTTGATGTTATAGGCATGGTTGACTTTATACCATGCTTACATCTTCACCATGCATTTTTCTTTCATTTTTTTTATTTTTATTTTTTTTTTCAAAAACGACGAGAAGCTAATAAAGTAGGAGATTTACAATTGGATCTCTTCTTTCATTTTCACACCTAAATAAAATTGAAAATTCACAAAATATGCATGAAAACAACCTTCATAAATTGTAGGACACAAACACATTAACAAGCTTGCCAAAAAACGCATTAGTAATCCAAAAATTAAGAAAAGCATTAATAGAATGAGTTAGTTGAATCACCTGCAATAGTTTAATGTGATGAGAATTTAGAATAATTTGATGGATTATCATGCACTTTACCCTAAAAGAAAAGGTGTCACAGAACAAAGTAGCGGACTAAGTGGTAAACAATGGAGTAGATCTTTCATTGTTCCCTTTTACTGCCAAAAGTCAACTACGAAAGATATTGCAAAATGATAGAGCAAGGAAACTAAGGGTGTTTCCAATTTCCAAAGTTGTGATGTTAACCTATAAGGATTGGTGACTTTTAATAAAATATTATTTATTTTCTTCATAAATACGTTTCCTAATTAATTTTTAAAATTTTTTTTTCAACTATCTATTTATTTGACAATTTTTTATACATCACATTCTACTGACCCACTGACTGCTGGCTGCTAAGAGGGAATTCCGGGGCACCAAAAATCGCTTTCGGTCCCAGAACGTGGGGCCCAAATTTCACGTCGGCTCAGCATCAAAACCACAGAATAACTAAAAACAAAAAAAGGGACACACACTGAAATGAAATGAAATATTGAAATCAGTGGGCTCCTAAACCTCCTGAGAGGGTCTCAGTAATTAGCCCCCTGAATCGATCTTGGACAAGTGTCCCCATCTCCGGCGAAGCAAAGTCCCCGGAATCTTTGGTCGCGCCAGGTAGCAGTACATGTGGGTCCATCTCTCGGGATTGGGTCCCAATCATTGGAGATGGACGTACGTTAAAATATAGCCCACTGACAAGTGACATTACATTGCATTAAAGTTGTTGTTGCTAAGCAATCAATTTTTAATGGCTGTACTAATGTGACTCCTCCATCAATTATTTCAGGGTTAAATTACTTGTAGCCCCCCTTGTGATTTTATATAATTTCAGATGGTTCATCTAAAATTTTAAAATAAATGTCTAAACTCCCTATGGTTTTATGTTAAAATAAAAAGTGGATGGAGTGCACAGCTAGTTATAGTCTTCATACAAACGCGCTGTAAGAGCGCGTGTGATAAAATTTTAATATTCATACAACCTCCTTATGGTTTGTATAAATATCTACTTTACTCCAATATAATTTTTACAATCGTAATTCTCTTATGTTTTTTTTTATGTAAGGTGGTTAAACTATCGACTGATTTAGTATTTAATTAAGGACACTATTGTTATTTTAACTAACGCCTTACATAGGTTATTTATTTTACGTTAAATTTTCATTTTTACATAAAACTATAGGGGATTGAAGTTGATATCTTAAAATATTAGGAAGGTCATGTGACAATAGATAAAATTATACGGGGTTATATGTAATTTACATTTGTTCTATTTGGTCTTTGCCATGCAATTGCAAATCGCTATCATTTCTAACCAAACCAATGGGCTTTAGTCGTCTAACAACTCCATCAAACATCACCACTTGCAGCATTATTTTAACCCCCACTAGAGCCCTTTGCCCCCATCCCTAGGCTCCCATAAAAGAGGGCTTTGGAACCAGAAGCATTTCTTGAATTCACAAGAGTTGAAGCCAAAGCTCCAATTCTTAGGTTATATAACTATAATAATATAAGGAGGATTTAGTCATGCTGGGCAAAAGACCAATTCCGGTGATTGGAAACCTGACCAATTGTTTCGTTTCAGGCAACCGGACGGCCGGGCTAATGGATGTTGCCACTAGCCCCAGAAGTCCATTGGAGTTCAAGATTCAATCCCCCAGAGGCATGAAGCATTATGATCTTGGTGGGGTTGGATTAGGAATTGTTGCTGCCCTTGAAAAATCAGCTCATACTCATGCAAATGAAAATCTTACTACCAAGGCCTTGTGTCATCGGAATATCAACGGGTCCAATCCAATTCCAGTTAATCCAGCTAGGAACTTTAATAATCGAGGTAGCCGCAAGGCAGGTTTTGAAGAAGTGGAGATGGATAGGATGGAAGATTATACTTTTGTGACTTGTCATGGACCAGGCAATAAGCCGTTTACTAGAGTGTATTGTGATGGAGGGAGTAAGGGATATGAAAGAAGTGATTTTGATAGGAACAGTTCAAGAAGTAATCGTCCCAGCTTGTTCACCTTGTCTCCTGCTAGATTTGATAATTCTCCAGCTATTCCAACTTCTGATTTTCTCAATTCTTGCAACTTATGCCACAAGAAGCTTCAAGGCAAAGACATTTACATGTACAGGTACGGTCTCACCTACCATTTAATTTAGAGCAATTTTCATAGTTCTCTTTCTAATTTAGGCTGCTTCTTCCTTGTCATCATACTTTCCCAACCCTTGCTTGATTGTCTAATGATCAGTAGTTCTTGAAACGATTATTCATATCTTGGTTTACATGATTTTCAGGGGAGAGAAAGCATTTTGTAGCTCAGAATGCAGATACAGTCATATGATGATGGATGAACACAAAGACAAGTGTAGCTCTGAAGCTTCAAGATCAGTAGTAGAAGCTTCAAGATCACCTTACAAAAATGGCCATGGCCAGATATTTTCACCAGGAATTTTTGCAATTTAAGTTAACAAAACGACGCTTCAATCAAGCATGAAGAGTCATGCCATGAACGATTAGTTTATGTATATACGGGGAGAGTCTTATACATATGAGAAACCAGTGATTAGAGAAACGTCTTTTATCTCTTTCCTTTCTCCAATTTTGATTGCATGTAATATTACTAAGCCTCGACCACCAATATATGAGAATTTTGAGTTTCATGGTAAAGATCTTCAGCAACTTTAATTTGTTACTCGAGCGAAAGACCAAAGTTTCTCGGTTGCTTTCTTCGAACATGGAAAGAGAAGCTCATACTCGAGAAGGCATAGATGATAGAATTACAGAACAATCATATTCCTCTGCATTTTCCACCTTTTTTTTTTGTTTTTTTTTGTTTTTGGGATGAATATGGAGAAGTATGAAGCTGCAAAGACTTGTCCAAGTCGCAAACCTGTTCTATTGTGAAGAGGATAGAATGAGTGAGGTCCAGGTAGGGAACATGTCTACTACCCCACATAAGGAGCCATCATGAGCACTATCTGTACCAAATCTCGAACTCTCATCACTTCCCAAAAAGAAGAACCTCGAACCCTTATTGCTCTGATCTTCCATTAAATCTAGACACAAAAATTTAGAAGGGAATGATGCTGTCTAATAAAATTGTCCTTTAATTTTTTATAAGAATGTATAGTGGATAAAAGTACAAGATACACGTATAAGCGAGGAGCCCCATTGGTAACTTTTTAGTCCGGAATCCTAGGGGAAAAGGCACATGAAAAATGAGGTCTGATGAGATATGCTATTACTAACCAACCAAGTATAGCTATGTCCTTCCCAGAGACATGCTGAAGAAATTCTCCATGACCTCAAGGAAGGGTAGCTGCAGCAATTACATTATCTGACTATGCTTTTGACCCAAAAAAGAAAAAGTATCGTATCTCACTCTGCCTTGCAAATGTCTGGGCGTAAACATAAGATTAGGCCTCTTTTTGTTTCGGGCCACCAATAAAATTATGCAAGGTCGCCCTCGCTTGAGTACCAAAATTTTTTTAAATATTATTTCATTTACACTACAAATATATTGTTAATCATCTTTTCATTTTTCCAATTGTAAAATTTTTCTAAATATTATTTCATTCACATCACAAGTACGTTTTCTAATCACAGCCTTATTCTCTGAACTATGTTTATATCTCGCATGCATGATATTATAAAAAATTTGATAGAGTAACTATTTCAAATGATCTCCCAGCCAAACATACACTTTATTTTATCATTCTAAGGCTAGGAGTTTAGACCAGTTGCGATTGAATTGATTGCAGACGACAACCATTAACGGTTTTAACTGACTTGAACTCAACTAACAATTTATATCTGGCTTTAGCTAGGATTGATTGAGTCACAAAAGAGAACGGAATTGTATAGATCACTTGCTCCATGCATAAATCAAGCCCACTTGACTTTGTCTCTCAACTCGAGGGGCCCTGAATTCTTCTAACTGGGTCGTAAATGGAAAATAAATAAATAAAGAAATAAAAATCCCACCGACTGCCATCGTGTCTACTATCGAAGTTTAGAGGTACAAGTGGACTGCCAACGTGTATACTCCATTAAATGGATATGCATTTTCTATAGGGTTAATTTCAGTTGATACCCTTCAACTATATCCAAATTTTCATTTGGATTCTTAAACTTCAAAATAGGACACTTCAATTCTTAAATTATAAAATTTATCTCACTTAAATAACATTAATAAGGAACTAAGACACATCTTATATCTAAGTTTGGGGTCTAAATTGAAGCAAATTTTATGCTTTAGGGACTAAAATGGACAACTAATATACCTTGCGACAAATTCTATAATATAGGGATTGAATTGCCCAATTTAGAAGTTTAGGGGTCAAAGTAAAAATTTAGATACAGTTAAATGGTACAAAGTGAAATTTCCCCTTTTCTATGTTTTGATTATTGTATAATCACCAAACATTTCGGCCCACCACCAAATACGGACACACACCATTAGGTCATGGTGTGGGGGGGAGCAGAGGCACCCGAATGCATAAAACTGCTTTTTGCCCGATAACAACTTGTCCATAAAAGGCCGCCTCGAAGGCAAAATAAAGAACAGTCATTTAATACGCTACCAAAGAAAAAGCATCCAAAGTTAATGAGATGATTAAATCCTCAATGGACAAGTCTCACAGAATCTATTATCCCCAAAATAAGATACAGGCTACATCATATTCATACAGCTGCAAGGTATGGTGACCCAACAAACCGGAGGTAAAAGATGAAGACAGAGAAAAGCAAGCAAGGTATAATCATCACACTCAATACCTGCCTAGAAATCATTTGCAGGAATTTCTTCTAGTTTGTTACTGATAGTATATAGGTGGCTGGGTCGTAGCGATACCAGCATATCCACCATCATAGATTGCCTGGCTAGCAGCTCCCATTCTCTGACCCTGGGGATGCACCAGAGCTTGTGCACCAGCCATTTTACTCAAAGCAATTTGTCGCTCGTAGGCTGCAAGATCCGTTGCTGAAAATCCTGGCATGTGTGCTACAGCTGGCGGGGGTAGAGGGGTGGAACTAGTCCCAGGAGGAGTTGGCTTGCTACCCCAGGAGCACTACAACAAAGCATAAGAATATGTAATAACTTGACACCAAAAAATCTACATGCACAAAACAGAAGCATAGGAATTTTCTCTCAGACTTGAAAAGTCTGGAGACTATAGACAATCATGACCATGCTTTATCACTGCAGAAAACAAATTACAATTACCTAATCACTTGGAAACTTGCAAGAAACTTGTAGCTTAGTGGCCATACCTTGATTGGCTTGCCAAACAGAATACATGCATTTCCCAACTGAATACCACGAGCAGCTTCAGCATGGTTGCTGAATCTCACAAAACCAAAACCCTTGTCTCGTTGAACGCGGACATCTTCAATCACTCCAGCTCCAAGAGAGTGGAAATGACGATGGAGATCTGCCGATGTCACCTGCAATGCCGTAATGTTAAATCCAAAATAGATAAGCCTAAGAGCATCTCTCTATAAGAACCATAGAATTTAAGATCCGCTCCTCCTTAACCAAATATCTCATATTCAATAAAATATACGAAAGTAATCCAGATAAAACTAAGTGACAAACAACTAAAGGAAAGGTGAATAAAGCTGACATTACCAACAAAGTAGCAGTAAAATGTCAAAACATTTGATGAATAGTGTTTTGGTAACTATTAAAGATAAAAGCAGACATATGATCCATCAAAGAGCAAGTTAAAACTGATAGATTTATGGTTCCACGCAGTAAGAATGATTAGCTTCCGGTACTGTAGCCTTTTTGAGTTGTGGCTCGCACTCAACTTGGATTAAGCTATAACAAAATGTCTGAGTCGTGAAAAAGAACACATGCACATGGTAAACACCGAAGCATCAATAATTCAGCTAAAACTCACTTCTGGGGCAAGATTGCCAACGTAAACAGTGGTATATTGGGGATTATTTTCTGGAGCATCTTCGCCACTCCTTTCTTGGATATCTTCTGGATGATGAATTCATAAATTTGTAAGCAATATATTCAAAATTCATGAAAATGAACAAAATGTCCAACAATACATGAGAACTGTCAAGCAGTGCAGTAAGATCACTTAAATACCATAGGCGCATGGCAATGAACAAAAAAGACAGTTAATTCGTTAATGAGATACAGTGGTTAAGATGCACCTGTAGGCCATTTTCCTTTAGTACACGTAGGTTGAACCAATCACATCAACTAGAAGTGTACGAAATATCAGAATTAAACAACAGAAAGATTTTTAGACATGGTGAAGCAAATCAAGATCAGCCAGACAACAAGGTGCCTAAAATTATCACATTCCAGATTATATCAAGAACCACCTGATGTTCCATTTGTAAGTTCCACAACACTTTTTTTGCATCTAAGCTCTGTTTGTCATCACCATTAATAGCACCTTTTGCTGCCCAATTGCAGCGTATTTGTCTGCTCCCAAGCCACTTCCCTGCAGTGTTGCAGACTGAATTACAATTCCAACCGGAGCGTGACAACATTAAACTCCAAAAGAAATGAAGAAAAAAAAACTTTAAAAAAAAACCTCAAGAGTACAATGATAACAATAAATTAATAGAATAAAATTCTTAACCTTTTCCCATCCCTTGTTAACAATTTAACAATTTGTAAATAAGCATCCCATTACAACCTCCAACACCATGTAGCCACCTACACGAGAAAACATTTCCTACAGGCTACAAGTTACTTTTTCTGGAGGAGTACAAAGTATGAAATGGGAACTACAAATCTAAGCTTCCAAAGGAGGAGAAAGGGACCTAGGAAGTCTTTTGACCATAAAAAAGTAGTTGACACTACTTGAGGTCTTGGTCCCAATTCCATGTAGTCATTTCTGCCACTTCAAAATAGGCACGCAATCTTCCAGTGGTTTCCTTTATTACTAAAACATCCCACCATTTCAAGCTAGATATTTTACTACTTTTCCTCTAGCTAATGTCAAACTTCTCTCTTGCACGCAAAAACAAGTTTGTATTAGACATGCAACTCTTGCAGCTTACTACATAAAGCAAAAGCCACCCAGTCCCACTGTGCACAAGCAAGCGGCAAACCATGTCCTTGACAATTTCAACAAAGAAAACCAAAGATAAGCAGTGCATTGAACACGTCCCACCAAATCCATTATATACAGTTAACAAAGAGAATGAATTAGTCCAACCATAAATTTTCCCAGGTGCAGTCCAGGTTAATGCAAAAAATGAGGTTCAAGAGCCCATCTGGAATAACACAGCTCAGATCATTCTCTCCAGCATGAAGATTGACCAACTACAACAATAAATGATCAGCAAGCCGATTGGCTTAACAATCCAGATTCCAATACATTATGCTACACTGATGTGGCTAAATATCTTTACGATATGGCTAAATATCTTTACTTTTAACAAATTAACATCCACCTTCCAAATAAAGAAAATTTTAAAAGGAGCTTCACAAACAAACAAGAAAAATAAAAGGATGCAAGAAAGGAACAGAAGCAAATAGCCTCCAGAAAGTTATCATAACAGTAGATTGAAAAGAACATAATGAGAAAAGAACAATTTTGAAAGAGCAGGACTTACCATTCAAATCATTGATAGCACTTTGGGCTTCCTGGGGGAAAATCAAAATCATAAAGATAGGATAAAATTAGAAGTACAAATGTTAGATGCCTATAAATGGATTCAACAAGACCATGTAAGCACCTGCTGGCTACGGAAAGAAACAAATCCAAACCCTCTTGAACGACCAGTCTTTTGATCCCACATGACCCTTGCATCTCTGTAAATGTACAAAACATTGTAGCCACCTTCATTCTTACCAAAATCATAGAAAGTAGGAAAGACCAAGAGAATAAAGAAACTCACGAGCAGCTAGGATAGACAGAAAAGCAAGCAAACAATGTGGAATCTGTAACCTCTGGACTAAGGTCGCCAACAAAAATGTTGAAGTGATCTACAAGCCAAGACCATAGTATTATATGGGATTGGGAAAAAATAAAAAATAAAAATTTTCAACACATTAGCAGTTAAGAGTTTATATACATACTTGATGTGTCCTCCCTCTGAGCGCTGGCATATGCCCAGTTAACTTTTATTGGTTGTCCAAATCTGTATTCTACAAAGTCAGATATCAAAAGTTGTAATATTTAACACCACAAAAATGTAACACACTTACAGATGTCGCCCATTAAGAGTCACAATAGCAAGCGCAGCCGATCTTCTGTCAAAGTAATCCACAAAACCATAGGATGACTGCATAAAGAAGAGCAGAAAAAGTCACCATAATTGAGCAAGTAGCACGTGCCAATTTGAAATTCTAGGAAAGATGTTTCAGAGTCCTTTGCCTTCTTGGTCCCAAAAAAAAAAAAAAATCTGAATCATTATAACTGATCGACTACAGATGCTTCACAGTCACAATCACAAGTAAGAAATCTTGGTACTCAAGCTTTAAGAAGAAATTAGTTGATGCTCAAAATTCTGGAGATGGATGTTGCTTGCTCGGGATAAGAAGAGAGCAAATCTAAAAGAAGAGGTACGTTTCAAAACCAATACACCTTTCTTATAATGGGAAGAGGCTCAAATGCACCGTGATCCTCATCTTACATTACTTAAAAGATTCCTATAGCTAAAAAAGCAGCCTACTAATTTGGAAAATGTTCAACCATACTTCTAGCATCAGCTTGAGACGGTTTCAATGATATGCTGTACCTAATATAAATTAACAGCAACGTAAACTGCAGATACCAGCTTACATAAATTTGTAAAACAGTCTTACAATATCAGGCAGAGAGGAAGAGAGAAAGTAGAAGCAATATAATCAAACCTTCTCCTTTCTGATGAGCTTGCAACCTTCAATAGGACCAGTACTAGAGAAAACCTCTTGAAGAAGTGGCTCTGTCACTTGTGGGTGGATATTCCCAACATATCTGCATTATCTCATCAAAATACAAACGTCAGAGGAGTATATTGGCATTACTTTTGAGAACTGACATGAACCCCAGAAAACACACATATGCACACAGATTCATGCATCCATAGAATTTATTGAATGTAGAACAAAACAAAGTAGAAATTAAGTACATCGTGTATCCTTTTCATGTTGTCTATGAACCAATGCATGACCACAACTAAACTTCTAATTTATGCACTCATCTCCTACAGGAAAACCCCCCAAAAAATGCAATAACAAAAAAAAATGTCATTACCCAAAAAAGCAAAAGAAAATAAAGTAAAATCTTTGCAAGGCACTCACACACCGCATGTACTTGAATCAAATCTTGGAGGCAGATTTCCACTCAATATAGGCTCTATCTGCAGATTAATGATAAATGTAAAGATCCAAAGAAAAGAAAAAGGGAAAAAAAATTGAGAGAGAGAGAGAGAGAGAAGAAAAGTCCAAAATAGAAGATGCCCACTGTCAAGTCCAAAAGGATTAAGAAAATCACAAAGAGGTGACCACTCACTAGGATCAATATTTCAACTCAAAAATCAAAGCTTTGCCTTCATAAAACCTCAACCGTGTACCTATGTGTGTGTGTGTGTGTGAGATCAGGGGGTGATATAAAGAACCAAAGTCTAATCTCTATTCTGGATTCATAGAAACATTGCTAAACAGATAAAACAACTCTTCTATCTCATACTGGTATTAAGCCTTCACAACTTCAACAGAAAGTAGATATTTAGGGCAGCAAAGATATTCTTGACAAGCTAAATCACATGTATGGGAACATGATTGAAAAGGTGGACCAATTGACCTCAAGACTCATAATGCCAAATTAGCTTTAACAATCCATCGTTGAAATAAAGGTACCTATTTACAAACACATAAGATTTACAGAAAACTAGATAATAATTTTTTCCAATTTCCACCTCTCATCTCAGTCAAGAATTTCTCCTAACTCCAAAATCAACAAATCCCACTTAAACCTAAAGAAGTTATAACATGCAATATAAAATTTCTACAGACATTCCATGCACAAACATGACAAATGCAAACAAGCTCATAATTAGAAGAAAATAGAAAAGATGAATATCAGCCAGCATACTTGACGTCAATCTATACAATCACTACAGTGATATAAAAACCAAATAATAATAGTTCTTGAAAATGAAACAAATTTTACAAGAAAGAGACTGAACACTCAATATCCCCGCAGCTAATGAATATACAATGAGGAGGTAGAATTGACTCTTATGCAACTTAAGTTTTAAAACCCAATCTTCGCCATTTTTTTTAACGGAATGAAAAGAAAACCCACGTGCACCTACAAGCACAGCTGAGTATTCATTCTGGAGAACCTTTGAGAGAGAGAAGAGATATATTAATTATTTAATTTCTATAACTTTTCCCCACTTTCTCAAGCAAAATAGAGCAATTAGCTAGAAAAGCCATAGACAAATTATTTTTTCCCAAAAAAATTTCGAAACAAAATATCAAACAAATTTGACTTCACCGAAATTAAACAGAAAAACATATCACATTAAGTACATATTCGTAATAATATCGAAACCGGAAAAAATATCTGACTCGACATCAACGTAAACAGAGTTAAAAAAAAAAAAACATAATTCTTCAACTATATGGTTTCGAAGATACTAACTTTATCCCTACTGAAACCTAGATAGATAGGCATGCAGAGAAATTCAAATTAAAACTCAAATTAAAAAGAAAGCTAGATAAAGAGAGAAATTGAAGACCTGAGCATGAGCTAAAAGACCCGGGTAGAGAGATTGCTGCATCAATGCTTGTGTGTTGTTGCTGCTGCTGCTGCTTCAGCCTCTGCTGCTGCACTATCTTCCTTTTTTTCTTTTAATAATTTATTCCTCCAAAATATAATAGATTAACTAAATATGGGATAAATTAATAGGTAAGGACTTGAAGATTAGGGCTTCCTGAGATGGGGATAAAGGGGAAAAAATGGAGAGAGGGGAAGGGGAAACAAAGGGAAAAAGAAAAAAAACAAAAGAAAAAAAAAAAAGAAAAGAAAAGAAAAGAAACCCTGGAAGGACAGAGACAGAAGAAGGCGAGAAAGAGATGATGTACTGATGTTCCCCTCCCTCGCCTCTCACGCTGTTTTGGATCCTTATAGTGGATGGTGAGAAAAGATAGGGTACATCTCTCAAAAGGGACCAGCATGGGCAATCGGATTCTATCTACCGCCCGATCCATCGGATTTTACCGCTTTCTAATTGACGCATGGGAGTAATCTCGGCAGACCCATATCTCATTTATTTCCAAAAAAAAGAAAAAAGAAAGAAAAGGAGACGCCTATTGAGATGAATTAGGGATAATTTATTAGATGGGTCTCACTTCACCTTACACCTGTCCAAGAGGAGTCCTCATTCCAAATTGATGTTTTACAATGTCGAAGGGTAGAACGGGAGTTACATCCATCCATGCACTATAAATAAGGGCCAGAAGTAATATATATATATATATATATATATATATATATTAATCTGCATTTGTATTTTAAAAAAGAAACAAGAAAAAAGAAAAAAAATCATTGTATTATGTAATTGACATGTACTTTAAAATGGAAAATAGTATATTTTTTCTTCCATAGTGATTTATAATGAGCTGGAAATATGTCCCGAATAAATTTTGGAATAAAGACGGGAAATAGAGATTATTTCGGATAATATTTCAAAAATATCAGAAAGCCTTTTCGATATATGTACGACAATGACAAAAAAATAGTTTATAAATTGTATAATAATAATATAAATAAATAAAATTTGGTAGAATAATATCGAATCCAAACAAACCAAATATATTGTTGATGATTTTGAATCTCGTGCATGAGGTTAGTCATTGCCTGTCGGACCTTTAAAGTGCCTTTGTCCAAAAATAACAGGGAAAATTGAATTTGTTTGGCTGATATTGTGCACAACGCCAGCCAAATCTTGGTGTTCGTGTTTGTGGGTCATGCTCCAGATTATCCCAAATCACAACACATTAAGACTGTGTTCTTTTCAGGCAGCCGACTGAGCGACAATGTGGATTTGGATTTGATTTTTACTTGGAGAATTGGGCTAAATTCGAAGTTACATCAATCAACTGGGCTGGAAATGCAGGCCGAGGATGAAATACAACGCCACTACTTGCTGAAGGGGTGGTGCATTAGAATAAAGCATGAATGCTATACTCATGGTCACGGTGCCGAAGTATCGATCAGCTGTTCTCGAGAGCTACTTCAGCTAATTAGAATTTAGTCAGATAACTGTGAGATTTTTATTTTAATTTTATAAAAGTTCTCCATTTTCTCCTCCTTGTAAGGTTTAAAGTCTATTGAACCCAAAAAAAAAAAAAAAAAGGAAGAGTAACCTTGATCACCTAAATGTCAATTTGTTTCTGATTTTATTTTTGGTCAAGTAACAATTTCTTTCGCACTTCAACCTACTATTTGAGCGAAACAAAATAAAGAATCGAGCTTGATTTCGAGGGAGTTCGAACAATGCTCTTCCGTACGACGGAAGACCCTCGCCAGAAGTTCGAATGACTGAAATCGAACCGACACCTAATCCTTCAAGCACCGACCATGTCGACAAGGATGCCGACTACCGTGGATGACCAGGCTGGATAACTAAGCCAGTTAGCCTGGACCGCCCACCGTATCGACATCTCTGGTATCTAGACGTAGAGGACTCCTACATAATCGGATTCGCCTATCCCCTTCCTTCCCACACGGAGGTCCAATTCATTAGCGTGTTTGAGATGGACTACAACACCGAGAGGTCCATCCTCTATAAATATAAAGGTAGAGCTCCGGTAGGGAGGTACGCCTCACTATTCTAACTTTAAGCTACACACTTTCTCCCTTATTCTAAGTCTCTCCTCGACTTGATCGCTCTGAGCTATTCGGGAAAGCAACCCACTGCGTCTGCAGGTGTTCTGAGAGTTCTGGCTAGTGATATGTACAGCTCTGGCGGAGGCAGCCTCAAGAACGGATTTTGCTCTAACAATTACCACCGCCTGGAAACGATAGTACATCCTCCATGGCCAAAACACGATCCAAGAAGAAGAACACGGAGACCTCATCACGAGCCAAGTCGACCACCAGAACAGCACGCAAGAAACCTGAGCATGCTCGGGAAATCCCGAAAGGTGAACCGTGGGCTAAATGACCTGACTACCCAAGACGGACAGAGCAGATGCTTAGGTGCAAATGGTAACCCATTTGCCTACCAGGCGATCATCCAAAGACCTCAAAGGAAGAGAAGGCCAGGAAGAGATGTCCCCCGCGATCCCGAGGGTTAAGGACTCCTCAGAGGGCGCTCGACCGCACCACACGAGAGGAAGAGAACGCTACGGCCGCCTTTACGGCCTTACTCAGACGCTGAGTCTCTACCGACAGTCTCATGTCCAGACTCCCCGTCCACCAATCCGCACGAGGGAACTGCCATCCCGCTGGAAAATCTGGACAACCTCAAGACAAGAATCCAGACAACCCGCTCTGTGAGCATCGGATCCAAGGCAGAGCTGGAAACCCAGAGTCGGGAAGAACCAACAAGATCCTCCATCCAGGTCGCACCTCCACGCCGTATATACCTTGACTCCTTTCACTGATGCTGGAGAACTCCACCGGCCACCAAGTTTAAGATCCCTACCATAAAACCTTACGATGCTACTCACGGATCCGGAGGATCACCTATTCATTTTCCGACTGGGATGAGGCTTCAGTTGTTCCCTGGAGCATATAAGGTGAACTTTTCCCCTATTCCCAAGAAGAGCTGGCTCAGGTTCCAGTACCGCTTAACTCCATCGACCATTCAACAAATTTAGCTCTATAGTCAGAGCTCCGCCTGCCTCCTCCGTGGCCTTTTCCAAGAACATCAAAGACACCCATGGCCATCAAACAGCGCTCGGGAAATCACTGGGCGAGGACACATGCGCGGTTCAACAATGAGAGCTGCGTAAAAGACCACATGATAAGCGTGGTAATGGCGCTTCATCAACGGTCAGCGGCAAAAAAGCTTCTATGACAGCAGTTCGCAGGCTCCCCGAACGGCCTGAGACGTCGGACTGAAGCTCATGACCGAAGCACGCAGATGAGGGCGAGACGCCTAAGTCCGAAAGTAAGAAAAACCTCGACGACACAGGAAGTCAAGAAAGGAAATGGAAATGGACCGAGAGGAACCCCGTGAGGAAAGAGCATTTTGAGCGACTCTCGAGGGGTCCAACTCGCTGTGACGAAGCTCCTCTGCCCCCATCCGAACACAAATCTTACGGTCATGGAGCAGTCCGTCCTGGCCACCTCCAAAGCTCACCCAAGCACCAACCCACACCCAATCGCATATCGACATAAAGCTACCACACCGAAAAATGTGTAGAAATCTCAAAAAAGAGATCCGTGACCGATATGAGAGTGGTTACCCGAGGCGCTCGCTGGACCCAAGGCAGCAAAGCCGGTTCTGGACTTTAAGACTTGATAACGCCGAGTGAGGTCAGATTATACCGAGGAGGACAGGGGATGAATCTCCCACCGCAGGACCAGCCCGGCGGCAGTGAAGGCCGTAACCCGAGGTCCACGCCAGGTACTGACGATCATAACCCTCAGTGGGTAATAAATACCATCGCTCTGGAGACCCAGTGGGGATAGCCACTCAGTTTCTGGCGTAGAGGCTGAATGTAGGAGCCACGGAGAAAAGACTCACACAGGAGGAGATCACCTATGGCCAAGAGATGCGGTCCCTTAGTTTCTAAACCATGAGGGCTATTGTAATTGAGGTCATCACCCGCATTACAAGGTCAAAAGGTCTACATCGACAATGGAAGTAGCTAACGTGTCAGACCACCGAGCCTCAGGAATCGCAGTCGGAAAGACAAGCTGCCTTTACCCCGCCTGACACCTCCTCACGCTAGACCCCCATCCTGCCCGGGGATGATAACCCTCCCGTTACAAGCATGAGACTCAAACCGGAATCACCACTCATTTTCATACGCTGAAAAGCATCTGCATAACATGATCCCGAAGTCCGCTGAACTGGCCTGCCTGTAGGCTCACCCCTTCACCCCTCAAGATGAAGTTCCCCACACCCGAGTACGGGCGTTAGGAGATCCGGAGGTAGTCTGGCTTGTTACATAGCTACCCCGCTGAACGGGAGAGTCGGTTTGCCTAATTCCTCACACTGGATCTCCACCTGAGCCCTGGAAAAAGGTCGGAACCTGGACGGAACACTTGCAGAAATTCCCTTGTTCCAAAACAAAGAAAAACTGCAGTACCAGCTCTTCTTTAGACAGTTTCACTGTCCAGCACCCTCCTCAAGTAAGTGGAATTTTATGAGGTATTCACTGACTGGTCAGATGACATGTCTCAACATACCTCCAATCAGCAATACATAAGCTCAACGGATCCTCAAGTTCGCCAGTCCAACAAAAGAAGAGGTGACCCCGAAATAAATGAGTATGGATCCAGCACACAAAAACTGAACGTAGCACAATGA